>CM050929.1:2639754-3048108 GCA_027742785.1 Vigna reflexopilosa | reverse complement strand
TTACACAAAGTGCACCATTCAAATATACAAACGAGACACAGTAATTTCTTTCAATGAAGAAGATTGGAAGGACATAATATCACAGCTAGGATTTGGTGACCAAGTGGAGATTTTCGTAACTTTTGGGCATGAATTGATTGTCATGAAGATGGCTATCTATCTATTATATACTGAATCACCTGACATGCCAATAAATCCTTCTTCGGAACCAAACGAAAATGCCCTCCTTAGATTCCTAAAGAGAATTGTAATGTGTGACTTTTGGTAAGCCATATCTTTTTCAGGAATAAATCAGTATTCCTTATGGTATCGAATTAAATCTTAGTTTCCTTAATTGATAAACCTCAACATCGTAATCTCGGTAATAGAAATTAAAATCTTCCTGCAACTTTTCTACAGGCCAAACATCTAACTTCTGACAAATTTAATTATAAGGTTTATTAATTAAGTGAGTACTGGGTAGACCTTGGTTTTTTAATGGGCATGACAGAGTTTCAGTTTTGGCCTCCAAAGTTTCAGTTCATCCTTTGCAATCTAAAATTTTGACTACCAAACGGAATCATTTATAAATTATTCTTTTAAAGACCAATTTAGAAATTAATTTCTGTGGTAAGTTTCCTACAGTTTTTCCTGAGAATCTTGATTGCTAGGTAGTTTCTCTTGAAAATGCAAGTGCAAGTCCAAGTCCCACATTGGATAAAAATGAAAAAATGGAACACTATATAAAAATAAAAGATCCGTTAATCCATTGTCTTAAGATTTTTAGACTTAGTGGTGTTTGTATCTCCCTGATGAACCTTATCTGCAACAAATTTTCCTGAAAAAAAAAAAAAAACTCCACAGAAATTTATCCTACAAAAATATCAATTTAAAAACCAGCGGGTACTATTTGAATATATATAATTTTTATTTTTATATTATTTTTAAATAACAACAATTTATAAATGACCCGTGCTTAATTAATTTTATATTCACTAACTAAAAATTAAGTTATCGTTAATTTTAACATTTATTATTTCAAAGAAACAAGCACACATTGATTTCATGTTTGCTTTTGACGTAAATATGTAAATATTTAATGTGTTTCGTTACAAAGAGCTGTATATTAATTAATTACAAACTACTTAACACAATAAGGTTTAGAATAATATTAGCTAAATCTTCAATTCCATTAAGATTTCAGTTATTAGGTCAATCATTCAATAACTAATAACTCAGAACTAATAGAAAACTACAAGTAATAAATTTAATAACAAGGAAATTTAATAAGAATTCAATTCACTGCTCAAGCTAGTTTGAGGAACAAGTTTAGTGTTGAACAACTAAAGACCACAACTTAACATTCAAAATAGTTAAACTAAACCGGTATGACTTGAGACTTTTAGACTTTACATATAAACCTCCGATGAGGATAGTTAGACCTGGATCACGAAATTAAGGTTTAGGTTTTAAAAGGTAGAAGGAAGAAACAGCATACCATGTGATTGAATATATATTTAAGTTTGTCCTTTTCTAAAGATTATTTAAGTTTGTCCTTTTCTAAATCATTTTAATAGTTTTTATAGAATATCATAATTTCTTCCATAAATTTTTTAATAGAAAAAAGTTATTTGAATTGTTTTTGGAATCCGAAGTGAATAAGTACGACCCTTAAAGTGTCTTAAATTCAACGAGAAGGTGACAGAAAATGAATATGCAGAGTGAGGTGGGCCAAGGAGAAAAATATAAGTATAAAACATATATCGAATTTAATGTAGAGTCATTATTGGTGGGTCGCAAAGTACTTGGAGGACTACATAGAAATGAGTATGTTATCTTTTCGTCACCAACTGTTTAATGAAAGAAAATTGAAGGTTATATATATGTATTTCAACTTTTTTTATTGGCATTTTCTGTTTTATGAAAACCTTTAATTCGTCTATTATTTTTAAATTTTTGGTGCAAAATATATAGTTTTTTTATCTTCAAATTTCTTACGAGACTCTAAGATGTTATGACATCTTTAACATCAGTGCTTTACCTTTGAAAAGTTGACTTCCATTCTTTTGATGGAGTTCGCTTCTTCTTCATCGTCGTCATCTTCATCTTTCTTGAAATCAGAACCTCATTTCATATACGATGTGTTCATCAATTTTGGGGGAGAAGACATCGGTAGAAGGTTCCTTTCTCATCTCCATTATGCCCTTTTACAAGCTCAAATCAAAACTCTTACTAGCGAGGAAAATGGTCAAGAGGGAACGAAGCTGGAAGAACACCTGCGAGCAATAGCAGCCTCTAAGATTGCAATAATCGTTTTCTCCAAAACATATGCTGAATCTACCTACTGTCTTCTTGAGCTTGAAGAAATCATTGAATGCCTCAAAACATTTGGCCAAATAGTTTTGCCCGTATTTTACGAGATTGATCCATTCGATGTACGTGATCAGACAAACGATTTTGGAAAAGCGTTGAGACAAACTGCAAACAAAAGTTATTCAGGAGAACAACTGGAACATGCGTTGTCGAGGTGGAGCCGTGCACTCAGCATAGCTTCAGGTATCACTGGTTGGGATTTCAGAAATTTCAGGTAAACAAATGACTCCTTCCTACTTTCTTTCTTCCTTTCGTTTGAGAGTGAATGAAGCATAAGTTATAAGGTTGTGATTTAATTTTGGTAACACGTTATCATTCCTCTTGAAGGCATGATGCTGAATTTGTGGAGGTAATTGTTAATCGCGTTCAGACATTACTGGACTATAAAGACTTAGTTATTACCGAATATCCTGTTGGATTAGAGTTTCACGTGGAAAAGGTGATTGAATGTATTGAGAATCATTCCACCAAAGTGTGTATAATAGGGATATGGGAAATGATAGGATCGGGTAAAACTACCATAGCCAAAGCCATCTATAATCGAATTTATCATTTATTCATTGGCAAGAGTTTTGTTGAAAATCTTAGAAATGTTTGGGAACCAGTAAATAGATGGCATCTTCGTTTGCAAGAGCAATTTCTTTACGATGTCCTAAAATTCAAGTTCAGATTGCAAACCACTTGGATGGGAAGAATTATGATCGAGAAGGAACTTTCACGAAAAAAGTTGGTAATTGTGCTCGATGATGTGAATGAGATAGGCCAATTACAAAACCTATGTGGGAGTCATCATTGGTTCGGTAAAGGAACTGTAATAATCATTACAACTAGAGATGTTCACTTGCTGAACCGACTCAAACTTAATTATGTTTATAGAATGTATGATGTGAAGGAAAATGAGGCCCTTGGTTGTCATGGCTTTAGTGAAGCAAAACCAAGAAAAGACTTGAATGAACTTGTAAGAAACATAGTTGTTTATTGTGGAGGACTACCACTAGCTCTATAAGGTCCTTGGTTCCTTTTTATGTGGTAGGACGGTGGAATAGAGGGAAGGTCTATCATTGAGTAATAGTTTAGTTGGGAAATTCAACGTTCATTTTACCTTGTTTCTCTCCACATATTCTCATTGGTTGTTCTTGAGCTGTTTATTATATTTCCTTTCTAGCTTTTATTTTTGTGAAATCCTTTTCCCCTTTTACCATTATTAATATTGTATCAAGGTATAAACAGTTACATTTCGGTATTTTGTTCTTAAATGTTATGATTTTGTGCCTTTTAGTTTGTGTTTGGTTCAACATAATGTGTGCTGTCCTCATATAACACGGACCAATTACAAGGCCCACAAGGGAGCACAAGAAACCATGAGAGACTTCGTTTAAGATAATCCAAATGAATATTTCAATGAGAGATTCTCACTACACATCTATGAATTCTTCCTTCACCTCCAAATTTACCACATTGCCTTTATGAATGCTGCACAATTTACAAACAGAATGAAAGAAAGATTATTTTTCAAAAATTAAAAGCCAAACCCTACACCCCCAAAACCCATTCCAATTCCCCCACTGCACTTCATCTCTTTCTCTCTGGCTGCTTTGTTTCCCTTCTTCTCTCGCTGCAGCTTTCCCTCTTGCTCTCTCGTTCCACCTCTCTATGTCTCAGTTGCACTCTACACTAAGGTTGGTGCTTTCTTTCTTCGTTATTTCTGTGCTTTTCCATTGATAATAAAAGGATAAACTCATTTTGGCAAAATCGTAACCTGCGTTGGAAATGCGATGGACCCTTAACCGGCGTTCGAACTGCGGTCATCAACATTCGAACTGCAGTTAGCTATACTTCAAAATGCGGTAAGGACAGTGTTCCATTGTTTTAACCTCAAATATACTCTTGAACTTTGATTGCTTCGATGAAGAATCGATCCGACCACCACTCAACCACCAAGGACCACCAGCATAGGACCACACCACACCAAGGAATCACAACTCTCCAAACACCAAACCAAGAGAAGGAAGGAAGAAGAAGAGGTCGAGGGGGGTGGAGGGGGTGCAGAGTATATTAAACCGTAATTTATATTTAACATGGGTGGTTGGAAAAAATCATTTAATGTAAAGGGTATAATGATAAATTTGGAGGTGCAGCCAGAACTGGTGGAGGTGCGGGGAGAATTACTATATTTCGTTTTTGTTAACTATGGTTTTTGAAAGCCCAATATTAAACAAATAGCTTTGTAGTCAAGGGGCACACTTGGCCCAATTACAACCTTATTTAGGGTTGTTATGGTTAGGTTAAAATCATTCCATTGGTCTTCTTTTTTGTAGCAAAATTGCAAATATATTATTTTTTTTTGTCTTCATTTGATTGCTAATTTGAAAAAATAGATGCAATCTAACCCTTTCCATTAAATTGGCTAAACGGTGTTAAATAAACAGTGACAAGGCATGTTGTCTCGGAGTTTCAAAATAATGTGGCTTAATAAAGAAGTTTGTGACGTGAAAGCACGGTCTGCACACTTTCATGTGCAGCTTGACTGAACAGTGGGGAGCTCAGTCTGCATAGTGGGGAGCTTGGTCTAGATGTTGCAAAACTCGGTCTGGATGTTGTGAACCTCGGTCTGGATGTTGTGAACCTCGGTCTGGACGTTGCACAGCTCGGTCTACACACTATGCACAACTCCATTAATTAAGACAAAGGATTTTCATTAAAAAATTTCAAATGAGATACATTTGATTTTCTACCTTTAAATAATTTATAAGAAATTAAATTTAAAATTGGCCTAATGAGCATTTTGTTAAAAACATAACAAGCAGTACAACTCCATCAGTCCAAAAATATTTAGGAACATTAAACTCATTTAATAAAGTTCTAACTAACTCTTCTAATGACCTATTCTTCCTTTCAACAACCTCATACTTATGACAACTTTTCAAAAGACTCGTTTTGAAATTCATCACCATGGTCACTCCTCAAAACTTTTATTTCAAATCTTTTTCATTTAGGACTCTTTTTGCAAATGTTTTGAAAGCTTCGGAAGCTTCACTTTTCAAAGTTAAAAGAAAGTCTAAGTGTACCTAGAGTAATCATCGACAATTACAAGAGCATAATAATTTTACCCAAAGCTTTTGATTCTAGAAGGACCAAATAAGTCCATATGCAATAACTCTAAAGGTTTTGATTAAAGAAGACTCGAGGAAGAGGCCTATTGGAGCTGCGTGAGCATGAATCGAACCTCCTCAATCTTCCTCGTAGAGAGAAACCAGTGGAATGCATATGAAACTCGAGATTGAGAGAGAATCAGAGAATAATGATATGGAACCCTAAATCAAACGGTGAAAACTCTAACTAGACACAAAGGAACCCTAGAAAGGTGAGGAAACCCTAATTGGACCAATTAATCGGTGAATAATAGAGATCAAATGGTGGAAAGGTGTTCAATCGGTTGAAAGTTGATATCAATCGGTGGAAATGGAGAGACAAACCTAAGGAATAGGTGTTATAGGGTTTAGGAACTCGAAAAATGGAGAGGAGAATTTGGAGATGACCATAGGTGAAAACTAAAGGTAGAGGATGAGTTTGTGATGGAAGATGAGACTTACGCTGAAGAAGAACTCTCGAGAAAGACGAACGCTTACCCCTTTGGTGACATCTCCAATAACATTGTCTAATGATAATACTCGAGTTTGCTGCCATGTCTTAACCAAATCTTTAGTTTAAGGATTATTGTTCTCTTCTTTTGTTGTCTCCTATAAGTCTTCTTCTTCACCTACATCTAATTTCATCAAAGACAACATGCATGGATTCTTCTATTTCAAACGTTCTCCGATTAAAACCTCTATAAGGTTTACTTGTTAGAGAATAATCAAGAAATATAGCTTCACTGGATTTAGAATCAAATTTCCCCAAATTTTGTTTTCCATTGTTTAAAAAAAACATGTGGATCCAGATATTTTAAATGAGAAACATTAGACTTTTCTTTCTTTAAATAATTCATAAGGAGTACATTTTAAAATTGGTCCACCGAAAATTCTAATATTTTTTTTGGCACATAGGTTTGTTTAGGGTTTACTTATTCTCGAATTTTGTACCTTTCTCCATGGAGATGTTTTTCTCATATAATCTTGTCAAATTTTTATTTCCTTTTTTTTGTTGTTGACCATCGTACATATGTGTGATCTCTTTGGTGTATTTATCTACGAGAACATTTCTCCATCTCATTCGTCATGAAGAAATTTTTTCAGTTTTCTCGAAAGATATTTAATTTAACTAGATTAGTCCAACAATCATCTATGTTAGACTAGACTAGACCAACCCGATAGTGATCCAAACCACACCAAAGCAGCCCGACAGTCGTCTAGCAGAGTAGCCCAACAATCATGACACTAGCAGTCCAACAATCACCTAGACCAACCTAACAATCATCCAAACTAAAGTAGGACAATCGACAATCATGACACTAACAGTTCGACAGTCCTCCAGACCAACCTAGACTGGCATGGCATGGATCCAGACTAGCTTGACAGTCATCTAAGTCATCTAGACCACAAATTGCCCGCCATCCCGAAGTGGGTTGTATTACAATTCGATTTCAATTGTTGTTATATATAGAAAACAAATACATTTGTCCTAAAAATGAATGTTGTGTATTGTATATGTCAGATTTCTAGTTTAGTATACAAAAAATCTTTGACTCCTGCAAATTGATTATGAAAGTCCTGCTACATGGTTGCATAGTTATTTGGTTTAGTTCAAAAAAATTTAAACATAAAAGGAAATAGAAAAGGGAATAGCATCCCCCTGGTAGTTTCTTTAACCAAAGATTTTATTGTTTTAAAATCTAAAAATGATATTTAACTAACTAAACATTAAAATACTATTTTTGTTAATATCAACCCTAAAAAAGCTCTTATATTAGTAATATTAGTATTATTGCATATCCAAAGTTGTCATTACTAGTCTATGTAAGTGCACAAATGCCATTAATATTAAAAGAAGTTGTGGTTGTTTTGTTTTCTTCTTATATGGTATTTAATGACTGTTAATTGGTCCAGGTATTGATGAAAATAATTCACCACATAGAAGAAGTTAATTCAAGAAATTAAAGAAGAATTAGACAAAGCAAATTGGTAATTTGAATCAAAGTGTTTCGGTAAATCAGTGATTAAGAGTTTCATGAATTGGTTTTTTGAATGTTGTTCTGATTTTGCCAAACCCAAGGTTTTAGGCTCTTTACATGGTTTCAGATTCTTTACATTTAATTTTGGTTCAATTAGTATTTGGTATGAGGGACTCACCATTATGTTTAATTGCTTGCATTGAAAATTTAGCATTTGAAAAATCTGCAGGTCCACATTTTAAAGTCCAATTAAATTGAATTGAAATCGGAGGGACCGGCAAGTTTGACTATAAATCCAAAGAAAGATATAGATACTCACTTAGTTTTAAAAGCGTTTGAATCAGCAAGTGACTCACCTTACGAAGACACGCTTAGGCTTCACAAAAAGTCTAATCTGACTTCAAGAGTTTCAGTTCTTCCTACAATGATATAAAGGTGAAAATGGGAAACTATAGACTCAATTTTGCATTTAACATATGGCTTCTTGAGTTAAGGGTATAGTGAAACCAGATAAAAAAAATGAAGCCATTAATGCCGTACTCCAATATGTAAAGAGCTACGTGCCTAACATAAAAAGAGAGATATAATTATAAAAGCTATCATACTTACTATTTTAATATATTTTTTCTGTGATTCAAAGTGGTTTAATTTCTTAAATGGCTAAAGTAAAAGTAAAAAGGGTTCTGTAATTGTCTTAACGCGCTTCCACGACTGTAAAAATTATCAATCTTTAGGCGACTGGTGTTGTGTCTGTACAGAGATCGTCTCTCACTCTGTTTCATTATTGCTTTCTCTTCCAACACTTCATTACGTCGTCAATTCCTTCCATGGAATTAGCCTCTTCAACTTTCAAACCACAGATGTGTGACGTGCTCATCAACTTCACTGGAGAAGACATCCGCAGAAAATTTGTTTCTCATCTCGATTCTGCCCTTTCTGCTGTTGGGCTCACCACTTTCCTTCACGAAGAGACTGCAGTGAAAGGCATGCACATCCAACAACCCATTCTCAATATGTGTCGAGCAACAATTGTTGTTTTCACCAAAACATATTCTCAATCTGAATGGTGTCTTCATGAGCTCCAACAAATCATCAAATGGCACGAAACTTATTCCCGGCATGTTCTGCCTGTATATTACGAAATTCAGCCATCTGATGTACGTCTTCAGAAGGGTGATTTTGGAAGATCCTTCAAAGCAACTGCACAACAAACATTTTCAGGAGAACAACTTGAGCATGGCATGTTGAAGTGGAGCCACGCACTCACTAAAGCTGCAAATTTCTTTGGATGGGATGAGAGCAATTACAGGTAACTCACTCAATCAATCATATTTTCAGCTTGTATTTAATTTTGGTAATATATGACTTCTTTTATGATTGCTATTGAACTTGAAGGAGTGATGCTGAACTAGTGGACACAATTGTTAAAAGTGTTCTCATTTTACCAGTCTTGTCTGCTACTACATTTCCAGTTCGATTACAATCCCACGTGAAAGATATGATTCAAGTTATAAAAAATAAATCCACAGAAGTTTGTATAATAGGGATATGTGGAGAGGAAGGATCTGGTAAAACCACCCTTGCCAAAGCCGTCTACCATCAAGTTCATAGTACATTCACATATAAAAGTTTTATTGAAGATATTGCAGAAGTTAGTCAAACAAGAGGGCTTGTTGGTTTACAAGAACAACTTCTTTCGGATGTCCTAAAAACAAAGATAAAGTTACACAGCGTTCAGATGGGAATCAGTATGATTCGGGAAAGACTTTCTGGGAAGAGAATGCTCATTGTACTTGACGGAACAAATGAGTATGATCCAATAGGCCTATGGAATAGTCATGTATGGTTCGGTAAAGGAACTGTAATGATAATTACAACAAGAGAAGAAGGCCTTCTAAGGATACCTGAAGTTGATTCGGTTTTGTTGATAGAGTTATTGAACGCGAACGAGTCCCTTGAGCTTCTTAGTTGGCATGCATTTAGAGAAGCAAAACCAAGAGAAGAATACAATGACCTTGCAAAAAGAGTAGTTGCTTGTTGTGGAGGACTACCTCTAACTCTTGAAGTCATTGGAAGTAGTTTATTTGAAAGGCCGAAAGAAGAATGGAAGAGTATACTGTTAGAATTAGAGAAAATTCCCAAGCATGATGTTCATCAGAAATTGAAAATAAGCTTCCAAGGTTTACGAAATGAAATGGAAAAAAATTTATTCCTTGATGTATGTTATTTCTTTGTTGGTAAAGGCAGAACCTATGTTACACAGATCCTAAATGGATGTGGAGTAGATGCTGATAGTGGAATAAGAATTCTCATAGAGCGTAGCCTTATACAAGTTAAAAGGAACAACAAATTAGGAATACGACCGTTGCTACAAAAAATGGGAAAAGAAATTGTTCTTGAAATTCTAGAAAGGACACTTCGGAAGAACCCTCAACCACTGTTTCGTCTGGATGAAAATTATGTAGTGTCAGATAATACTGTAAGAACATTCTTTCTCTTTGGTTTTGAAACTTCTTTTGGAAGTGTTTGCTTTCTCATGTGCAATGTATTTGTTTTTCTTAGCTCTTTTCATCACAGCAGACAAAAGTCATTCAGATATTGCCTAGTAAACTCTTTTTAACCAGAACAGATTTGTTCCAACCTTGTCGAGCAAAGGTATCAGACACATCAAGAATATTTGAACTCGTTGAACATTCGAATTCTGATGAGTACCTTTCCAAGAAACTAAGATGGATCAGTTTACAAGGGTTTCCTTCAAAATACCTACCTAACGACTTTTATCTGCATGATTCAATAGCCATTGATTTAAAGCTCAGTTCTCTTCGATTCGTCTGGAAACAACCCCAGGTTTTTTTATTACGTTCCATTTTCTTTTAAAATATTCTTTGTTTCCACTTATAACAATATTTTTTTTCTAATATTTATTAAAAACTATCTTCTTGAAGGTTTTGCCATGGCTTAAAGTTTTGAATCTTAGTCACTCCAAGTACTTGAGAAAAACTCCTGACTTTTCAGGACTACCAAGTCTTGAACAACTCATTCTTAAAGATTGTCCAAGCTTGGGCGAAGTACACCAATCTATTGGATGTCTCTGCTATCTTAGATTGTTAAATTTGAAGGACTGTATAAGTCTAAGAAATCTCCCCAGACAGATATATCAGTCGAAGTCTTTAAAAACTCTCATTCTTTCTGGTTTTTCGAAGATTGGCCTAATAGAAAAAGATATAGTGCAAATGGAATCCTTAATAACTCTAATTGCGGAAAATACAGCTGTGAAACAAGTGCCTTTTTCAATTGTAAGATCAAAAAGGATAGGATATATATCCCTACGTGGACTCCAGGGATTATCACATAATCCTTTTCCTTTTATCATTAGGTCTTGGATGTCACCAACAATGAATCTCCTATCTTATATTCATTCGTTTTGCATAGATATGGAGGATAATAGTTGGGATGACTTTGTCCCATTGCTTAGAACCCTTGCAAATCTTCGAAGTGTTTTGGTGCAATGTGACAGCGAGTTTCAACTATCTAAGCAAGTGAAAACTATTCTGGTTGAACATGGTGTAAATATTACAGAAACAGGAACTTCAAAGCCACACTTCAGGTATTCTTTGATTGGTGTTGGAAGATGCAAAGAATTCTTCAATGCTGTCAGCGATAGCCTTTCTGAGGTTTTTCTCTAACTTTCTCTTTTTTGTTACCTTCACCATCAATTTTAGCTATTAATTAACAGAACAAAAAGTAATCCTAATGAAGTATCTAGCAGAAATTACAATTCTAGACTTTTAGCACCCTTCGCTTCTACAGCCACACAACTTCATCTAAAGATTTGTAATTTTATAAATCAACTACCCAATTGATTATGCTTATACTAAGTACTACAAAATTAATTTCCACTGACCGTACAATTATAAACTAGAATAGACACAAACAAACGCATTCTAAACCCCTGAAGAAATGATGGTGATATATACACAACAAAACTATTATCCAGATTTAGTTTAAATTAATGACAAATAATGATTGCAGAAAACAATTTGAATAGAAAAATTAGATAAATGACTAAGCTTTTTATCTCATCATATAGGTACTAGCAAGCAGTGAGTCTTGTAATGTTTGTCTCCCAGGTGACAATGATCCTTATTGGTTGGCCCACATAGGTGAGGGACTTTCTGCTTCTTTCAACCTGCCTCGGGATCGTGTCATGAAGGGAATGGCTTTGTGTGTAGTTTATTTATCAATCTCCAAAACCATTGAACCTACAATTACTACTGTCTTGATTGTTAATTACACGAAGTGCACATTACAGATACACAACCATGGCACACTAGTTTCCTTTACTGATGAAGATTGGCATTGCATAATGTCAAATTTAGGATCTGGAGATAAGGTGGAGATTTTTGTGACTTTGGATTATGGATTCGTGATTAAGAACACTGCTGTGTATCTGATCTATGGTGTGCCATAGAAAAATTCCCTCATTGGATTGATAAAGAAAATTGTAATCTGACTTGTGGTAAGTCATTTATCTTCTTTGTGAAAGGAAGGATAGTTTTAGTTATGGAATTAATCCTATATTCTTTATTGCTATTTATTTATTATTTTTATCTAATTCTTGTTTTCTCTTTAGAGTATAGCTTATATTTAAAATTTCATGTTTATTTTACCCTGTTTTTCACTCCTTAGTGGTGCTTCCTTGGCTTTACTTGATCTGTTGATTGTATTTGTTTTTTTAGTTGTTACTTTTTGTCAATTCTTTTTCTTTTAGCAAATAATATTTCTTTAAGAAATACTCTTAAACAAAGACATCCATTATGAAATAAAGGCAATTGTTGTTCGATATTTTGTTATGCGTTTTGCTTTGCTATCTGCTATGAAGTTTCTGTTTTCGTTTCAGCAAATAAATATTTTGTTTCTATGTATATATAAATATATATATTACACAAAGGTATAAGATTATTGTGTCTTAAGCTACCATGAGGTCTTCAATACTCTCAACAAGAGCATATCAGAGGTTGCTACTGTCAACTTTCATTTGGTCATTAGTATTCGTCTTTGCAATTGATTAATATATGGAATTATCTTTGTAATAATATCTATAGGAGATCCAGTGCATGCTTTCATTTAGAGTTGTTCCCCTTTTATAATCTCATGGCTTCTAAAAGTTAACTTGTTTCAATAAATTAAAAGATCTGCATGACAACAAGTCTGCACCTACTGATCTATTGTTTGATAACATGAAAATATTGATATGGTTTATCTTTAGCATTAAATGAGTTATTAGACTTTGAAATTATGAGTACAATTGGGTAAATAGATACTTGTTCAGTATCAGTTATAAGCTGCAAGTTAATGATTGTTTTGTATTTACATAGTTGATTACTTTTTCTCCTTTACAGTTAGTAATGGTTACCGGTAGTATTTTGAGGTTGTGAAAAGAATAATTGATGGGATAGAGAAATTGTGGAGATAGTAGAATGTGAAATAAGTGATTGGAAGAAGTGTCTTTTGTAGTTGTCTTAGTTGTGATTGATGTTGTCTTATATCAAATGGTAGAGTACATGGGTATTTTTAAATCCATAAATTATTCTAAAAAATGCTAGTGACAACTTATGTGGAATATTCTAGATTTTTATCTATATAGAATTTTCTTAATTTTTTTTCTTTTTCCTATCTTAGGTTCTTCTACAATATTCTAGAATTTTCATTACATTTCAATAATTCTATCTTAGGATTTTCTATATTATTCTAGAATTTACATTACACAATAGTAACTAAGATTTCTCTATATATTTTAAGATCTTGTATATTTGCTGTTTGTGTTTTGTTAAGTTGAAATTAGTGATAATCATATTTTATGTGAAAGTTGATCATATAGTCAATGTTTTGGATGAAGGGGTTGTTAGTCTTTTTTTTTGTTGACTTATATTCTTTTTTGTAATATATATTACCTACTACACTTAGTAAGGAAATGAGTTTTTCTCTTTTATGTTTTCACATTTTCTTTCATTGTGTTTGATTTTGAAACATATTATCAAAGGTTTAGTTTATCTTTAAGGACATTTGGGAGGTAATGAAAACAAGTTAGAAATTCATATACAATCCAAAAAGAAAGGATGGCATCTAACAACAGCTTTCTTCCTTCGCCTTTAGTATTTGTAGGTGAAAATTATGACATAAGGGCTACAAAAAGTGAAAACTCATTTGAGAGCTCAAATTTCAGAGGAGGTAATGAAAGATGGAAGTAATCCAACTCCATTACCACACAAAACAACAATTGGCTTAGATAAGAACACATAATGAAGAACAGACAAAAGGACAAGGCTTCGTTGTTTCAGAAAGTGAAAACAAAGTCTACAACCTTTAAAAGGCTCTATATACAATGAAATAGGCACCAAGGGCCTGATATAATAGAATTCGCAATTATCTTTTGCCTAAGGTGTTTAAACTAAGTGAAATAAAGCTACCGTGTATCTAAGCAGGTTATGCAATGAAGTGAAACTTATTGTGTCATTGTTTGTTGATAATTTGCTAGTTATTGAAAATAAATCTGGTTCCTTGAGAAAATTTATGCGTGACATGTTATGATGGTGACACACACTATAATAGGACTCTTTAATTCACTGCGGTAATTTTTATTAAACCTTGACAAATTTTGAATATGTGCAAATAGGACCTACCAAATACAAATAACAAAAACTAAAATCAAAATATCAACTGACTAAAAAATACAACTACTTAATCTATCTCTATCTTATGTCAATAAAATAAAATAATACTACACCTAAATAAATGGAAAATAAACACTATCCATCCCCATTTTTTCTCTATCAAAATGAAACTAAATATTACTAGACCCAAACTAATAAAATAAGACTAAAAAAATTACCCATAAACCTCTAAAATTTAAGTTTATCCTAACAAAACTCTCTCATAAACTTAAATTTTTCATCCTTTATTCGGCTTTCCCTATGCATGACCTCACATCAAGCTTGTTTCTTTCAACGAAATTTGGATTCTTCATTTTCTTCATATTGGTCATGTTGTCTTTCACCTTAACTGAGCTCTCTAATGCTTTGGATGACTTGTTCTTTGTTCTACCTATCTTTTCAGTAACCTCAACTAACTCGGTTTTGACCTTAGGCAACTTCTCAACATTCTTGGTCGACCTCCTAGCAACATTAACGGACTTCTTCATCTTTTTCGAAATTTTACTCATCAAATTTTTTGCTATCTCAGTATATGAGTTTCTCATACCCTAATTCTTCTCAACATCTTCATCTTCCTCTTTCCTATTTTCATTTGGTTCAAGAACACTAGATGCTTCCTCCTCTTTGTCAACAACCACCTTCTTCAACTCCTCAAGCCCAACCCTTTTTCTATTCATAATCTTTTTTTTCTTGAGTTTCTTCTCTAGGTTTGCCTTCAACACATTTGCTGCACCATTTATCAAGGTCACTTCATCCATTGTTGGGACCAAACTCTCCATCTCCACACCCTCAACATCGGAGCTCTTTGCCATCAACAAGATTCCACACTCTTCCTCCATATTTTTAGTAAGGATATTTGTCTCCCAATTTCTCTCAGCTTGATAATACTTTGCAAAGTGGCCAACCTTACCCCAATTGTAGCATTTACCTAATATGCACTCATTTTCATAATGTCCATGCTTCCCATTCTAATTCTGACTTGGTCTGATCTCCTCGGCCATGTCTACCTCGTTCTCAAGCTCTGCCCTCCAAGACCCCAACTCTAAGTATTCTGAGTTTCATTTAAGTCAAATTGTGCTTGTAGTGCTTGATTGTGGGGTTCCTTCTTTTTCTTTTTCTTCCTTAGTTCGTAGGACTTTAATGACCCATCTAACTCCTCCATAGTAAGAGTTAACTGATCCTTTGTCTCTTCAATAGCAATAAAGATACTTTCAAAATCATCCGTTAGATTTCTTCTTTTTCACAACCTGATTAGGAGGCATATCTTCTTTGTTTATCCCGAGTTGGTTGGCCATCTTTTGCACTCGAGCCATAAACTCGACAACTCCCTCCTTTTCATCTATCTTCATATGTTCAAACTCTTTTCTAAGAGCTTTTACTTGGACCTTCCTCACACGGATATCTCCTTTGTATGCAACCTCCAGAATATCCTAGGCATCTTTTGCTAACTTGGCATTAGTTATTTTGTCGAACCCTGATTCATCGACTACATTATACAAAAAGTACGAAGGTGATTTGTCTTTCACTTGTGTTTTTTTCAATGCAACAATTCAGGTCACTGTTTGATGTTCATCATATGCGGGTTCATTGTACCCATCCTCCACTATATCCCATACATTTTGGGATCCAAGAAGAATCTTCATCTACAAAGACCAATTATCGTAATTGATCTTTTGTCACAATTGTAGCACACTCATTTCGTTGACTACCTTTGTCATCTCTCTCACAAAACACTAAACACATTTTGTTTCCCTTATGGTGTTTGACTCTATCTCTTTCTTTTTTTTCTCTTGATATTTAGAGCATAAAGCTTTGATACCAATTTGTAGAAAATTAAACATGTAAAAAATTAAACATGACACACACTATAATCGGACAATTCAATTCACTGTGGTAATTTTCATTGAACCTTGACAACCTTTACATAGGTGCCAATAGGTCCTTATGCCAATTACAAATAACAAAAACTAAAAAAAAATATCAACTAAATCAAAATAAAAACAACTACTTAATCTATCTCTATCTTATATCAACAAAATAAAATAATATGACACCTAAATCAATGAAAAATAAAAACTACCCATCCTTATTTTTTTTTCTAAATCAAAATGAAACTAAATATTACTAGACCCAAACTAATAAAATAAGACTAAAAAATTACTAATAAACCCCTAAAATTTAAGTTTATGCTAACAGTTCTTTTTATAGAAGGTTAATTGGAACTTTGGTGTATTTTCCATTGACAAAGCGTCAGTTGTAAGTTTTTTGGTCCATATTTATGCATTGTAATAAGAAAGACTATTATTGTAGCAAATTGAGTATTATGAGCACAAGAAGCATAAGTGAATGTGATTTATAATTTGTAAAGGATGAAAGTGAAGATTTACAAGTATATGCAAATAGTGCTTAAGGAGGAAGTTAGATGATTCCAAAAGTATCTCAAGTTATGTTTTTAATTGATATAGTGGTATTTTCTCTTACAATTCAAGAAAAAGGGGTGGCTCAACTCATGCTTAAGACCAAGATATCTCGACTATAAAGAAAGATAGCAATTGCAAAGGATACTATCCTGCATAATAGAACTAAGCACACAAAGGTGAAAAATATTGTGTCATTATAGAAGCAAATAAATAAAAGGAAGTAAGCCTAGAGCATCAAATATCACATATGTGAGAATCAGATTACAAACATAATGACTAATGCAATGTTAAGATCAAAGCTTGTAGTATCCAAGAAGAAAATATCAAAAAGAGTGTTAGTAATTAAAATTTTTTCTTGATACTTTATATGTTTTGTTTGCTCTGTTTTGATATGTTGAAAATATTGATAATTCTTTTTTTTTATGGAAGGCCTGGTTGTTATGGTCGTGTGTTGGTAGAATGGACTATTTTCCCATATTTGTGTTGATTTATATCCTTTTGTAATATATATTACCCACAACACTCAATTATGAGATGAGTTTTCCTCCCTTACTTGTGTACCTAACAACTAAAGCTTGTTTTTTTTTTCTTTCACTATCTTTGGTTTTGTAACAAAATTGTAATCTAAATTTTGGTAAAACCAAAGCATATTAACCTTTACATTTTGGTTTTTCTAATAACCAAAGCCTAAAGGTTTGCCTAGGGTTAATTTTCGCATATGTTGTAGAGGTGCCAACTTCATTATTTTTCTCTTTTATTCTTCCACACACCTTCCATAGCCACTAAGCGCCCTTCCTTTAACGAAATTCCTCCAACAAAACCCATAGCAGTTTTGCTAACGCCATAGCCTCTGCTATAACTTCTTCCACCTTTGGGTGTGCTCCTTTGTGACAAAGAAGTCCCTATTGTGCACCGCTTCACTGAAGGAGTTTCCAAAGACCACCATTCCAGTCTTTGAAGCCCACTTTTTGAGCAACTCCATTCTCATCGTCGCTCAACGTTTTTGGTGAGTGATAATTTAGGTTTTCTTTTTGCATTTTGGTTTTTGGTTGAGTTCTACATGTTCCGCATACATTGACATCTTGCTAGAAAGCTTGTGTAGCTTTTGATTGACGCTGGTCCTTTTATGCCACCGTAGCCAGGTAGATCGGGTACAACAAAATGATGTTTGCGATAAAAATACATTAATTTCTATGGTAATTTTGAAATTTTATTCAACTTTTTTTTCCGTGGTTGCTGAAAAACTAAAGTCATAGAGTTATATCACCTTCATTCTTTTGTAACCGATTGCCAAATCTTCTTTCTCAAATAAAATATATAAATAAAAAAAGTGACAATTTTAAAATTTTATTCAACTTTTTGGCCTAAGTCTCAAAAAATCGAAGCCATAGAGGTATATAACCTAGGTTCTCTAGCAACCGAAACCAAATGATCCCCTATCTCAGATAAAATGTTTAAATCAAAAGAGTAGTAACTTTGAAATTTTATTCAATTTTTTTGGCTTTAGGTCTGTAAAAACTAAAGTCAAAGATGTATATGGCCTTAATTATTTAGCAATCGAGGCCAAATACCCTTTCTCAAATAATATATTGAAATAAATAGCGGGGTTTTTGAAAAATTATGAAAATTTTGGCATAAATTTTGGCCATTGTTCTTTAATAACTGAAGCCATATATATATATATATGGGTTCGGTTATTTCAAAACTGAAGCCAAATCTCTTTTCTTAGACTAAATAATTAAAAGAATAGTAGAATTTTGAAAATTTTACACACATTTCGACCTCAATTCTGTAGTAACCGAATCCAAAAGAGGTATATGGATTGGATTCATTTTTGCAATTGACACCTATAATTTTGCTAAATTTTTAAAATTGCTACTACGTTTTATATGTTTTGTTTTTTTGGGTGTTGCTTTTTCCACCATCCCAAGTGCTTACACCTTATTTTCGTGCACACTCTCGTTGGAGAGCCTACACACTACACACACTTGTCATCCACGTCGTCGATGACACGCCTCCACGCCGTCGTTTCCTTCAGGACCGTGGACGAAAGTTGTTCTAAGGTAATGTCGACCTATAGTCTCTTTGAAAGTATGATTTCTGTTTTTATTATAGCGAATGGATAACAATACATATATGAGTGTGTTTACAAATGTATTTTTTGTGTGTAAAATGTTAATTTATTTCAAAGTAGCGTCATTTAATCGTTCACAGCTTTAAGGCTTTCTTAGATTTTCTGTCTTGGAATCCTTCAAACTCAACTTAGAAGACAAGTTTGGTTTTCTGCATTTGGGGCTTAACTCGAAGTATATGGCATGGTGGGTCACTAGTAGTTTGATTGTTGGTGCATTACTGCTAGAATTAGAAGTGTGCGTCTTATTCTCGTCACAACCTACAAATCACGACAGTAGTTTCCTCCATGGGCAATTGTTTTTAATGTTTTTGTTGCTTAGTGACAAGTTGTTTGCTTTTTTGTTGGCATTATAGATCTTTGTATTGATATTGTGATTATAATATAGGTATAGGATATTACGTGCTTTAGAAACAAGTTGTCTATCATCTTCTAAATTTCTTTTACAATCAAACATTGAAACTATTTCCTTGGAGCCAAACATGATCCTTTTCTCCTACTGTAGAATATGCATACATGCTTAGAGTGAATGAGAAGAGCGACATATACAACTTTGGGGTTGTCATACTTGAGTTAGTTATTGGAAGACGCCCGATGGACCCTGAATTTGGGGAGAAAGACGTAGTTAAGTGGGTGTGCACTACCTTGGACCAGAAAGGCATGGACCATCTACTATTATATTGAATAACATACTTACTTTTAACAACCTTTTTTCTTTTCTATAGCATTTTTACTACATTTAACATGGGTTGTTTTATCGAGTAGTTTCTTTTTGTTTATACAAGAAATACATTCATCACTACTAGTGTATTTATCTTTTTCATAATATAAAATTTTATTTTTTAAATTTTTATTTTTTTCAAGAACATTTTCAAATTTTAAATTTAATTCCTTGAAATCCTTTTTTAATTTCTAATGAGAAATATCCAATTTTTCATACTCAACCAATAATTCTTTATAAGTATCAAGCAATTCACTATCACTTTGATCAAAATTTTCAAAATCACTAAAGGAACTTGGCTTTCAGATTGATCATCTTTTGCCATTAAATAAATATTTGCTTACTCATCAGACTAACTTAAGCTTGTAGTTGATTTATTATCATCATCCCAAGTGATGTAGGCTTTCTTTTTCTTGAAGTTTTTCTTTTGATTTCTTTCTTTACCCTTCTTTTGATTTGGGTAGTAAGCTTTTACATGTACTCTCTCACCACAACCATAACAATGATAATTAGGGGAAGATTCTTGATTTTCCTTCCTCTCACTTTTGAACCTTCTTTTACCTTTAGACTTCATGAACTTGCTTAACTTTTTGATGATGAGACTCATGTTTTCTTCATCTTCATCTTAGTCCTTATCTTCATTGACATTCTTTCCTTAATCCATCTTGGATTTGAAAGCTAGAGTGTTTTTCTCGTCTTTTTCCTCATCTTCATTTAGCCTTCCGAGATCAAGTTCATGTTCTCTCAACTTACCAAATAGTGCAGTCATAGACATGGTGTTGAGATTTTGTGACTCACTTATTGCAATTACTTCGGGTTGTCAAGTCTTGTCTAAAGATTTAAAATTTTTTATATTCAGCTCATCAATATCAAAAGACTCGCCTAACCCAATGAGATGATTCACAATGTGAGTGAAACATTTTTGGACATCAATAATTGTTTCTCCTTGCTTCATTCGAAACATCTTATATTCTTGGATTAAGGTATTCCTTCTTGCTCTTCTGACATCATCTAATCCTTCATAAATGACCCTTAGCATCTCTCACATTTCATGGGCATTCTTACAAACAGAGATCTTGTAAAACTCATCAATAGTTAAAGCAAATGATATAATATTACAAGCCCTTGCATCATGTTGAGCTTTTATTCTTTCATCAGCATTCCATTGGTCACGGGGTTTGGATTCCTGCAAATTGTTAATAAATACAGTAGAACAAAAGGACCATTTGTGACAGTTTCCCAAATTTCATTATCAACAGATTCCATAAAAATTTGCATTATGACTTATTAGAAAGCATAATTTTCACCAGTAAACAAAGGAGGTTTATTGATAGATGCACCCTCAGCAAAGGTTTGATGTTGCCTCATCATTTAAATTATTATCAAAGCAAGCTCTAATACCAATTGTTAGAGCGGTGCAGTAGAATGATTAGCGTGAACAAATAAACCAAGAGGAGGGTGAATTGGTTTCTCATCGCAAACGTGTGCCTTTAATAATTTTCTCTCAAAATAAACTAACTTAGCGGATATTTAAATAATTATAAAGAGTAAAGGAAGAGAGAAATCTACACAAATGATTTTATACTAGTTCATATCACAAGGATCTCACGTCTAGTTGCTAATCTTAAATAGAGATTAACCTTCCACTATCGTAAAACCAATAAACTATTGCAATCACACAGAAAAACAAGTTTAAGGGTTTAGAAACACCTCTCTTGCTACCCCCAAGAGATGATACTCACTTCCCTTAAAGACCATAAGGGATGAACACCTCCTCTGAATGCTTCACGAAAGATAAACACTTCCTTTGAATCTTCACAAAGGATGACAGGCTTCACTTAGCAACATCAACATCACTCAATCACACTCCTAGTGAAAGTTCTCACTCTTACCAAACCCAAGTTCTCAAAGCCAAAGCACAAAAATTATAAAACCCCTAGGTCACACTTTACTCAATTCAAAATCGTGCAATTATGTGTTAGAATGAGAGTCTAAAATATCTTTATAAAGAACTCACTCAATGACATTTCCAAAAATTCGTTGTTAACCTTTTCTTGGGTGATAATCAATTATGCAATTAAGGTAATCAATTATGTAGTTAATGAATGCACAACAATAAAAAAACATGCTAAAAAACTCCAACATTTAAACGTGATAATCAATTATGGTAAGTCATAATTGATTATGAATAAACGATTATCATCTGGAAATTGATTATTTCAGAACCAAATTGAGTTAGCAAATTGAAAAGCCTCTTATAATAGATTATATTAAGTGGCTAATTAATTATTGCATAGTATTTTGGACTTCAAAGATAATTTTAAAACATAAATTACAAGAATCGTACATAACACTTTATCAAATATCGCTTTCTTGTTATTATTATTTAATTCATCGTATTATTGTGACATTTTTATTTGCGTTTTTCTGGAAGAGGCTAGTTAATTATTATTATATTTTTTTTATCTTTCAAATTCTTAGTGTCGGTTTAGGGTCCATTTAAGTGATTTTTTATTTTTTATTTTATCATAGTAGAGTTTGTTTAACGGACATTTAATAGTTGTTTAAAAGAGGTAGCTTTTCACGTAATTAAGAAATCATAAACTCTTTGTCACTACATCACAAGAAACGTAAACAAAAATTAAATGAAAAATCACCTAACAAACCTGAGATAAACCTTCCATTAAACATTTAATATATCTTCTGGAAATATATTTTTGCTTGAGCTAAGCACTTTAATCAATAAATCAATCTTCAGCGGTACCATCCTTTTTGTGATAGAACAAAAAATTAAAGAAAGAAAATACGAATTCCACGCAACATCCATTGTTTTACTTTAAAATCTTAATTAAATACCATTTCATTGTATCCTTTTCCAAATCTTTTAATTATTTTTTATAGAATATCATAATTTCTTTTAACGATTAAAAATCTTAACAGAATATTATAATTTTAAAAAAAAATAGCTGTCGGAATTTTTTTTTACAAGTCCAAAGTGAAAAATTGTAGTCCTTAAAAGAAAAATGAAATATGCACAGCGAGTGGGTTCCAGGAGGAAAAATATAACACATGGATTTCAATATAGAGTTATTGGGATCTTTTCCGATCTAATGGTTTTCTTTTGCATCTAGGAATTGCTTTTATATATAACTATCCGATAAGAATTGCTTTTATCTTAGTTTTTGCATAATTGATTCTGTCTTGAATAATTGATATATTCTTTCCTTAATTATAAAATTTAGGTATTCTGTATATTCTATATATTGTACGCTGGTTACTCTTTCCAAATCAATAAAACACATTTGTTACAATCCTTACATGGTATCAGCCTAATTTCGATCCTTCCTTATCCTTTCTTCTTTACTTTTCTTCCCTATGGCTAATACTGATGGTACTTTTTCCTTTAACATCATGATCCACATGTTAAACATATGCCTCACCTCAACCAATTTCATTCTCTGTCGTCGTCAGCTTCTTCCTCTTCTCGAACGACAGGCCCTTTATGGTCATATTGATGGCTCAATCATAACTCCTCCTGCGAAATTGTCTGTTGCTGATGGATCTTTAACGGTTCCTAATCCAGCCTTTATCACGTGGAAACAAAAAGATCAAAGACTTGTAAGTCTTCTTCAGGCCTCCGTTACTGAAGAGACTCTAGCTGAAGTATGCACTGTGACACCGCACAACAGATCTGGACTACTCTTGAATCCCTCTACGGTGGTGACTCTAAACAAAGAGAAATTGGGATCAGAGATCAACTGTTGCACCTTACAAAAGGCTCATCCACTGTTAGGGAGTTTTCCAAAACATTTTGAGGCTTATGTGATCAACTCAGCCTTATGGGTAGACCAGTGGATGATTTAGATAAATTACACTGGTTTTTACGGGGTTTAGGTCCCACTTTCATTAGCTTTGGTGCATCTCAATTAGCCATGCGACCACTGCCTGTTTTTCGTGATCTTCTTTCTACTGCCGAGAGTTTTGAAATGTATTTACATGTCGTTGAATCTACTCCCTCTCAAGCTGCTTTTAATACCACTACTCAACGTTCCTCTCAATCATCCAATACACGTTTTCAATCTGGGTCGCGTTCTTTCTCAAATGGCAAAACAGGTCATGGTTACCAATACTCAGGTCGTGGTGGTCGTGGCAGAGGACGTCGTCCTATCCATTGCCAAATTTGCCGAAGAGAACGTCATTATGCCACATCTTGCCATCAACGTTATGCAGGTGGCCCACCTCAATCTGCCAATCTTGCTGAATCATTTGCGAATTCTTGCACTCTATCAAATTCAAACCAGTCTGATTGGTACCTCGATACTGGAGCTTCAACACACATGACAGCAAACTCATCTGATTTCGACTCAATTGAGCCTTATTCTGGTAATCACACAGTTACTGTTGGAAATGGTAACGCTCTCCCTATTTCCCATATTGGATCTCATTGTTTGACAAATATTTTAAACCTTCTTGATATTCTTGTTGTGCCTGGACTCCAAAAGAATCTCATTTCAATTAGCAAACTTACACGTGACTTTCCTGTGGATGTTATATTTACTGACACATCTTTTCTGCTTCAGCAAAAGGGTACAAAGGAAATTCTAGCAAAAGGGAGGCGTGAGCACAACTTATATGTATTGGAGCATGGTCAAAATGCTTTTGTTTCTGTTTTAAATTCTAATAAGTTACGAGGATCATTTGAATTGTGGCATTATCATTTGGGTTATGTTCACTTTGATATTATTTCCCATTTAAGAAAAAGAGGTCTTTTGTCTTTATCTTCTATTTTACCAACTCCTTCCATTTGTGGCTCTTATGAATTAGCTAAAAGCAAAAGACTACCTTATTCCCTAAATGAGAAACGCGCATCGCATGTGCTAGATTTAATTCACTGTGATTTATGGGGCCCTGCTCCCATTTGTTCAAAATTTGGTTTTCGATATTATGTGATTTTTATTGATGACTAATCCAGATTCACTTGGTTATATCCAATGCGTCTGAAATCTGATTTTTATGATGTATTTTTCCAGTTCAAGAAATTTGTTCAAAATCAGTTTCATACAGCTATAAAAACATTCCAAAGTGATGGTGGCACCGAATTCAACAATAACAAAGTCAAGACCTTGCTCAATGAAACTGGAATTCTTCATCTTATGTTTTGCCCTCATACATCAGCTCAAAATGGTAGAGCTGAACGCAAACATCGTCACATCACTAAAACATGCCTTGCAATGCTTTTTCATTCACATCTCCCTGCTCATTATTGGCTACATGCTTTTTGTTGTGCTGTTTATGTCATAAATCGGTTACCGACCACTCTTCTAAATGGTGTTTCTCCATTTGAGACCTTATATAATACTCCTCCTAATTATGCACACTTTCATCCTTTTGACTGTCGGGTTTATCCTTGTCTCCGTGACTATGCCACTAACAAATTGTCTCCTCGTAGTGCACCTTGTATTTTTCTTGGATACAGCAGCAACCATAAAGGATTTCAATGTTTGGATCTTTCAACCTCCCGGTTATACGTAACAAGACATGCCAAGTTTGATGAACTTTATTTTCCGTGTTCAAAAACAGGAACCATATCTCCAATTTCCGGATTGGGTTTTTCTTCATTTGTTGAACCAGCCTCAATACCTGAAATTCCTGCTCCAGCTCCTGTACCAGCTTCTTCTTTGCCACTATCCAAGGAAACTGTGCACTCACCAACCATACCTTGTGGTCTATGTTCTACTGAAGATACTCCTTCAACTGATGTTTCCATGCCTGATACTCAACCACAAATATACCGTAGTGTCCAGTCTACTCATCCTATGGTCACACGCGCCAAATCAGGTATTTTTAGGCCTCGTCATTTTGCTGACA
Source organism: Vigna reflexopilosa (assembly GCA_027742785.1). Lineage (NCBI taxonomy): Eukaryota > Viridiplantae > Streptophyta > Magnoliopsida > Fabales > Fabaceae > Vigna > Vigna reflexopilosa. The sequence continues at coordinate 3,022,793 of CM050929.1, read as the reverse complement.
TTACCACCTACCAACCATCTTCTCTTCTTTATGCTCTGCTCACCACTTTTACACCCAAAGGGTTCAAATCCGCTGCCAAACATCCTGATTGGTTGGATGCTATGCATAAAGAGCTTCTGGCCCTACACTCCAACAATACTTGGGATCTTGTCCCACGCCCATCCAACACCAACATTGTAGGATCCAAATGGGTGTTTCGCACCAAATATCTTTCAGATGGGTCAATTGACAAATTAAAAGCACGGTTGGTTGCACAAGGCTTCACTCAAACACCTGGTCTTAACTATGATCACACCTTCAGTCCTGTTGTTAAAGCTGCCACTGTGCGTGTCATTCTCACTCTAGTAGTAATGAATAATTGGCCTCTTCATCAATTGGATGTCAACAATGCATTCTTGAATGAGCACCTGACACATCCTGTCTATATGGAACAACCTCCTGGGTTCGTTGATCCTCGATACCCAAATCATGTTTGTCGACTTCGGAAAGCTCTTTATGGCCTCAAACCGACCCCTCTTGCATGGTTTCAACGATTCAGCTCGTTTTTGCTCAATATTGGGTTCCTCTAAAGCAAGGCAGATCCATCTTTATTTGTCTACCACAACACTGCTGTTACTCTATATACTTGTTTATGTTGATGACATAATTTTGACAGGGAATAATAATTCTTTAATTCAAAAACTTTTGGCAAGGTTCAAAATTGAGTTTGCTATCAAGGATTTAGGTCCTCTAAATTACTTTCTTGGTCTCGAGGTCCACTACACTACCAATGGTGTCTTTCTTAGCCAGACCAAATACGCTCAAGACATTTTATCTAGGGCCCAGATGTTGGATGCAAAACCGACAGCCACACCGCTCCAACCTGATATTCAACTGACAACCATAGGAGATCCATTCTCTGATCCCACTCACTATCGCTCTCTCGTTGGTGCATTCTAGTATCTCACTATAACTCGTCCTGACTTGTCCTACGCAGTAAATTTGGTTAGTCAGTTTCTTCAAGCTCCAACAAATGATCACTTTCAAGCAGTTAAACGCATCCTTCGATATGTCAAGGGCACCATGTCCTATGGCCTATCCTTCACCCGTGGAGCTTCTCTTAATGTTCTTGGATACTCGGATGCAGATTGGGCTCGATGTATTGAGACTAGGCGATCAATCTATGGTTATTCTATCTTCTTAGGCGGAAATCTCGTCTCATAGAGTGCTAAGAAACAACCAACCGTAGCTCGATCAAGTTGTGAATCAGAATATAGAACCATGGCTAATGCAGCAGCTGAACTAATATGGATTACTCATCTTCTACATGATCTGCATATTTCCTATCAAGCGCCAACTCTTCTTTGTGACAACAAGAGTGCTATATTCCTCTCCCAAAATCCGATGGCTCACAAACGCGCTAAACATATTGATATTGATTATCACTTTGTTCGAGAGCTTGTTCTATCTAACAAACTCATCACTCAATAAATTCCTTCTGATCTCCAACTAGCAGACATATTCACTAAAAGTCTGCCTCGACCATTGTTCCAGTTCTTCAGAGCCAAGCTTCACGTTGGACCAAATCCCACGTTTTGCTTGAGGGGATGATAGGAAATAATATATTTGATTATAGTTTACCTTATTTAGTTTTTGCATAATTGATTTTGTCTTGAATAATTGATATATTCTTTCCTTAATTATAGAATCTAGGTATTCTGTATATTCTATATATTGTACGCTGATTACTCTTTCCAAATCAATAAAACACATTTGTTACAATCCTTACACTATCTTTTAACCAAACTATTTGTTGTTTTTAATAAATAAAAAATTGAAGGCTCTGTCGTTTTTGCACTTTTTTTTATTATCATTTCTTGTTTTATGAAAACTTTGAATTCGTCAAGTAATTTAAAATGTTGATGCAACATTATAGTTTTATATGTTGAAATTTCTTATCAGAGTGTTAGATGAGATGATAAGCCCATAACCAACTGTAGTATTTGAACATCTTATAACATTATTGTTTTACCTTTGAAGAGTTGACTTCAATTCCTTTGATGGAGTTGGCATCTTCTTCATCATCATCTTCATCCTTCTTAAAATCAGAACCCCATTTCTTATACGATGCGTTCATCAGCTTTGGGGAAGAAGAAATCGGTAGAAAGTTTGTTTCTCATCTCCATTCTGCCCTTTTACAAGCTCAAGTCAAAACTTTTATAGATGAGGAGAATCTGTCGAAGGAAATGAAGTTGGAAGAACACATGCAGGCAATTGGACGCACTAAGATTACAATAATTATTTTCTCCAAGAGATACACTGAAGCTACCTGTTGCCTTCTTGAGCTTGAAAAGGTCATTGAATGCCACCAAAGTTTTGGTCAAATAGTTCTGCCTGTATTTTACGAGATTGAAGCATTCGATGTACGTCACCATAAGAATGATTTTGGAAAGGCTATGGAAGAAACTGCACACAAAAGCTATTCTGGAGAACTAGTGGAACATGCGTTGTCCAGGTGGAGTCGTGCACTCTTCACAGCTGCAGGTATCACTGGTTTGGATGTCAGAGACTTTTGGTAAATAAATGAATCCTTCTTACTTTCTTTCGTTTGACAGTGAATAAAACATATGTTAAGGTTGTGATTTAATTTTGATAACACATTAGCATTCATCTTGAAGGCATGATGCTCAACTTGTGGAGGAAATTGTTAGCCGCGTTCAGACATTACTGGACTATAAAGACTTGTTTATTACCCAGTATCCTGTTGGATTAGTGTCCCACGTGGAAGACGTGATTAACTGCATTGAAAATCAATCCACAAAAGTCTGTAAGATAATGATATGGGGAATGGGAGGATCGGGTAAAACAACCATAGCCAAAGCCATCTACAATCGAATTTATAATCTATTCATTGGTAAGAGTTTTATGGAGAATATTACAGAATTTGGGGTTCCAGACAATAAAAGCTATGTTGGTTTGCAAAGACATCTTCTTTTTGATGTCCTAAAATCTTGGTTTGATGTGGACAGCATTGGGATGGGAAGAACTATGATCGGGAAGGAACTTTCTCAAAAAAAGTTGCTCATTGTGCTTGATGATGTGAATGAGTTTGGCCAATTTGAAGTCGTATGCGGGAATTGTGAATGGTTGGGTGAAGGAAGTGTGATAATCATTACAACTAGAGATGTTCACATGCTGAACGGACTCAAAGTTAATTATGTTTATAAAATAGATGGCATGAACGAAAATGATTCCCTTGAGCTTTTATGTTGGCATGGTTTTGGTGAAGGAAAACCAAGAAAAGACTTGGATGATGTTGCAAGAAACATAGCTGCTTACTGTCGAGGACTACCACTAGCTCTTAAGCTCTTTGGTTCCTTTTTATATGATAAGACAATGGACGAGTGGGAAAGTGTATGGTCGAAACTAAATAGAACTCCAATGTATCATATTGAAAGCATATTAGAAATATGTTTTGACTTAGAATCTATGGAAAAAGATATATTTCTTGAAGTATGTCGTTTCTATATTGGTAAAGAAAGAGGGTATGTGACAGATATATTAAATGCCTGGGGACTACATGCAAATATTGGAATAACAGTTCTCATAGAACGTGGTCTTATAAAAGTTGACAGTGATAACAAACTTGAAATGGATCCTTTGTTACAACACATTGGAAAAGAAATTAGTCGTGAAAGATCAACCAGGGGAATCGGGTCGATTATGGATTCTGAATGACGTAAAAGATGTACTCAAAGAGAATACTGCAACAACATTCTTTATATCATTGAGACTTCTTTTGCTTTAAAATCGTTCCTACCAAAAGGTTAGTATTTATTTGTGTGTTCTATTATACGTCAGTAAATATCTATCATATTAAAAGAAATTTAAAGATTAAAGAAAAAATAATAAATATTTTTAATTTTTTTAATTAACTTTGGAATAGAATCAATGTGAAAACAATTTACAGATTTAGAAAGTTAATATGTATGTAAAAATTTTAAAAGTAATTTTTCTAAAAATATAGAATCACTATTATAAAATAAGTTTTTTAAATCTGTTTTAAAAATGATTTAGATTAGATAAACTTAAATTTTAAATTTATTATTAAATAATAGATTTAAATTTTAACTCTTGTGAATCAATAAACTTAAATTTTCAGCTCAAACTTGCAAATTCAACCATTTATTACATTCCATTAACACATCTTCAAAAAAATTAATAACCACCACAAAATTAATCTTTCTGTATCTTTGAAATTAATCCAAGAAATTTACCTTTTTAGAGAATTTTGTATCCTTTATGACAAAATAAGTTTCTGGGTTAAGGAATTTTAAAAAAAAAAAATCAAATCTTCTATTTTATTAAAATAATTAGATTCTTAACATTTATTAAATTGTGAATTCAGCCTAAAAAATAAGGATTTGAAATTTTTTATATACTCAAATTTACATTTTGTTTTTCAATTTTTTCTGAATTTGAAATGAAGATCTTGACATATATTTGAATTTGAAATTTTTATATCCTCAAATCTTATCCTCATTTTTTATAACTTGATTATGGTTTTGGAAAACATTGACTTGACCAAACGTCGAAACATTGTCGAGATAACTATTCTTTGGTTGATGTGGATTTAAGTTTTTTTATTAATATTAAAAAGAATTATTAATCTTATTTAAGTTGTTAAAATATTTTATTTTTGACCATGATATTTTTTGCTCAATATTTATTAGAATTTTCTGGATTAACTTCGGAAAGAATATTTTTTCATGTGAATTAAAATCTTTTTTCAATTGTCTATCTTTTTGTAGATCTTTGTAATAATTATTTTTTAGAAGCCAAGTGCACTGGATTTTGAATGTATATGTTGTTTAAGTGTGAAAGTGTGCTTGGAGGTGAGGTTTGGGAAACCCCATGATGGAGTAGGGGACCACCCAGGGTCACAAGAGTCACTTAGGTGATGTCCTGTAACATGTGCCACTCAAAGCAGACCCTCATAATCCTTTACAAGGGGTTGTAATCGTTTACGCGAGTGAAAACTGTGTTTTGGACAAGTGATTGCACTGAAGGAACCACCTGTGGTAACCTGGGGGATCACTGGTGAATTACTGTGTTTTTGAAGCCAAGTGCACTGGATTTTGAATGTATATGTTGTTTAAGTGTGAGAGTGTGCTTGGAGGTGAGGTTTGGGAAACCCCGTGATGGAGTAGGGGACCACCCAGGGTCACAAGAGTGTCCTATAACATGTGTCACTCATAGTAGACTCTCGTAATCGTTTACGAGGGGTTGTAATCGTTTACGTGAGTGAAAATTGTGTTTTGGACATGTGCTTACACTGAAGGAACCACTTGTGGTAACCTGGGGGACCACTGGTGAATTACTGTGTTTTTGAAGCCAAGTGCACTGGATTTTGAATGTATATGTTGTTTAAGTGTGAGAGTGTGCTTAGAGGTGAGGTTTGGGAAACCCCATAATGGAGTAGGGGACCACCCAACGTCACAAGAGTCACTTAGGTGATGTCCTGTAACATTTTCCACTCAAAGCAGACCCTCGTAATCGTTTACAAGGGGTTGTAATCATTTACACGAGTTAAAACTGTGTTTTGGACAAGTGTTTGCACTGAAGGAACCACTTGTGGTAACCTGGGGGACCACTGTTGAATTACTGTGTTTTTGAAGCCAAGTGCACTCTTCCATCATGGGGCACCCAAATCATTAACTTGATGGCACTCCTCACACATAAACAACAAATTATAATAAAAAGTAGTGGACTTGGGTCAAAAAACTCTGCTATTCAACTATGGTCCCCTACGTTTCCACTGGTGGCTCCTCCAGTTCAACAGGTTGTCCAAAATCCATGTTAGACTCGCGTAATCGTTTACAGCCCCCTCGTAAACGATTACAATGCACATTTTTCCTGCAGAGGTCGCAGGACTAGAGCTGACTCCATGATCTCAACATGGGTGGTCCCCCCCCCTATCATGGGGGACCCAAATCATTAACTTGATGGCACTCCTCACACATAAACAACAAATTACAATTAAAAGCAGTGGACTGTGGTCAAAAAACACTGTTATTCAACTATGGTCCCCTATGTTTCCACTGGTGGCTCCTTCAGTTCAACAGGTTGTCCAAAATCCAAGTTAGATTCGCATAATCGTTTACAGTCCCCTCGTAAACGATTACAATGCACATTTTAGCAGCATCATCTTCACCAATTCAACTAAATTCATCAAATCACAAACATTACTTCATTCTTGTCTCACAAACATTATCACTTGCAAAATATGGAGTCTTCATAATTTAAATTGTACACCAAATCAAAATATAAAGCACTTCAATAACATAGGCAATAAAATTGCAATTATCAATTACATAAATAGATGGAACCAAACATGCATCTTCTATATATTGAACGAAATAGGTTTAATTACAGCGTCCCGTTCTTGTCCTATTCAAAACCTTATACAATAATCAGTCATTTTTCTTTCTAAGTACTACATTTCTGGTGTATGGTGTCCTAAGTGCTTGACTTTTATAACGCCTTCTTGATTCAATCCTCACATACGTCTTCAAATGTGATTGGTTGTTGGACATTCCACCTGGTGCGTTCTTCGACATTCCACCTTGTTCGGTCTTGGACATTCCCCCCGGTTCGTTATTCGACATTCCACCAGGGGAAACAAATGCACTGTTACTGTTACTGAATGGTTGTGGACGTGCAACACTTTGTTCACCATCAACTTTAGTTGTCCTTTTAGTTGTTCTTCTGGCCTTCTCTTCCGCCAACTCTGCCTCTAGGACATTGACCTTCCTTTTAAGCTCTTCAATTACAGATTCTTGCTCCTCAAGAGTATGCATCAAACTCTCTCTGCGTTTTCTTTTAAGCATTTTTTTTTGTTGATTGTTGCTCATCATTCCTTTTTGGTGGTGGTTGTTTTTCCTTCACGTCCTTCTTATCCTTCATTGCAGCACCAAAATCATCAACAACATGAACCTGAAATTTAACAATATATAACATGTTATATAACTACTGTCAATATATCATAACATTCACAAGTCAAAAAAAATAGCACATACCACACCCATCTCCAAAACACGTTTGACGATGTTGTCTCCCACATTTCTATTCATCCAATGCAAAATCCTTGGACATTTCTCTATCGCACTTTTGGGAATGAATGAAATGCTCACAAAACCATACCTAAAAACATGTAATTGTTATAAATTACTCATAATCAAATAACAAATATTCAATCATTTATTTATCAAATAAATAAATAAGAAATACCTGCAACGTGTAAACACAATCATTAACATAAACGTTGGTTGTAGCTTTACCTTTCTTCACAACATCTGAAGCTTTGCTCAAACTTTTTAACAAATAACGATACACTAAACTACCCCAACAGTAATTACTCAAACCACTTAAGTTGTCAACAATTTCAAACATGATAGGAAACACTCGTCCACAACGTTTTGGAAATAAAATCTCAGATATCCCCACCAATATGTACAAGCTACATAAATGATCACAAGGTAGTTTTTTTTATGTTTTTTCAACAAGAATTTGTAAATGAAATTCAAATCTTTAGTTCCCTTACCTAAATATTTCACACATTTACTTCTAACCATTGTATCCTTTAAGTTTATACTATCACCCTCTGAACTCAATCCTAATCCTAAACAAAAATCACTTTCAATCATATTCACAACTTTTTCTCCAATTACAAAAGCACTGCTCGAATCCACCCATTTCAACAATAACTCCCTAAATATTTTGTTATTAAACATAACTTTACCACTCAACTCTAAAAACCCAGCAAACGGAGTCTTCGCAATCACTGATCGCTGCTCCTATGTCAGACGTTCGTTCAAAGTACAAACGTACTTTGTTGAAAATGAGTGACGAACGCTCAACTGGTCAACGCAAACAACACAAACCTAAACACCAAAACGAAAACCACAAACTCAAACCGAGAATAAGATAGTGGAAAAACGCAACAAGAACAAAGACGCAAACGGACGGAGCTTTTTGTGAAAATGAAGAGAGAGAAGCTTCGTTTCTAATGAAACAGGGCAGATGTATAATTGGAAATCCAATTTGTTGAATCCCCTTCCACTTTCGAGGACAACCTTTTTTTAAAAAACCAAAAATTAAAAAGGACCAATTGAAACAAATGGCATTGTCAAATGTGTGTTAAAAAATGGTTGTTAAAATAACGGGACCCTAAAATTTAACATTATTGCTTTATCTTTGAAGAGTTGACTTCAATCCCTTCTATGGAGTTTGCAGCTTCATCCTTCTTAACATCAGAACCCCATTTCATACACGATGTGATCATCAACTTTGGTGGAGAAGAAATCGGTCGAAGGTTTGTTTCTCATCTCCACTCTGTCCTTTTACAAGCTCAAGTCAAAACTTTGATTAGCCAGGAGAATCTGCATGAGGGAATGAAGCTGGAAGAGCATATGCGAGCAATAGGACACACTAAGATTACAATAATCGTTTTCTCCAAATCATACACTAAATCTGCTTGCTGTCTTCTTGAGCTTGAAAAAATCATTGAATGCCACGAAACATTTGGGCAAATAGTTCTACCCGTATTTTACGGGATTGACCCATCGGATGTACGTCATCAGAAGGATGATTTTGGAAAAGCGTTGGAAGAAATTGCACACGAAACCTATTCAGGAGAACAACTGGAAGATGCGTTGTGCAGCTGGAGCCATGCTCTCACCACAACTGCAGGTATCACTGGTTGGGATGACAGAGATTTCAGGTAAACAAATATGGGTCCTTCGTACTTTCTTTGGTTTGAGAGTGAATAAAGCATAAGTTAAGGTTGTGTGTTAATTTTGGTAACACATTATGATTCATTTTGAAGACATGATGCTGAACTTGTGGAGCGAATTGTTAGCCAAATTAAGACATTACTGGACTATAAAGACTTGTTTATTACCCAATATCCTGTTGGATTGGAGTCCCGCATGGAAGAAGTGATTAAATGTATTGAAAAACAATCTAACAAAGTGTGTATGATAGGGATATGGGGAATGGGAGGGTCGGGTAAAACAACCATAGCCAAAGCCACCTACAATCGAATTTGTCGTGAATTCATTGGTAAGTGTTTTATAGAGAATATTAGTTATGCTTGGGATCCAGAAAATAAGAATGAATGGTATGTTGCTTTGCAAGAAAATCTTCTTTCTGATGTCCTAAAATCCAAGTTGGAGGTGAAAAGCGTTGGGATGGGAAGAACTATGATAGAGAACGGATTTTCTAAAAAAAAGTTACTCATTGTGCTTGATGATGTGAATGACTATGGCCAATTGGAAAACCTATGCGGGAGTCGTGAATGGTTCGGTCAAGGAACTCTGATAATCATTACAACTAAAGATATTAGCCTGCTGAACCGACTCGAAGTTAATTATATTTATGAAATGCATCTTTTGAACGAAAATGAGTCACTTGAGCTTTTAAGTTGGCATGCCTTTGGAGAAGCAAAACCAAGAAAAGGATTGAATGAACTTGCAAGAGACATAGTTGCTTATAGTGGAGGACTACCACTAGCTCTTGAGTTCCTTGGTTCCTATTTATGTAATAGGAGGACAAAGGAAGAGTGGGAAAGTGTATTGAGAAAATTACAAAGAATTCCCCCGAGTAAACTTCTGAACGTATTAAAAATAAGTTTTGACGATTTAAATGCTATGGAAAAGGACATATTTCTTGATGTATGTTGTTTCTTTATTGGCAAAGAAAGAGACTATGTGACAGAGATATTAAATGGCTGCGAACTACATGCTGATATTGGAATAACAGTTCTCATAGAACGTGGCCTCATAAAAATTGAAAGGAACAACGAACTTCAAATGCACCCTTTGTTACGAGACATGGGAAGAGAAATTATTCAAGAATGCTCAAAGGGAAAGGAGAAAAGGAGTCGATTGTGGTTGCAGGATGACGTAAAAGATGTATTGAAAAAGAATACTGTAAGAACATTATTTATATGATTTTGAAAGTGTTTTCTTTTTTAGTGTAATGCATGTATTGTTAACTTGTTAAACTCAACGTTAAGCATGAATAATCAACAATTATTTATGGATTTCTCAATTGTTTATCTTTGCTATATTCATCACAGGGGACAGAAGCTATCCAGGGATTGTACCTGAAACTGCATTCCAGCAGTAGAGATTGCTTGGAAGCTCGTGCTTTCAAGGAAATGAAGAGACTAAGACTGCTACAACTGGATAATGTACAACTTAGTGGAGATTGGGGGCACATTTCTAAACAACTGAGATGGATTTGTTGGCGAGGGTTTCCATATAAATGCATTCCAAACAACTTTCATTTGGAAAATGTAATTGCAATTGATTTAAAGCATAGTCGTCTCCATTTAGTCTGGGAACAACGCGTGGTATCATTACATGCCCTTTTCTTTTAAAACTAATAGATTAATTACAATAAAATTAGTATAATTGGTTCTGTTTATAACTATTGCACTTTTTATCTTTCCTAATCTTTTGTCGAAAAACTATGCTTGCAGGTTTTAGAGCAGTTAAAATTCCTTAATCTTAGTCACTCCAAGTACTTGAAAGAAACACCTGACTTTTCAGGATTACCAAGTCTTGAAAAACTCATTCTAAAAGATTGCCCAAATTTATGCGAAGTACACCAATCCATTGGACGTCTCAGGAATCTACTACTCATAAATTTGAAGGACTGCACAAATCTAAGCTATCTCCCAGAAAAGGTATATGAGTTGAGATCTTTAAAAATTCTCATTCTCTCTGGTTGTTTAAAGTTTCCCCCTATAGGTACAGGGAAGGTGAAATCCTTGGTAACTATAATTGCTGAAAACACAAAGCCAAGCGCCCCTTGATCAATTGTAAGCTATAACAAAATCAGATATAAATCCCAACATGAATTTGAATGATTGTTGGTAAATATTTGTTGTTAGACTACACGTAGCATTTATTTGTTGTTAGACTAAATTTTAGGAGAATAATAACAATCAATTTGGGAATCTCAATTTGTTTTTTCTACTGCAAGTATTATAAATAATTGGCGGTTGGTAGATATTGAGAATAATAACGTTTATTTTTATTTGAACTCGTAAATTCTTTCTCTTTCAGAATTTTATTTCCTCTGTTTTGTTTTGCTATCTAACATTATTTTGTAAAACAATAATAGTATCATAAGAACGTTATTCAAATTAGGATGAATCTATATAAAACTTATATTATTATCGAACCTTTTTATTGCACGTACATTACTTTATTATTACTCCTTTCAAGAAGTCTTATAAATGTATTTTATAATAATACCATCGGACGATTCCTCTTTGTGTTTGCTTGGCCATTTGAAAAAATAGGTTCCAAAAATGTCATTATTAGCTCTTTTCAAATTATTTGTTTCTAGATAATTTGTTCTTTCATCAATCTTCGTTTTTACTACATGAACTTTTCTATTTGATCACATTGGTATATCTCTGTATATAAATGTTAATCCATATACATAAGTAAGATAGCTGTTCTATACATTTATTTTGTTTTTAAAATTGAATATAGTTAACTTTTTTAACCATTAGCAATGCACGAAAATCTCTACTATTGATTGAATCAGAATTTAAGGCTAGTTTTCACTCAATCTTAAGCCAGTGAACTAAGACGAGTGATTAGATCATCCAACGTTAAGTATAAATTTATTAACAAACTTTGTCAGAGCGGTGCAGCAAAATTATTAGAGTAAAGGAAGAGAAAAATTGCACAAATAATCTTATACTGGTTTGAGTTAAAAGAATCATACATCTAGTTGCTAATCTCACAAAGAGATCAACGTTTCACTATCACAAAATCAATAAACTTTATAATAACACACAAATAACAAGTTTAAGGTTTAAAAAACATCTTTCTTGTTACCATAAGAGATGATACTCACTTCCCTTTAACACCTCCTCTGAATCACACCTACAGTGAAAGTTCTCGTTCTTGCCCACACCAAGTTTCCAAACCAATTCACAGATTTACAAAAACCTTAGGTCACACTTCACTTTAGTTCAAAAATGTGCAATTGTTTGTTTTGAACGAGGGTTTATATCTTTTATATAAAGACTTCTTTCAAGGACACCTCCAAAAACTCGTTGACATACCTTTCATGTGTGATAATCTATTATCTCACTTAGGTAATCGATTATGCATTTAATGAATCTATAACGACCAAAAAGTAGAAAATAATAATCTAATAAAAACTAATAAAGACATAATCAACTACATTAACAAGAACATTAATGTTGAAGCTAGTCACACAAGTGAGACATACTTCCCATATATAGTATATAGGAGGCTTTAGGAAGACAACAATCTAGGACCAGCTCAAATGATGACCATAGAAGAAAATGAGATTGTTAGGAGAATGACCATAATGAGATTATGGTACATTCAAACATTTCCTAATGATAGAACTGCAATGAATGGAGTGGTGGAAATGTGGAACGGCAACATCAATTCCTTGGAAATACCAAAACCTTTGTTTTCTTCTCTTGCTAGATGAGTTACATGTTTTTTCTTTGAATTTGATTTCATCGTATTTTGGTAAAGTCTTTCTAGATTTATTGTAAAATGGATCACCCAACAAGAAAAAGTATCTCGTATCTGTGTTAATCTTCATCTTGATTGCAAAACTAGATTAGTTGTGTATGATAACTTGTTGTACTCAGCTAAATTCAAGTGGATAATTCTCATAAGCACAAGGACAGAAGGAAAATATAGGTTAAAAGTGAAAAGTGTCATGTAGGCTTGGAAAGATTGACTAATAGCAAGATTTTAAGATGGCGCACACTAATAAATTATATTTTTCCTATTCATTCCACCCTTACTATTGAACTAACACTATTTGGATGTTCATTTGAAAGGACGCTTTGCCCTTTATTCAATTTTCCCTAAGAATTAAATAAGAAGACTGTAGTTAAACTATGAATAGCAGATGATTTAATTCAGTTCAACAAAAATCAAAGTTTGGAAGAGACAGATGAGGAATACTAGGATGAACTGGTATGAAACTCACTGATTTAAAGAAGCATTGCATATTACCAATACAAGTTAAAAATGCATGATCTCGTCAATTATTTAGCCACGGTTGTAACGGGCAAGTATTGTTGGAGGTATAAAGTTCAAAAACCATAATAAAGTTCACCATCTGTCTTACAGCATCATAAATTTGATGTGATTTCAAGATGGCAGGGTTTACGAGCATTCATAGCATTGTCACACCACGACAATATCAACCAGTTGCCTGAGTCTCTTTAAAAAAAATTCATTATCTATCTTACAATCAAATCAAGAGGTTACCTTTAAAATATTAATTAAATATTGTTTAAATTTTTCGTTTTCTAGATCTTTTTAATAGTTTTGATAGAATATCATAATTTCATTAAAAATCTTAATAAAACACCAGAAATATTTTAATAGAAAAAAAAAACGTTATTTAAACTTTTTCTTTGAAATCGAAAGTGAATAATTGCAAATCTTCAAGTGTCTTTCTAAAAATTTAACGCGCAGGTCTCGAAAAATGAAGTATGCATACATACCAAGATGGGTTCAGGAGGAGAAAATATAAAAAACAAATGGAATTTAGTAAAGTAATATTGAGTGAGTCATAACGCACTTCGAGACTACATATAAAACATATTAATCTTTAACATTATTGCGTTACCTTTGAAGAATTTGACTTCAATTCCTTCGATGGAGTTTGCATCTTCTTCTTTATCATCTTCATCTTCATCCTTCTTAACATCAGAACCCCATTTCATACACGATGTGTTCATCAACTTTGGTGGAGAAGAAATCGGTCGAAGGTTTGTTTCTCATCTCTACTCTGTCCTTTTACAAGCTCAAGTCAAAATTTTTATTAGTCAGGAGAATCTGTATGAGGGAATGAAGCTGGAAGAGCACATGCGGGCAATAGGGCACACTAAAATTACAATAATAGTTTTCTCCAAATCATACACTGAATCTGCTTGCTCTCTTCTTGAGCTTGAAAAAATCATTGAATGCCACGAAACATTTGGCCAAATAGTTCTGCCCGTATTTTACGAGATTGACCCATTGGATGTACATCATCAGAAGGATGATTTTGGAAAAGCGTTGGAAGAAAGTGCACACAGAAGGTATTCAGGAGAACTACTAAAATATGCGTTGTCCAAGTGGAACCGTGCACTCAGCACAGCTGCGGGTATGACTGGTTGGAATGTCAGAAATTTCAGGTAAACAAATGAATCCTTCCTACTTTTTTTGGTTTGAGAGTGAATGAAGCAAATGTTAAGGTTGTGTTTTAATTTTGGTAACACATTATGATCTTGAAGGCATGATGCTGAACTTGTAGACGTAATTGTTAGCTGCGTTGAGAGATTACTGGACTATAGAGACTTGTTTATTACCAAATATCCTGTTGGATTAGAGTCCCGCGTGGAAGACGTGATTAAATGTATTGAAAATGAATCCAGCAAAGTGTGTATGATAGGAATATGGGGAATGGGAGGATCAGGTAAAACAAGCATAGCCAAAGCCATCTACAATCGAATTTATCGTGAATTCATTGGTAAGAGTTTTATGGAGAATATTGGTGATGAAACGTATGTTGCTTTGCAAGAAAATCTTCTTTCTGATGTCTTAAAATCCAACTTGATGGTGGGAGGCGTTGGGATAGGAAGAATTTATATCCAGAATGAATTTTGTAGAAAGAAGTTGTTGATTGTGCTTGATGATGTAAATGAGTTTGGCCAATTGGAAAACCTATGCGGGTCTCGTGAATGGTTCGGTCAAGGAACTGTCATAATCATTACAACTAGAGATCTTCACTTACTGAAACAACTCGAAAATAATTATGTTTATGAAAATGAATCACTTGAAGCAAAACCAAGAAAAGAATTGAAGGAACTTGCAGGAGACATAGTTGATTATTGTGGAGGACTACCACTGGCTCTTCAGTTCCTTAGTTCCTATTTATGTGATAAAACAATAGAAGGGTGGAAAAGTGTATTGAGGAAATTACAAAGAATACCTCAGGATAATCTTCTGAACGTATTAAAAATAAGTTTTGACGGTTTACGTGATTCTGAAAAGGATATACTTCTTGATGTATGTTGTTTCTTTAAAGGCAAAGAAAAAGACTATGTAACCGATATATTAAATGGCTGTGGACTACGTGCTGACATTGGAATAACAGTTCTCATAGAGCGTGGCCTCATAAAAGTTGAAAGGAACAACAAACTTCAAATGAATCCTTTGTTACAATACATGGGAAGAGAAATTATTCGTCAAGTATGCCCAGAGGAACCAGGGAAAAGGAGTCGATTGTGGTTGCAGGATGACGTAAAAGATGTACTGATACAGAAAACTGTAAGAACATTATTTATATGATTTTGAAACTTCTTTTTCAAAGTGTTTTCTTTACTAATGTAACTTAAATTTGAAGGATTTACTGTTTAAATTTTATTTTATTAGTTTAGATCTAATAATATTTAATTTAATTTTGATAAACATAAGAGTTTTGATTTTTCATTTATTTTTATTTAAGTGTAATATTATTTTATTTGGTTTATATAAAATAGAGATAGATTAAATAGTTGTTTTTATTTTAAATTACTTATACTTTATTTTTAATTTTTATTATTTATATTTGATGCAAAATCTTATTTATACTTATTTAAATATTTGCTATCTTTGCTATATTCATCACAGGGGACAGAAGCTATCCAGGGATTGTCCCTGAAACTGCATTCAACAAACACAGACTGTTTCAAAGCTCATGCTTTCAAGGAAATGAAGAAATTAAGACTTCTACGACTAGATCATGTACAACTTGTCGGAGATTATGGGCACATTTCTAAAGAACTGAGATGGATTTGCTGGAAAGGATTCCCTTCTAAATACATTCCAAAGAACTTGTACATGGGAAATGTAATTGCAATTGATTTAAGGCATAGTCATCTTCAACACGTCTGGAAACCACCCCAGGTAATTTAAGAAAAAAAATAGTATTATTGATTCCAGAGCATTCATTTTACATTTACTTCCCTAATCTTTTGTAAACTATGTTTGTAGATTTTAGAGCAGTTACAATTCCTTAATCTTAGTCACTCCAAATACTTGAAAGAAACACCTGACTTTTCGAGACTACCAAGTCTTGAACAGCTCATTCTAAAAGATTGTCCAAGTTTGCTTAAGGTACACCCATCCATTGCTGATCTCTCCAACATACGAGTGATAAATTTGAAGGATTGCACAAGTCTACGCTATCTTCCAAGAGAGGTATATAAGTTGACATCTTTAAAAACTCTCATCCTATCTGGTTGTTCGAAGGTTGGCCCTATGGATATATCACAGGTGAAATCCTTAGTAAATATAATTTGCTTAAAACAACTTTAAAACAAACATTGATGAATTCTAAGCTAAAAGAATTTATTTGTTGTTGGACTAAACTTTAGGAGAATAATAACAATCAATTTGGGAATCTCAATTTGTTTTTTTACTGCAAGTATTATAAATGATTGGCGTTCTTATATATTGAGAATAATAACGTTTACTTTTATTTCAACTCCTATATTCTTTCTCTTTCAGAATTTTATTTCCTCTGTTTTATTTTGCTACCTAACATTATTCTGTAAAACAACAATTGGTAAGATAAGAACGTTTTTCAAATTAGGATGAACAAATATAAAAATTATATTATTATCGAACCTTTTTATTGCAAGTACATTACTTTATTATTACTCCTTTCAAGAAGTCTTATAAATGTATTTTGTAATAATACCATCTGACGATTCTCTTTATTTTTGCTTGGCCGTTTGAAAAAATATTTTCCAAAAATGTCATTATTTTCTCTATTTCTAGAACTAATTTATTTTTTCATCATTCTTTTTTATCTGATCACATTGGTATATCTCTATATAAATGTTAATCCATACATATAAGTAAAGTAGGTGCTCTATACATTTATTTTGGTTTTAAAATTGGATACAGTTAACTTCTTCAACCATTAGCCATGCATGAATATCTCTATTGTTGATTGTACACGTTAAAATTTTTGCAATTGTTTTTAAAAGTAAAGTATACTCTCTCCATTTTTAAACTTTTAAAAATATTTATAAATATATGAACTAAATTTTAAATTGTTTAAAATCATTTTTTAGTCTCTAACAATAAACACTTTAAGTTGTTTCAAATTATGGGACTAAAAGTTTTATTTTTAAAAGTTAAAGTTAGTTCTTTTCAATTATATAGACTAAATTATGGAAAAGTTATAAGAAAATTATAAAAAATAAATTATATATGTTTTCTATGACTAATCACAAGAACTAATAAAAGTTAAGAAATTATGTTGACCACAACAATTTAAATTCATTAAAAGTACTTTAGTCTATGACAATAATCTTGACTAGTTGGTAAGGACAAAAATGCCCAAGTCAATAAAAATATATTATAGAGATTAAGTATTAGATGAAATAATAATTATTTTATATTCTTAAGTGAAATCATCTATTCATCTTAAAAGGAGAACTTATACAAACCATATTTAGGATTTGGTAAGAAGAAACTAAACTCCATAATGTTCATCACTACCTTCCCATAAGTTTCTGTGTAAAAAAAAGGCCCTAAAATACAAAAAACAATTCGTGCAAAGAAAGGAAATATACAAAAGACCTAAGAAATATAGTTCAAAAATGAAGGACACATACAATAATGAGTTATCAATGTTCCTTGTTTATGATTCTCGAAAAAGAAAGAGCACAATGTTTCAATGTAGATCAAGATCGCTAGAAGAGACTATAGTTAAATGAAAAATATAAAAGATCGAAATAGAGAAAAAGAAAAAAGAAAAAAAAAATTTAATCCGAGAATGGAATTGAAAATTTTGTTTAATATTGTTATATATATTAACATTAAGAATTAAAGAAATGAGAAGCTGAAAGAGATTGCTTGCTTCCCAGGATGAAAAAAAAACTGATAAAAATTGGACATTGTGCCCCAATTTTTTAAGCATAACTTTAATATTTTCTTCCTATTCTTCCATTATGGCATATGAGTGATTCTGATGCATGATACGAGAACAATGATTTCAAGGAGTTATTTATGAATATGAAAACATAACAAAAGGTTAAATAAAAACAGGATACCAGACCACTTTTTTTTATTTTGATAACTAAATATCTAACATGGCAAAAGCACCATTTTGGTGTAATGTTTTTTTTTTAATCATCGAAATAAGACAAATTTAAAAAAAAAACACGAAATTATATAAATTATATAAGGTGACATAATTTTATTATAAAAAAAGTCATATGAAAATAACACATCTTTAGTTTAGAATACTTTTAAAATTAAAGTTAAGTTGACAACTTCATTTCAAAATAGCTTAAACTATGATCATTTAAAATTGAACTAAAATTTTAAAAACTTCTTAAGTTAAAATAAACTAAACTAAAATTTTATTAACTTAACATAACTTCAATTTTAAAAATATTTTAAATTAAAATCATGTCACCGTAACACAATTTCTTTACGTTAAAAATCTTATCACCTTAACACGACTTACCCACTTTCGTTATTTCTTTTAAATCTATCCAATTTTAGTAAATTTTTTAAAAAAAATACACCATTTTGATGCTTTCCCAAACATATTCACATCTACATGAAAGAAAAATTACTTATTAACCTTCATCCATTTGAATAAAGGAAATGCTTTTTTACTACAGTTACACCGTTATTAAAAAATAATAATTTTTGTATTTGTAAAGGACCAGAGATTGAAAGAAAAATAAAAGAAAAATAAGAGATATGTAAAGTGTATCGATGTAAAAACAATAATAAGCTTGAATAAATTAAGTGACCGATGAATAATTTCTTGTCCTTGGTTATCGTGACATCGCACAAGTAATATCTCCGAAAAGACAACAAATGTTTAAAGGTAGGTTCAATATTTTGACAGGACAGACTAAAAAATAGTCTCCACAAACACTGATATGCATACTACTATATTTACACAATACATGACATCAAACACATATATACACTTAACAAGATGGTGTTCAACAGTCAGTACGCCATGAAACAGCAAACAAAAGTAAAACAAACAACTTCGGCCACGCTTGCAGAATTCAACATCCTGCTGCATTGCTGAACAGATAAAACTACCACATGAACTTAATTTGTGACATAATATTCCGTTAGTCTACCTTGTAAGCCCAACCATGCTTGTCCAAGAATGCCTGAACCGCTTCCTTAATGGCCAAGTTTGGCACTAACTGTGATTGATCAAGTGGTTCCCGCGTGATTGGGTCGAATTTACCCACCTGTATAAGAAAGTTGAAGGATTGCACATGGGGTTCGTTGAAATGGAAAACATTCAATAAGAAGAAACAAGAAAATCAGGTTACCTTCTGAAGGTGTTCAAGAATCACTGCTCTCTCATATGTAAGCCCACTCGGAGTGATTACAGGATCATGAAAAATGTCAAGTGTGATTCTGCAACATAAGTAATCTGGCACCTATAGACTCAACAAGCCATTCTGTGTGATTAATAACATGGCAATTTCCAGGGCACCACAAAGGAAGATTTGATGAAGATTAAGAAAACGGAAGGCATGTACACACCTCAGTAGGTGTATCGGCTTCTGCAGCTATATTGAAGACTACTTCTAAAGCCTCTAACTGTTCCGAATGGGAAGTAGTAGGATCATCTACAAATCCTTCCGCTTCGGAGAATTCCAGAAAATGTTTTTCATTCAGAGCAGACTCGCAAGCTTCTCTGAGACATTTAACACATTTTATTACAACAGTTGACATGGACACTTCGTAATAATCACTACACTAAATAAATGATACAGGCAAACTAAATCAAATTTTTCATGAGGTAATAACAAATATGTTAAGAGACAATAGAACTTCAAACACTGCTAAAAGACCCCCAGATAATAGGTCTGACAATCACCAGAAAAACATACTTCAAGCTCTGCAATTCCCATGATCGTTTCGAAGATGATCGCTCCCACTCATGGTATTTTGCCTTTGCAAGCTCTTGCCATATTTCTTCTACCATATAGCCCTTGGGATTGGCACCTCTCCCGAGATCCAAAGCCTTAATTATGGTCACAAACAATAACAGAATCATCAGGCATTTGAAATGAAAAACAAAACGGGTAAAATGACTGTTTGTATCTTAGAAAAGCACAGTATAGAGTAGATAATCAGGAAAGTTATATTAATTAGCTGTGATATCAAACTTAGAAGATAGAAGCACCATGTTCATCAACAGCTCTGTAGGTAAGCTAAAATTTAGACAATCTGACTTATTAGTCATTTTCAATACAGTGAAAATCCCAGTGAGGTAAATTAGTATCTATTTTTCTTTTGCTTCCCTCCCTCCCTCTATCTATCTATACAGACATGGTTATAGAAATCTGATGCAGCAACAACAATGTTGTTTTGGAGGTTGTGTCGTTGAAATAGTGTAGTAATTACAAATAGATACAACCAGTTTTTCCTATGTCATTGTTTTGTTAATTGTTGTAATCTGGGATAATATCTGTAGGATCTTCCTAATTAGAGGAAATAGATACATAATATTTTATTTTATTTTATTTGTTCCTAGGTTTCCTAGTTTCCCTATTTCCCTTTTTAGGAGAACTAGATTATTACAAATAGAAGGTTTGAGAATGTATTTTTTATGATTTGAGAATAATAAACAGTCTTATTTTCAACTTGGTGTCAGAGCTCCTGATCTTAGGGGCTAGATTCCGCTGCAACAAGCCGCACCGCCGCCATTGTCCGACCACCGCCGCCGCCGCCGTCGCCGGTTGGGGTTGTCGATAGCGCAGAAAGGTGCGCCCAACACCGGCGATCGCAGAGCCGGAAGTCGCTCCGTGAACGGAGCCTCCACGCGCCGCCGCGCGCCGTCGCCGTCACCGGCGCGTGTAACCCACGCGCCCACCTCCGGCGAGACCCACTCGCCGGCGCCGCCACAGACAGGGTCGCCGGAGCCCCCTGAGTCCATTCCTAGGGTCGGTGACGACTAGTTTGGACTGTATTTGAGTAGATCTGACTTTTACGTTTGTTCCTTCTTTCTCGGTGAAACCCACTCGCCGTCGCCGCCACAGAAGAGTCACCGGAGCCTCCTGATTCTGTTCCTAGGGTTGGTAACGACCCGTTTGGCCTTTATTTGAGTAGATCTGAGTTTGAAGTTTTTTGGCCCCTCTTTTTTTTTGGGGGACGAGATGTCTGAAGAAAAAAGTATTCCTTTGGGGATACCCAATGACCTACCAAATATAGGAAATACCTCGTGGTTGGATGGTCAGAATTACTTACAATGGAGCCAATTTATTTTAAGGATTCTCAAGAGTCGTTCAAAACTTGATCATATACATGGAGGAGGACCAGCACCAGACGACAAAAATTTTTCAATTTGGGATAAGGAAGATTCATTAATTATGACTTGGATGTGGCAATCTATGGCTCCTGAGATAAGGAAAAATTATATGTTTCATTCTTCTGTTAAAGAAATATGGGATGATTTGCAGAGTACTTTTTCTTTAAAAAAGAATCTTGCTGCTACCCATGATCTCAAGAACAGGATATTTACTACAACACAAGGCTCCCTTTCCGTATCAGAATATTACGGGATCCTGAATGGCCTTTGGATGGAACTCGATCAGATCCAAACAATGAAGATGTGCAAAACAGATGCTGCCGTTCTTGCTGAATTCATTGAAGGGGAAAAAATCTTTAAATTTCTCCAGGGCCTTAATCATGAGTACGACCCAATACGGGTTCAAATTTTTGGAAGAGAAAAATTACCTCCCTTGTCAGAAGTTTTTTTTATGGTAAGAGGAGAAGAAACTCGGAGATCTGTCATGCTTCATGGAGGGATCTCCAACACAGGCTCTGCCATGACAATTGGAAAGGGAGTCCACAAGGGAACACATGCTGGGGGAAGAACGTTTGAAAGAGGTGCTCGTGGGGACTATTGTTCATACTGTAAAAAATCTGGACATACCAAGGAAATATGCTTCAAACTTCATGGAAGAAAGAATGTTCTCGAACGCATGGGAAACAACAAAGGGCCTACTCAAAAATGGGTAAATCATACTACCTCAGAACGGGAAGTCACCAACCAATCTAGTCCGTCCCAGTCTCATCCACCACCACCACCACCAGATCTTGATATGAAAGCTTATCAGGAGAAACTCGAGCGCTTGGAAGCAATGCTTGCATCAATGAGTAAGCCCTCTGGATCATGTACTCTATCCATAAAAGGTAAGCTTTGTCTCAATACCGTGGGTCATGTGTCTCAAGGTATTTGGATCCTTGATTCGGGTGCAACTGATCATATGACACCTTTTAGTGGGTATTTCAACTCATATGGCAAGAGCCATAAAGAACAACTTATTACAGTTGCAAATGGTCAGGGTATACCTGTATGCGGCTCTGGGAATATATTTTTGGACTCCTCTATTATATTGAAGGATGTTTTACATGTTCCTCAATTAGCTAATAGTCTTATCTCTGTGCAAAAACTCACAAAGGATTTAAATTGTTCCGTAATATTTTTTCCAACTTATTGTGTTTTTCAGGACCTTGCCACGGGGAAGACGATTTTAACTGCTAAGGAGCAAAGTGGGTTGTATTTTTTAGAGTTTGATGACCAAAGCAACACACAAATCATAAGTCAACAAGCTACATCTGACACGTGGGCAAAATCTCAAATATGGTTGCATCATCAGAGGCTTGGGCATCCGTCATTTAGTCTTATCAAGTCCTTGTTTCCCCATTTGTTTACAAAAGAGTCTGTTGAGTCTTTTAATTGTGATATTTGTCAATTCTCAAAACATCATCGTACATCTTATCCTATTAGTAATAAAAAGAGTATTTCTCCATTTGATTTAATTCACTCTGATGTTTGGGGTCCTGTCATAGATTCTATTTCCGGAGCCAAGTGGTTCGTTACCTTTATTGACGATTGTACTCGTGTCACGTGGACATACCTTATGAAAAATAAATCTGAAGTTTTTCAAATTTTTGTTAATTTTTTCCGTCTTGTCGAAACTCAATTTGGAAAAAATATCAAAAGAATTAGGTCTGATAATGGTACTGAATATGTGAATCATGAATTTATCAATTTTTTGTCTCATAATGGTATTGTTCACGAACTAACCTGTGTTAACACCCCTCAACAAAATGGGGTTGCTGAAAGAAAGAATCGTCATCTTCTTGAGGTAACTAGAGCTCTTCTTTTTCAAATGTCTGTTCCAAAAAATTACTGGGGAGAAGCTGTGTTAACTGCCACATATCTCATCAATAGGTTACCCACTCGTATCTTAAGTGGCATTAGTCCTATAGAGTCTCTATTGTCTTTTGTTCCTTCTTCTTCCCTAATCACAAGTCTACCTAGTCGAGTCTTTGGGTGTGTTGTTTTTGTTCACTCTCATCCTCCTAACCGTGGTAAATTAGATCCCAGAGCTCTTAAATGTGTCTTTATTGGGTATCCTTCTAATAAAAAAGGGTACAAATGTTATCATCCTCAGAGTCGTCGCGTCTTTATCACCATGGATGTCACCTTTCATGAAACAAAATCCTTTTATGTCAGTCCATCCCTTCAGGGGGAGAAAGCACTTGAAGTGGATGAACTCTCCTTCTTGTCATTACCATGTTTGTCTTTGCAGGATGCCCAAGACTTGAGCAATGAAGCTACCATAGTCCACAATGAGGAAGAAGAGGAAGACAGATTTTTTGGCAAAAAATATGCAAGAAGAGAACAACCCACTTCGACTCTAGAGCAAGAAAAATTGTCTGATCCGGAGGTGAGGATTCCTGAAGATATCAATGAGGAGGAGGTAAGTATTACTGAGGATTTACCTATTGCATTGAGAAAGGGAAGAAGATCATGTGCTAAATATCCTATTTCTCAATATGTTTGCACTAACAATCTCTCTGAGAAGCACAAAAGTTTTATTGCTGCCATTGATGCCACAGAAATTCCTACCTCAATCCAGGAGGCCATGAAACTTGAACATTGGAATCAAGCCATGAAAGAAGAGATGAATGCATTAGAAAGAAATTCAACTTGGGAGATTGTTGATAAGCCAAGAGACAAGAAGGCAGTAGGGTGTAGATGGATATTCACAGTGAAACATAAGGTAGATGGGACAATAGAAAGATATAAAGCTAGATTGGTGGCAAAAGGATATACCCAAACATATGGGATTGATTATGAGGAGACATTTGCCCCAGTGGCAAAGATGAATACAGTTCGAGTTATTCTCGCTTTGGCTGCCCATTTTGGATGGGACTTACACCAGCTGGATGTGAAGAATGCCTTTCTTCATGGAGATCTAGATGAGGAAGTGTACATGGAGATTCCCCCAGGTTTTGAAGTGAAAAATGAAAGAAACAAGGTATGTCTTTTGAAGAAAGCATTGTATGGTCTTAAGCAATCTCCTAGAGCATGGTTTGGAAGATTTACAAAAGCAATGATTTCCTTGGGATACAAACAAAGCCAAGGAGATCATACTCTGTTCATAAAGCACTCCTCTACAGGTAAACTCACTCTATTGCTTGTCTATGTGGATGATATGATTATTGCAGGAGATGATGAAATAGAAAAATTGGCATTAAAAGAAAAATTGGCAGCTCAATTTGAAATGAAAGACCTAGGAAAACTCAAATATTTTCTTGGGATAGAGGTTGCCTACTCCAAGAATGGAATTTTCATCTCCCAGAGGAAATATGTACTTGATCTCCTCAAAGAAACAGGAAAGTTGGGATGTAGAACCTCAACTGTTCCTATAGAACAGAATCACAGAATTGGAAGTGAAGAAAGTGCTCCTGTAGAGAAGGCCCAATATCAGAGATTGGTGGGAAAATTGATTTATCTATCACACACAAGGCCAGACATTGCTTATGCAGTTAGTGTAGTGAGTCAATTTATGCATGATCCAAGAGAGAGACATATGCAAGCAGTTGACAAAATTCTCCAATACTTGAAGTCAAGTCCAGGAAAGGGGCTATTATTCAAAAGGGAAGACACATTGAATATGAAGATATATACTGATGCGGACTATGCAGGTTCTATTACTGACAGAAAATCTACTTCTGGGTATTGTGTATTTCTTGGAGATAGTTTGGTAACATGGAGAAGCAAAAAGCAAGATAGAGTATCCCGTTCTAGTGCAGAAGCTGAATTTCGAGCCCTTGCTCAAGGAATGTGTGAAGGACTCTGGATGAAAATCATCTTGGATGATCTTAAAGTCAAAGTGGAGCACCCGGTGCAACTACACTGTGACAATAAGTCTGCTATGAGTATAGCCCATAATCCAGTACAGCATGACAGAACCAAACACATTGAAATTGACAGACATTTCATCAAAGATAATCTTGACAGAGGCTTTGTGATTACAACTCATGTTCCTACAGAACTTCAAATAGCAGATATTTTCACAAAAGGGCTTTCTCCGGGTAGATTTCAAGATCTTGTAGGCAAGTTGGGAATGATTGATATTCATTTACCAACTTGAGGGGGAGTGTTGTAATCTGGGATAATATCTGTAGGATCTTCCTAATTAGAGGAAATAGATACATAATATTTTATTTTATTTTATTTGTTCCTAGGTTTCCTAGTTTCCCTATTTCCCTTTTTAGGAGAACTAGATTATTACAAATAGAAGGTTTGAGAATGTATTTTTTATGATTTGAGAATAATAAACAGTCTTATTTTCAACTTTAATAATTGTATATCTGCATATTTATTAATTGTATTTATTAAGTATTAGTTACATTTCGTAATGCTTATGAATCTTACTAGAGTACATAATTCGTCCCTATTCAAAATATAAGTTCTCTTATACATAATTTGTTACTATTCAAAATATAAGTTCTCTTATACATAATTTATATCTCAATTCAACTACCCTGAATAAAATTATTAATAACAAATAAAATTATCATCATACTTTTCACTTGTTTTCACTCTCTTTCACTCAATCCAAACAGCCTCATTTTCCTTCTTCTTTCCTTTCATTTCTTTCATCTTCCACTCCCTCACTTTCCATCATTTAATCCAAACAAAGCTTAAGGCTAGATTGATGGCTAAAGGATAAGCTTGGTATGGTGATACTTCTCATATAGTAAAAATGACTATTGTCCAACTCTTCTTTGCCATGACAGTTATTCATCATTGGTCACTTCATCTATTGGATATTAAAAAAAAAATCTTCATGGTGATCTGGAGGAGGAAATTTACATGCAGCAACTTTCTAGGGTTTTAGCTCAAGGAGAGTTTGGGTTGGTTTGTAAATTGTGTTGGTCTCTATCATTTGAATCTTTACTATCATACTCTCCTGGAAAATATCTTTTATCTATTTGTTTATGTTCATGACATAGTCATTACAAGGAATAATACGGCTAAAATCTCTCAAATAAAGAAACATCATGCAATCACTTCTCTCAAATAAAGAAGCATTCATGCAATTACTTTGATTTAGGCAGTAGATCAAGTTTCTTGCTCCTTTCTTCGATTTAGGCTTTTGTAAAACTATGTCCATAAAAACCAAGCCCTAAAACCAACTTTTCTACAACCCCCACACTAATAATAGAGGAAAACACCTTGGCTAACCTGACATTAGTGCATCTTCAACCTCTAGCACAAAATTTGTGTCCTCTCTCACCTGAGCCTCAAAAGAGTTGCATGAACCACTGAACCAGAGGTCTTCTCCACCAGGCTTGCAGTTCTCTGACTCTGTTTGGTTCCTCTGCTTTTGCTGCTCTGTTCATGTGGTTCATTGGTTCTCTTTATATGGACAAAATGAGGATTTCTTACAGGATTATGGTTTTAATTGCGATGATCTACTTTAGTGGTCTAGTCTTACAGTATTTTAAGTTGCTTTGTTTGTTTGTCATGTGTGACTTGTGAGTTTTGTATGGGACCTAGCCATTGACTTCCATATACTTATTCATCTATGATTACAAATTTAAGCTTAATTTAACACTTGGTGTGTTATAAGCCTTTTTCTCTCGCTTATGTTATGCTATATGCATATATATGAATTTTATATATCTTGTAGAATCTTACACTTCATATTACGATTCCACAATTTTGTATCTCCTTTGAGTCATAATAGATCTCGAGTTTAACTACCTTGACAAGCAATTAAAAACTAAATGATTTCTTGCAGCAGATATACTATAACAAATTAACAAATGTGAAAGAAACACACAGAAAAAGTGTTTAATGTAAACAAACCTTCTCCAATTCTTTAATTCCCTTGGCAGATTCTTGTCTCCGTAGTAATGCTAGCCCCAACATATAGTGGGCCTGAAATGTTAACAAAAAGAATTCAGGGAGAAACAAGGCAATCAACAAACACTGATTAACAATGAAGAAAATAAATTATCAACAGGCAACAAATAACAGATATATAATATAGCCGCCAACAGCTTCCACCAACAAAATGGTTTTACAGAATTGCATACAACTCTAATGCAAACCATTACAAAGTAAATATCCCAGGATGAAAATTAATATCCCAGAAGTGCATATTTCTTCCCAAGTTAATCCAAATGGTACACACACACACATGCAAATACACTCACTTACATGCACATTCCATTCTACCAAAAACATTAGTTCTAGGTTCTGATATGATAGGAGAGACTAGACACTCTCTAACTGTCTAGAGATACTTTTTACTTACTTTACAGATCTTTAGTCTCTTCCCTGGGGTATGCAATATGTTTTCTTTACTAATAAAGTGAATATTCAGCTATAGTGTGCTTCCTTATTTCTGCTGTTGAATACTAGCTAGCCGATTTCTCCAGCCAAAAATGACAGTTCCCAAATGTCTTTAGAGTAGAACGTTGAAGGAAATGCTCCTGCCCTTCCTCTAGCAAAGTTGCACATCCTTTTTTGGTTCCTAGTCCTCTATCTGTTGTAAATGCTCAACCTCTTTTCTATCTTCGTGCAGTGTTCTAATGTTTTCTTGCTTTTTAACTTCATTGGTCATCTTCTCTGTCCTCCTCAAACATGAGCTCACAATATCATCCAAAAAAAAAAAATTTAGAGTTTTTGGTGTTATTGCCTATTGTGATTATTGATCTTGGGTGTCTTCCTTTTTGAGATTTTTTTTTTATTTTTCAGCCTTTATATTTGGTTAAGATAACCGATTTTATTAGTACCATACAGCATTCACCATAGCAGTCATCCTGCTACAGCAATTTTAGTGTTGGCCATTCCACACCACTATTCAGGATTGAAAACTATAATTTATTTTGAAATGTAACCAAGAAAACTAATTTATTTCTATTTCTACATCTAGGCTGAAGATTTATTCCCATAAATCGCTGGTTCTCATTCCTTAGAATAGTCAGATTTGATTTTATGTGCATTCCTCAATTAGATGAGAAACAAATACTTTATACACTATCGGCAAATACAGGTTAAGAATACAATTCAGATGTATTCCTTTCTTCCAAATCTTTCTTTAAACATGGTATCAAAGTAAAACCATCAACCGTGACTTGCCCCATAGCTCCCTAAGATGTGGAGTTTTACTTTAATTTCCTCTTCTCATGTTCTACAACGATGATCTTATTTTGTTTGTTAACAAACAATTGCTACTGTTTTTCTCTTGCTCCTTCGTTTTGACCTTGTTTGATATTTGGATTTCTCTTTCAAAAGAACCACTTATTTGGAACTTTCACTAAATTGTGCCCCTTTCTTGCTGCTTTAATTGCAGCATGCGGCACCTTCAGTGTCCCTTTTTTGCTGCTCATTGCAGCATTTGGAAGCCCTTTTTTAACAGCCTTCACTGCAGCATCTGTCACCTTCATAACAGCCACTTAGCGATAGCATGAAAAAATTGAAATAAAAGTATTTGCGTGATATGAATCTACCTCCCCAGTTAGACATGCAATATGTATCAGAACACCAAAATTGTGCTATCAATGTTTACACAAAGAACTACCTCACATTTTATAAAGCCCCAATAATTTATAACTCATAAGTTAATGATACAGGTAAAATTCAATTTGGATACAAGGATTTAGGAAATTCTTATAAATACAAGATATGTTACAGCCTAAAAACATTATCATAAATTAAACAAGCATATATTTAATATAAATGCACAATATTTGTACAGAGACATTGGACATTGAAATTTTTTCATTTAAACATAAATAAATATATCAGTGGATGATGATCACAACATTTAAAACATTGGAATCATAACAAAAATCCCAAATTATATATCTTTCTCTATATAGGTGTCTACCATTTACTATAACTGTAACGACATAGATGAAAAGGAATTCAAATCATCAAAGTGATATCCCAAATGCATGGATGATTAAAAGTTCAACAAATAAATAAAATAGAGAAGAAAAACACTATCATGTGCATATTCCCGTCAAATATGCATCTGTCACCAATCTTTGCATATTTTTAGTATCTAGGTTTCACAGCTCATATTTCAAGAATCCATGGCCATCATGAAGTATTGAAAGCCATGGATCATGAAGCGCATACACATCTATTTAAAAGAAGTCTGAACTCTATATGATTGCCTACAACTTACAATTGCTTTAAGAATAGAAATGGAAAGGCATCCAAATTAAAAAAAAAAAAAAAAATACCAAAATCATATCCCAGATGCATCAATCAATAAGTATTAAAAAAGTGAAAAATAATCACAGTGCACACTGCTATCAAATATAATCAATCTTTGCCTTTTGCTTTTAAGTATATTTTATCTGCCATTAACTATATCTTTAAGGACTCAGGAGAAGGAAATCAAATCATAGACCAGATGCACCTATCACCGGAGGTTCAAAAACAAATGGAAAATACTATCACACAAGTATTATTATCAATACATCCAGCTATATTTGCCATCTTTTAAGTATCTAGGCTTAGTAATTCACAGTTCAAAGCTCAATGACAAACATGAAGTTTGCAAGCCATAAACTACCAAGCACAAAAACATCCATCATATCATCTATCTCAGCCAAGACATAATGAAATGTAGCCCACTCAATTAAAAAAAAAAAAGAATTCCACGTTCTTTCTTAAAAAGTGGATTTAGGAAACTTAACTCAACCTATAAATCTTCGTTTAAGGTGAGGTTTTCACTCACTACTCTATTTTAGCTATACCTTTGAACAATGTGAGATCTCCAATCCAACCCCAATGCCAACATTTTAAGCTATTTGTGAGTGGTCTAAGAACCACTTATATTGAGTGACGGTTCAACAAACTTCATTAAAATAGGTTTTGATACATCTTATAAAGGGGAGTTTAGGCCTAATTGTAAGATGACATTTGGTTTCACTTATATGCTCTATTTTAGTCATATCTCTATACTTGTAAGAATCTCCAACACACTTGAATCATCAAATGAACCTACAGTGAAACCACGTAAGCTAAATAACTAACCAATACGTGCACTATAAAAGGAACTACAAAACCACAAGGAAAATTAGTAACAAAAACCTTGACTGAATTGCTGTCCAGCTGAATTGCCTTCCGAGAATCTTCCTCTACTCTCTCCCAGTCACTACAACCAAATCAAACACATTAACAAAAACCATTCTAAAAAATCGCATTGCAGTCTCTAACTTTCCGAAAAATTACGCGCAACAAATTAAATTTAATCCAGAAACAAGCGCGAAACTAAAAGGTCACACGTACTTGCGCTTGAGATGGCACAGCGCGCGATTCGTCCAATAAATCGGAACATTAGGGCACAGCGTAATCGCCTTCCAACCAAACAAGAAAAAGATCAACTTTAATTAATTACTCAAATTGATGTTAACGATAACTCCAAAAGAAGAAGAAGACGACGAAGAAGAAGAATACCTCGGTATAAGCATCGATGGCGGCCCCAAAACGGTCTTTCTTGAAGTAAGTGTTGCCGTTAATTCGGAGTTGCTCAGCTTGTTTCGCCGCCGCAGCGTTTGGTCCCATTTCGCCCAATTTTCTCTCTTTCTAGAAAATTCTATCCCTCGATAATGGATGCATACAAATAGTCTGTTAAATGCGTGAAAATAAAATTATATAATAAGTAAAAAAGTTTGTGGTTGTGTTTTTGGATTGGTGAGTTATGGAGAGAGAAGGGGAAATGATCCAGAATTTTCCAGGGATTGAAGAAGGAGGAGGGAGGGAAAAGAAAAGAAACAAGAAAGAAGAAAGAGGTAACACAAAGAACAAGAACAACGTGTTGAGGAAGGTGTCGCTGTTGACTCACTTGCGTTTCTTTGTCAAAAGAATAATAATTGCAAAGTTTGGTCTCATTGGGCAGATGTTAGATACACAATCTTGGATTTGTTCTGCTGTCAAAATATAATAGGATAGTTTTTTTCTTTTCGAAATTTTTTATCTAATTTAATCTTTCCATTTAAAAACATGCAAATTTAATTTTTTAATAAAATTTTATTAAATTCATTTTCATCAAAAATTAAAAGAAAAATTTAATCCTATATAATAATAACACTAATGTCTCAAAAATACTTTTTATTATTAATAGTTAAAATCTATCTAAGTTATAAATAAATGAAAGTGCATTTATACATTATTTAAGAAACAACTTATATTGTGATCTCATCATATTATTAAAGTTAGTTATTTGTGTTTTCAAAACACAAAAAAGGAAGAATAAGTTATTAAACATGTGCAAATAAATTATAAAATTGATCAAAGAATTAGATAATTTGTCAACAAAAATGATTAATATAATGTTGTTTTTATTTCTTTTACAAATAAAAAAATTCTAAAATGTATGACATGAGCTTCTTATTTTAAATCAATGTAATTGAAACTTTTTTTTCTTGTACTTTTATGTATGTATATCAACAAATTAATAATTTTAGGATAAATATTATAATAAATATTTTCAATTTTATTGTATTTTTATAATAATTTTAATTTTATTAATTTTATTTCAACTTGGTTAATAATTTAAATAATTGATATGTATTCGGTATTTAATAATTTATTGAAAAGAATAATAATGTTAAAAGCAAAGTTAAAATTACTGTATTAAATTATAACTTTTTATTATATTAAAAGGAAAATATCTCAGTTATTATGAGAATTGATTATTTATTCTAAATTTATATTTGATTAGTTTATTTGTTCTTTCTTGTTTTTTTTTTTCTCCTAATAATATTATTTATTTCGGATACGAGGTCAAGTTACTTTAAACACTTATATAATTTTTTTTTATGTCGTTCGATAATTACTTCTTCCAGTAAATATATAGTAAATGTGATCACTTACCTCTTATCTTAGACTTATATTTATAGCTTTTTACATGGTTTTAGACTAGTGAAACCTTAATCTCAGTCCAATACCCCTAATTACTATTTACCTTAATTCTTGTAGAGAAAACTTGTTTATCAAATAAGACCGAACGTTTCTGTTCATGGTCGTTCAGTCTTGCCTATTAATTCTGTCACGTTCACTTGTTGTTTGGTTGTTTCCTGTTCTTCAAAGTCGTCCAATTTACTTGGTAAGGAGTATTACATATGACCATCTGGTCTATACGATACATTCTTTGAAAACATTTCTAGATATGTTTGAATTTTCCCCACTGACAATTATCTTATATTCACCCATTGAATTGTATAAGAATCGAACTTTAAAATGTAATTGGGGATTTAGAATATACAAAACTTGATTGGTGAGGTATTTAAGGAAATATTACAATGTCTTGATATTAAACTCTAATTAGCATGAGGGGAAAAAAGAAACTAAATTGTTAAAGATTGTCTTAACATTTTAAAATTTTGACACTAAAATATTTAATTTTTTCAACTACTTCTCCTTAATTAAAATTTTCAAATTTTCTTTTCTACTCTTGCAGTCATGAATTTTCATCGTATAAAACCATTTTCAATTATGTAATAACTCTTTAAATTTTCATCTCCATTTAACTACCCTATACTTTTTATACTTTTGTTGTCATTAGTTACTGCAACTCTACTTCACTTCCATGACACTAGGAAGAATTTCAAAATACAAAGATTCAGTGTCACTTTTATGTACTTCAATGTTATATTTTGAAAATTGAAGTAGTGTCTTGTTATAAAATTAGTTGAGGTAGGTATGCTAAGGATGGCAATGGAGCAACACTTGTACTCGTTTCATCTAATAGAATGATTTTATCATGTATAAACATATATTTGTATAGTTATTTGAGATTTTGTATTTTAAATTTTTAATTTTAAATAAAATTATTTAAAAATAATATTTTTAAAATATAAAGTTAAATAAAAGTGTCAGTAAAATCAGAGGAAAGTGGAAGACAGGTGGCTGCAAGAGAGTGGGTCAATCATTTTTTACGGTAGTATATAAGTAAACTTTTCAAAATTTCGTGCCACTTCTGCATGCACTGTCTCCCTTAATCTTCTGAGTTTTTCAGTTTCTCTTCCTTCTCTCTAAAACTCTCATTATTCCCTCTACAAATTCTCATTCTCCTTATTTATGATCACCAATCAGATCACGTGTAAGCTCTCTTGGTGCCAAAGGTTTTCATTTGCACCAATCAAATCTTCGTTCTGAGTTGGTAAGTTCATCTTCTTCATGAAGAACCTGTTTTTGGGCACATTCAAGCCAAAGTTCGGGTTGCATGCATTTATCAGTTTCATCTTCTCAACATGCTGATCACGTTTTGGTCTTTCTTTCTTATTCGATGGGTTATAGGTGTTCTATAAAAGGGTTGGTATTTGAGGGAACGCATTCTGCTGTTGATTTAGCAGTTGTTCTGTTAAAGAGGTAAAGGAAGCTTGTATAATTTAATTATAATTCTTTGTTTTGAATTGTTGTATGCTGATTTGTTTGATTATTCGATGTATATGTGATATGGATGTTACTGCATGTTTGAATGTATGCGTTGAGGATTGATAAATGGCGTGAATATGGAAGGAATAAGATGTGATCATAATTTTGTAGTATTTTGCAAAATTATTACTTGTCACCGAGAGGTCATTTGTGACTGTTTGGTCTGTTGGGTGTGTTCGGTCTTAACTGAATTCTTCTTTGGAAGAACTTCAGTTAATGACCGATCGATCTTGGTAGTGTGCGGTCTTATACTGATAATCGGTCTCAGTAGTGCTCGGTCTTTTACTAGCACTCAGTTCCTTAGAGTACTCGGTCTGTACTAGCATTCGGTTCCTTAGAATGTTTGAAGAATATGAATAAGTATTCAATTATAAAACGTTTGGTTATATTATTAGTATTTGGTCCCAGTCAATAGTGTTCGGCCTAGACTATAGTGTTTTATCCAACCCATTAGGGTTCGGTTTAAGGTAATAGTATTTGGTGTAAGTTAATGGAGTTCGGCTCAAACCAATAGGGTTCGGTGTAAGCCAATAAGTGTTCGGCCTAAGCTCTTATTATTTAGGTTAAGTCATTAGGGATCAGTTTAAGACAATGGAGTTCGTTCTAGGTCGTAAGTGTTTGGTCTAATATTCAAAGTATTCGGTTTAGCTTTATAAATCGGTTATTTGGATGTTCAGTCTCAAAGGCGTTCGGTGTAGGTCTATGTTGTTAATCTTCACATGACCGTTCGGTCCTGTACATCTATAGGGAATAGCATTACGTTAGGTCTTGTTCTTAGGAAATGATAAGCCTTTCCATTCGGTGCTTTTGATGATAATTATTATGTTATGGTTTGGTCTAATCTCACTTAAATGTATCATGGATAAGGAAGTATGTTGTTATTATATTTCAAGTTGGTATGGAAGAGAATTCCAAGGAGGAATGCCTCGGTGGATGGTTATTGAATTGGTAAAGTATGAATATGGATAGTGAAATTCACAGCGTTCATCCTGAAATTCTAATGATTTTCAGTTCTCAAATAGAGATGAGTAAGTCATATGGTGAGAATGGCAGGAGGTCCTAGTCCAGAGGGGATCTAGGTGAGGTATGACGGACTAACCTCGGGTAGCAGTTGAGGGATTTCCAGTTACTACACCACCCGAGTGCAAGGACGGCCAAAAGCTACATATTCATACAATCCGGATGGTCGAGTCAAGTAGTCGGTCATTGTATGTATGTTATGTTCGGTCTTTGCTGGAAATGAATGTTTGATTATTGTATGTTATAATGGTTTGATTGAAGTAGTGATTATATAATTATTATGTTTTATGATTAATTAAATTATACTAGCTTACCCTGCATTTTCCTGTCTTGTCTTCTGTTGTCCTTTCTGTCATCTTTTTCCCTTGCAATGATCATCCGTGGATGTGAGCAGAAGTTGAATAATGTTCGTTGGAGGAAGCATTGGAAGGCGAGAACTCGCAATAGTATAGGACTGTTAAGTTAATAGGTTCAAAATATCTTTTGTAAACTGTTCGATTTATACATACTTGTATAACTGTTCGATATATATAATATATTTGTACTACCGTTCGGTTTAAACTGAGTTGTAGAACCGTTCGGTGTGTTCCTATGTTTGGTAACAGATTTATGGTATCTTGTAAAGATTTAAAATTTCAAATAATTTAGGACATAAGTAAATATTATTTTAATTCCAATGACTGTCCTATAATATTGTTATATGTTAACTCCTACTATAATATTATACTAATTTTTGGGATGTTACAAAAAAAAATATTTTTAAAATATAATTTTAATAAATTATTACTGTAAAAAAATTAAATTTTTAAAAAATATATAAAAATTATGTCATAAATAAAGTATAAAGTTTCAAAAATTATTTTTTAAAAATTAATTTCAATTTTATAAATCTAAATAAAAAGATTTAAATAAATATGTATATATAAATTTAAATTGTACATAATATTTTAATGATTAATATTTTCTCATCAATAATTTTATTTTAATAATTTGATCTTTTTAAAATATTTAAATAAAATTTGCTAACAATGCTAATGTGCACTAGGTAGGTACATGTAGATTGAATGTTGTGATACTATTTATTTCTTTAACAACTGAGTAATTAAAATACTATTATATACAGATATAAAATATTTATTTAATATTCATTATAAATTTTCGTACAATGTGTGCCGCTATTTAATATAAAATATTTAGACTAGTGGGAACAAAATTGGATTTAATTTATTATATGTATGTTTAAGCTTGGGTTTGGGATCGTTGATACAAAATTGATTTAAATAAAGTAAATGTTGGTAGTGATTGTTGGAAGTTTTCTATAACAAAAATGTTGATGTTAAAATAATGCATGATTTCATATTGAAACATATTAAAAATGTTAGTTTAGATGATTTTTTTGTAGACTTTATATTTTGTTAGACATTAATAACTCTCCAAATTTGCAATGTTTTTTTTATGTCTGGAAGTATTTGTTAGTGTTTTTTAAGTTTCTTATTGTGCAAAATTAGGATAATTTTTAGATTTTTCTTTAATTCTTTAGATTAGTAGAATTTTAGTTAAAAATAGGTTTCTAGGTGTATTTTTAGTATTTTTTTAAATAAGTAAAAAATTAATATTTTCTGAAAATTCTTTCAATAAATATATTTTGTTTTAATTAGGTTTTAATTTTCTTCTCTTATTTGGACTATTTTGCAAGAAGTAAAGTGGGCCGTGGAGACCTGGCCGCTTGGTCTGCATTGCGTTTCTGTTGCTGTTGCACTCATTGGGCTACTACACTTGGGATTGTCTGCTGTTGATTGAATGAAATTTGGGTCCACGCTTTGGGCTGCTGCATATGGGTCGATGCATTATGAGAGTTGTTCTCTTCACTACTTCAAGTGCTTCCTACACTTTTATATTATTTTTTTTATTCCAAAAATACCTATGTTAATTTAATTTAATTTATCTTTTTTTTAAATCCTAAATCTTCCTACATCCCCTCACCTGTTAGTTAGTTTTCCCTTTTATACAAAAATCCTAATTCCATCACCACCAACCTTGTCATCGCCAAACCCTATCTCCACCATCATCAACCTCGTCGTCAGCCGTGAGTCTACATGGCCGCCACTATCAGAACCGCAAATCACTATCATCTTCAACCATCACCGCAAATCCTCCATTATCGTTGTCAAA
Source organism: Vigna reflexopilosa (assembly GCA_027742785.1). Classification (NCBI taxonomy): domain Eukaryota; kingdom Viridiplantae; phylum Streptophyta; class Magnoliopsida; order Fabales; family Fabaceae; genus Vigna; species Vigna reflexopilosa. The sequence goes on along the minus strand of CM050929.1, from coordinate 2,985,737 downwards.
CCTTAGCATCGCCACCATCCTCACCACCAGTCCTCAGCGAGCCGCCTCCGTTATTAACGCACCAACGCTTCTCCATGAGTTACTCGCACCAGGACGCACCACGAGAACCACTTTGCATCGTAGTCGCACCATCTACAACGACAAAATCATCTTCTTCACCAGAAACCTCCATTGCGAAACCTTCACCAACCTAAATCGCTCCGCTGCGAGAGCATCTTCTTCTCCATTGTCTCCTTTCTCGCGTCTTCATCTTCAACCTTGCACTTAGAAAAACCAACCCAAAAACCCCAAATCAAACCTAGAACAAAACCCTAAAAACCCAATGTCGTCGTTGCGACTCGCTGCAAGAAGAAACCAGAGCAAACCCAAAACCCAATCGCTCCCGTGACGATCAGGATTGACGAGAGGAAGGTCGGGGTCAGGATATCATTTTCGCCATTAAGGAAGTGTCCCCGGCGCCGGAAAGTCGCCGAAATTAAGAGGGTCGTCGGAGAAAGAAGAGCGACCAATCTAATAAAAGAAGGTATGTCAAAGTTAAGTGTAAAAGAAAGAAAAGTGCATATAATATAGGATAATGATACTTAGACAACATTTTTTTGACAACATTTGACCATGGACCAATTACAAAATGACACGTAGATGATGTTCAAATGTTGTCAAAAAAATGTTGTCTAAGTATCATTATCCTCCAATATAATAAAAAATACACAAATCAAAAGAAAAAAAAATTGAGGTAACATACCTTTCCAACTTTAGAGCTACCTAAACTTTTGATACTCCAACAATTTCTTCCTTAGTGATTATTGTTGACAAAACTTCTTTTATATGAGAACTTATTCTCCTCTATAATTTCTTTATCTCTCTTTATGTTTCTATGTCTCTATTATTTTTGTATGTCTCTGTGTATTTTTTTTTTCTGTCCTTTTTTCTATAATAGAATCCGTTGACAATGAACAAAATAGGAAAATAAATGGTTTTGCTTGTAATATATTTCAAAAAAATCAATAAAATCAAACAATATTTAAGACATTAATTATAATTATTGTTAAAAATTTTATCAATTTTTAAGATTATATCTTTCTCTCTTAAAAAAATATCAACGTAGCAAATTATAATATATACCAATATATTATTTCTAATTATTATCAGAAATATTATTTATAATTATTTTACATAATATTGATTCTAATTATTATTACATTAAAAAATATCTTTATTTAAAAACTTATTATAATTATCATATTAATTATTATTCTTTTACTTTTTATATTAGTTTTTTTATTCTTTTTATTGACTTACGTGAAAGAAATTAGGTGTTAAGAAACAAACATGTTTAGAACTAATTTAATATATATATATATATATATATATATTAATAATAACTTTTTATATATAAATTTTAAAAAATTAATAAAACAATATCAATTTACAGTAAACAATGTAAATGTAAACTAAAAGTTGTATAATAAAAATATATAAGTAAAATAATTAATAAAACTATTGTTGCAAGTTTTGGATTAAATATAATATTTTGAGCGCCTATATAAATTTATTTAATAGTCAATGTTAGAATTAAATCTTCCTGTGATTCCTCTTAAGTCCTCTTAAATAATCTAAGAAATTCATAAAGTTTATGTTTAATTTAGATTTATTTTTGTGTATTTTGAATCTTAAATATCTATAAAATGATATTTTATTTAAAATTTTAAAATTATGTATCATTATTATTATGTAATAATACCTATTCCATATAACAATTATAAATCAGCAAACTTTTAACCTTGGATTATTCAAATAATTCCTTCTCCTCACCAGTAATTAACAACCACACTATCGTTATCTCCAGTGGAAAGTTTGTTGTTCACGAGTACATGTAAAAAATGACGTCACGAACACCTCCATTGATGCATTTACAATGTTCACAGCAAGGTGGCTTTGACATGTGAAGATAGTCACTTCAAGTCCCAAAAGCTCACATGATAATCATGCTTCACATTGCACTTAGACAACTTCCATTGCTGCATTATCATCTTACTTTCTTTATGACTGTGTTCAACTATTCAACTGTTCACAAATTAGGTTAAAAGATGGTGCGTGTGTTCATTCCATTGAGCCTCATAAAGCAGCGAACGTAGCAGTTATTTTGCATGAATAGTTTATGTACCTTTATGAAAAATTATAAAAATTTGAGGTTTTCGTGTCAAAGTTCACACCTTTCCTTGTGCGCAGACATGTTTGATCGTGATGAGCAAGAAAAATGGAATACACAGTTTCTGTTGATGATCGTCATCAAACTCCTAAATACGCATATACAATTGAAGTTTTAAAAAAACTTAATGTATTATTTTTTGAAAATATAATTTTTCTTATGATAAAGAAAAAAAAAGTTTTAATTTGGAAACTAAAGTAATTTTCCAAAATGATAAAAAAAATAATTAAAACAACTCAGTTTGCGTATAAAGTTAAAACAACATTACAAACTAATGAAAAGTTTTGTAGGATGTAAATTGAATAATCATAAACAATATAAATGTAATTTGTAAATGTAAAGAGTTTGAAAATAAACTATTGTAAATTTTAAAATGATTCAGAAATTAAATTAACAGAAACGTATATTTAAACCGATTTGTATATTCTTTTATAGAAAACAAAGTATCCGAACTTCTAGATGAAGAAAAAATCTATTACGGTAGATTTCAAATAACGACATTGACTTATGTCGTTTTGGAAGATTAAATTTTCAAAATCACATCACACCATATACGGTTTTATTCTTATATATATATCAAGAAATAATTTGACTGAACTCGTAAATTAACCTACCAAATAAACAATATATTATCATAATTACGAAAAATGTTATCTTACGGAATTATTTTAAGAGAGTTTTATTTTTAAAAACTATATATGAAGAGCTAATTCGCATGAAGTAATAAAATGTTTACTGAACATTTTTATCGTATCAAATATGGCTTTTAGCAGAAAATGGTGCGAATATACTTGTTAAACTTGACATTTTTTTTATATACTAATACAGTTGTTCAAATAATATGTGTAAAAACAAAAATATTGAATCACTACATCAACTCATCATGTTAACTAAATAATTTGTAAACAATATAAAAAAGAAACAACAATTATATGAATTAATTAATGTCTAGAATCACTAAGAAAGAGTAGGCATTATGTATTTCTTGTTTATAAAATAACGTACATTAATAATATAAACTATTAAAATTATATATTTGAGATCTCGAAAATTGAAAGGAAAATAAATTAAGTAATTCATGAATGAGTCTAGACATTTGCCATTTTAATTATGCGACAATTAAATGCAAAAAAATTGCATGCGTGATCTACATTTAGTCTATGTATGAAAGAATATGGAAGTCAAAAAATTAAAAAATCGTCATTCTTCTTGTTATGCTCAGGATTCTCTACGCCATCATCATCATTCGTCGGAAAAAACACTTCGTTCACAAACACTTCCACGTCGTTTTTGCTAAACCCCACTTTGTTCTCAACCTCATTTGTGGGAATATAAGGTGGTCTTGCAATCTGCAACACTTTGTCCCACTTAACCCCTTTGAAGAAATCGTGGCCTTTGATCTCCTCCAATGGGATCCGACGCTCGGGATCTTTTTCCAACAATCTTGAAATTAAATCCCGTAACGCCGTCTTCTCTCCCGTTAACTCTGGCTCTTTAGTTAAGATCCGGTAAAACGTTTCCTTCCTATTTAAGCCTTTAAACGGCGTCGTTCCGTACAGCATCTCGTACAACAAGATGCCGTATGACCACCAATCGACGCTAAAACCATGACCTTTCCCTGATAAGATTTCGGGTGCCACGTATTCTTCTGTTCCAACAAACGAGTTTGATTTCTCAACCGAGTCGGACTCGGTGCGACGCACTGAGTCGACTGTACTTAGCGGGGGCTCCGAGTCCGAGTCCCACGGGGAGATGCCGGAGTTGCAAAAACTGTATATACGAGTTAATCGTTGTTGTTTCCTTGAACGTTTCTCCGAGTTAGGACTCGGGGTCGAGTTTTGACTCAGTGAGTGAGGGGATTTAGGGTTTAGCTTTTTGGAGAGATCAAAATCGACGAGCATTATATGGCCGTTTTCTTGAATCATCACATTTTCTGGCTTCAAATCTCTGTATACTATTCCCAATTCGTGTAAATATTCCAATGCAAGCACCAATTCTACAGCGTAAAACCTACACATGGATAAAAAAAACATCAGATAATTCTCTTTTTTATGCTTGGGTTTTTATGAAAATAAAAGAAAAACTACGTCCATTTTCTCTGTTATTAATTATAAAACTATTTTTTAATTATATAATTAATTTATTTTTTAAAACATTATTTATAAATATTATAAATACCAAAGAAGGAGTAAATACTTTTTTCTTTTCTTTACTAAATTGATACCATAAAAAGAATAAAATTTCATAGTATATTTTTTTCTGACCTAACTTTCTCAAAAATTAGGAAGAAAAGGAAAAAAAATATTAAGCGAACAGTGCGACCGAATAGGACAAGCAACCAGATTCGGTCTTGTTTGGTTGGCAACAGAAATAAACGAAGACAGCTTTTTTTTAACTATTTTTCAAAGACTCCTTGTTTAAACAGCGTAAAAAAAATCGAACGTCTTAATCCACCACTTTCCCTTATTATAGTTTAATATTTCGTTGAAACAATATCTTCTACCTTATATCAATTTTAACATAACTAAAATAGTTTAAGAATGACTAGATTAAAATTATTAAAACAAAAATTTTAAACATTACCCAAATTGTATAAAAAATATGTACTGAGATTCATGAATTTACGAATCAAAGAAATAGATAATCCAGTATTTGAGAAATTGTTGAAATGGTTTCATAATTGTTTAGGCGAATTTGGAGACAAAATAATAATTTAAAGCAAAACCATTGTTTTCTTTAGAAAGAACCGACATAATCAATCTAACTATTTTGCACAATAATTAATGTAAAAAAAAATAACATTCATGTTCATATTGATATTCATACTACGCGCTTTTACTGAAAACAGATTCTGATTAAAAAATTTATTATTTTTCATTCTTTTCTTATTTATAAGATTTAAATATTGACAAAAACGTTTACCTTTTTTATCAAACTCAATTTATATCTTACACTAATTATTTCACTGTTCTTTACAAAATTTAATATAGCATTATTTATCATTTATACTTTTTTTTTCAGCTGTTTTTACATTAAATTACGTATATTAATTAATAAAAAATAGAAATTTCCCTTTGTTTCAGAAGTGAAAAAAAAAGAGTACAACAAAAATGAACTTCGAATATTTTCATTCTTCTCAGCTGAATTTCTGGTGAACCTAATTGGGAAGTGAAAGTTCAGAACTCCGATATTGTCTTCTTCGCAAGGTTTCGTTTCTACTTTAACCAAACAGAGAAGAAAATGAAACGAAGGAAAGGTATTATTCTAACGTACCTGATGGTGTCATCGGAGAACATTTTCTCAGTCTGTTTCTTCCTGAGAGAGTGGAGCGTGCCACCATGGCAGTAATCGATGGCGAACGCAATCACTTTCTCCGTTTCCAGAACGCCTCTAAGCCTCGGCAAGAGCGGATGATCGAAACGACGGAGCACTTCTTCTTCAAACGACACTCTCCCGTATTCCTCGTCCTTCTTTCTCGTCCTCTTCTGCGCAATCAGCGCCTTCGACATCACTTTAAGCGCCACGCACTCTCCCGACCGCCGGCCACCGGCACGAGCCAGGAACACCACGCCTTTGGCGCCGCGCCCCACGGCGGAGACCACTGTCATGTCCTTGAAATTAAGCGACTGATTGGAGGTGCTTTCGCCGTCGCCCATGGTATGGGTTACAGGAAACCGGAAATGAGCTGGTGAAGTTTTTTCTTCTTTTTTTTCAGTTGAGATTTCGGTTGACGGTGTTGTAGAGGTTTTATAGGGCGTGCGTGAACGGTGGTTGCATACTTTTACTTTATTTTTTGCTTGCGGTCCAAGATTTTTTGGGATTGAATGGACTTTTGTGAGGGTTGCGTGATCGTCGGACACGTGTACAAAACGACGTCACTGTTGACGTGTTATTATGAAGAGAGAGCGAAACTGCGGGAACGTGATTAAAACGCGTTTGGATTCTAGACTGTGACACTGTTCGGTGTTTTTTGTTTCAATTCACACATGTCGATAGATCTTATAAACACTCACACTATTAAGTAAAACTTGGTTTAGTAGTGTCTCAACTATATGATATTAAGTTTAACACATTAAAAAATTATAAAAAAGAATAATTATTTTAAGTTGATAATAATTTATTTCTAAAAAAAATTATTAAGTCCTATAAAAGAAAAATACAAATTATTATATGAATTCTACAACTTTTGTATCATGTATTGACACTCAAACAGTATTATCTTCCCTATCCTTTTAATAAACAATAAAACTTATATAGTTTTATTAAATTTAAACATATTTTAACTACCTTTCTTTTGTTTAGTGATATTTTGAATAACTAAGTTTTACTTAATGTCTGATCTTTGTTAAATCATTTTTTATTTTAAGAAATAAATTGTTTAAATCTCTTATATTTATAAAAAAAAGGAAAAAGATACAGTTCGTAACATGATTTAAGCATATTAATTAAGATGAGACATAAATAGAAAAATAATCTTGTATAAAATGCAGAGAAATTTTCAAACAATTTATACTATATCACAGAAGTTAATTAAACAAAGTAGTCTTATCAATTTCTTACAAATTTAATGAAATATTTTACAGGAGAATAATGTGTAATTATTTTCTTTATATTTTATAAAATAGAAGACATTTTTATAATAAATTACAAAGAAATACCGACATTATTATATTATGGTTAGAATAATTTCAAATTATAAGAATTTTTAAATTTTAATTATTTGAAAAGTTAAAATACATGTATGATTTTTTTTTTTTAAAAAGGAACGGTTTCTTTTGCTTATGTATTCATAAAAAACGTAACAAATAGATCGGTTTTACTACTACTACCGATTTTTTATTTATTTATTTTTACTTTTTTCTTCTGGAAGTATTTAAAAAAGTTTATTACAAACACACTCGTTCTATTCCACCTTAAAGAAAGGAAAAGAAGGTAGTTTTGCAAGCATTTTCTTCCTTTTTACCAAGGAAATGGTCTTTAACTTTGTTGTTAAGTTAGACCACACCACACTTTTCTTCCTTCTTTTCTTTTAAAATATTATTCTATGACATATTCAATTTCTTCACACTAACCATTAAATCCGTCACAATTATTTTTTATTATTTTTTTAATCCAAAGCTTAAATTATATATATAAATATTGTTATGTTATTAGAAAATGAATTTAGTCAAACTGGGAGCATGGAAAATGCACTAGACATGAAGCATATAATAAAAAAAAAATGCAGCAATCCATGGATGATGATGATGACATCATTAATTTTTAAAGCAGGGTAATATAATATTCATCTTTATATTTGTATTTTTAAAGAAAATATCTATTTTTGTATGAATAAATAGATATAACTGAATTAAACCAAACTTAAAAAAATAAATGCGTTTTTATTAACTGAACCAAGTCATATACATAATCGAAACATAGACCAAATTAATAAAATGATTTTTTTTAAAGAAATAAACTAAATAACTTTACTGAAAACAAGTTTGTGATAACTTAATTGTTTATATAGAGTGGTTACATTAAAAATTTTTTTTTGCAAACCCCTAATCTTTATATTAATAGAAATTTTATTATTATTTTTTATTATGTAACTATCTAATATCTATATTTGTGTTAAGAATTAAATTCTTGTATTTGAAAATGTTAAAACCTAGTCAGAACATACATTTTAAAGTGAGAAGAGAAAACTGAAACTTATATTGGAAATGAGATTAAAGATTTAGCAAACTATCTTCTTTGGTTTGACGAGGGAAAATAAAGTTATCTTTAGATATTTCATGATTATTTAAGTAGCTAAGAGATCTCATGATTCTTTAAGTAAGTAGCCAAGAGTGTGATTGTTTAGGATCATTCATGAATCTACTAACAAGTCCAAGATTAAAATCAATTTTTGGTTTTTGAAAAATAAACCTCAAGCTACCAACCATATGTATTAGATTTTTGTTTTCTAGCTATTTTTTTTTTTACTTTAAGTTTTGTTTTATTTTTCTGTTAGGAATATTTATGAATCTTGTTACTCTCTTCTTTCCTCACCAGAACCCTATATATACCCAGGGTTCTTCTTTCTTCTCTTGTAACCTTCTTTATAACACAATAATACAGTTTTACGGATTGTTAAAAACTTTCCTTACCTCTTGACGATTCTCTCCTTTTAATCGGTGTGTTCTTCTTCTTCTTCTCCTTGGGTGCGCTCTTCTTCTTCTACCTCCAGGCGTTAAGTTTTGTTGTTGCCATGAAGACGTTCTGCACATTCTTTCACTCTTAGAGAAGCCAATTGTGTTTAGAAGCTCAAAGCTTTTGATTCGAGAAACCTCCAACGTTGCTTTTGCTTCCAGCATCGTGGGCCACTTTCTTTTGGGCCTTTATTGTTACCAGACAGTGGGCCTTCTATCTTTTAATATGGTACCAGAGCAGATCATGTGCCTGTTCTGCCCCTACTTCCGCTGTGCCTAATCTTGTTGGGTTCTTGGTGTTTTTTTTTTTTTTTCTGGTCATCATGGAGAATGTTGATCAACTCAATAACCCTTCCAGCCCTTTCCATATTCATCCTGGAGAAAACTCAGGTATATCTCTCATTTCACAAGTTTTAAACGAATCAAATTATAGTACTTGGAGCAGAAGTATGAGAAAGGCTCTTCTTTTCAAGAACAAACTGAAATTCATTGATGGAGGGATCAAGAAACCTCATAAAGATGATCCCCTTTTTGATTTATGGGAAAGGAGCAACATGATGGTGTTGTCCTGGATAATCAAGATTCTCTCATCCCAAATAGTAGAGAGTGTTGTGTATGTGGAAGATGCCCAAGAACTATGGAAAGAGTTAAAAGAGAGATTTTCTAAAGGTGATCACTTCAAGTTTTCAGATTTACTTCAGTAAATACACTTTATTAGACAGGGAGAAAGGAGTGTGAGTCAATATTTCACAGATTTGAAGATTTTATGGGAAGAATTAGAATTTCTTAGACCCATTCCGTGTTGTAGCTGCAAAATTCCTTGCAGTTGTGATCTGTCTGAGGCTTCTCACAAGTACAGAGATATGAAACATGTTATTTGTTTCTTAAAAGGTCTAAATGAATGTTATAGCACTGTTAGAACGCAAATATTGTTAATGGAGCCTCTACCCAGTATCAACCGTGTCTTTTCTCTTATTATGCAATAAGAAAGACAAGGAAAGCATGAGTCAGGCCCTACTAATCACAATGAAATCAAGGTTTTAGCCAATACTACTGAAAGACATAATCAATGGAAGGCTCCTGGACGTGGTTTTGGTCCTCGTAGCCAAGGGAGAGGGAGAGGAAGAAATCCCAATTTTGGAAAGCAATGTTCTTATTTCCATAAAATGAACCACACGATTGATGAGTGCTATTCTAAGCATGGTTATCCATCATGGTATAAGAAGAATGAAAATAATAGCCAGGAAAAGGTGGGACAAAATGATCGGGGGTCTGCTAGTGTCTACACTGCCTCTACTGAAACACAGATCAGCCAACAAAATAGCATGAATTCTGTTCAGAATTCTTTTACCCTAGAACAGATGAAGAAAATTTTGCAAATAATAGAAAAAGATGATAGACCTGCTCACAGCATTAGCCAAATACATAAAGACACTATTGAGGATATACAAGGTATGTTTTCTTGGATTATAAATACAGGGGCCACTGATCATGTGACCCATGACAAAAGTCAATGCATTACTTTTTATAAATTCAAACCTATATCTATTAAACTACCAAATAATTCCAGTGTCACAACCCACTATGCAGGAACTATACAGGTTTCCAAACACTTCACTATTTTTAATGTTTTGTATATTCCTGATTTTGCTTTCAATCTCATATCTGTTCAAAGTTTGACCAAAGATATAAATTGCACTCTAACGTTTTCCTTTAAGATGTTTCAAATTCAGGACAACTCGACATTGAAGACAATTGGATGTGCTAATATTTATAAGGGACTTTACTACCTCCAACCTTTTGAAAGGAATCTCACACCCAATTTTACTTTTTCTTATGAGCATGTAAATGTAAATTTGTGGCATTATAGGCTAGGCCATCCTGGACACAAGACTGTTCATAGAATATGCAAGATTTTCTCCTATGTTCAAGCTACTTCCAATAATACTTGTGATATTTGTCATTATGCCAAACAACATAGATTTCCTTTTCCTAAAAATAATTTTGTATCTGCTAATTATTTTGACATCATATACTGTGATATATGGGGCCCTATCTCTATTCCTTATATTCTCGGGCATAAGTATTTTCTCACTATTGTAGATGATTATAGTAGACATACTTGGACTTTTCTTATGCATAATAAGGGTCATACTAGAGAGTTATTACAAAACTTCATTATAAAAATTAAGACTCAATTTAATAAAAATATTAAGGTCATTAGAACTGATAATGGGCCTGAATTTAATTATTCCAACATATTTAATTCTTATGGGATTGAGCATCAAAGAAGCTGTGTTGAAACCCCACAACAAATTTATGTTGTGGAACGTAAGCATCAACATATTCTAAATGTTACCCGTAGCTTGTTTTTTCAATCTAATATTCCTCATGCTTACTGGTTTTATGCTTTATCTCATGCTATATACCTAATAAATAGACTCCCTTTCTCCTGTTATTAAAGATAAAGCATCTTATGATGTTTTGCACAATAATCTTCCCACTTATCTTAACCTGATAAATATCTAAGATACACTCTAACCATAGCTGCTAGCAAAGAACCTAGTTCCTATGATGAGGTTAGGAAACAGTTCTGAATGGATAGATGCCATGCAAAAGGAAATCAAGGCTCTATAGGATAATGGTACCTAGTTCCTGACTCAACTCCCTCCTCGAAAGAAGTCCATTGGGTACAGATGGGTCTACAAGGTCAAATATAAGGCTGACGAGACTGCGAAACGGTATAAGGGCAGATTGGTTGCCAATGGCTACACCCAACAAGAGGGAATAAGTTTTTTGGATACCTTTTCTCCTATTGCTAAACTTACTACTGTCAGATTACTTCTAGCTCTTGCTACCTCAAGGAATTGGTTTCTTCATCAACTCAATGTAGATAATCCTTTCTTGCATGGTGACCTAAATGAGGATGTTTACATGGATCTTTCTCCTGGTTTGAATACTGACACTAAAGTAAAAGTTTGCAAATTGACTAAATCCCTTTATGGTCTAAAACATGCCAACAGACAATGGTTTGATAAATTGTCTACGTTTCTTATTTCTGTTGGTTATGCGCAATCTAGTTCTGAGCATTCTATTTTTATCAAGAGACCTTCAACAAACTTCACAACATTACTTCTATATGTAGATGACATTGTTTTAACAGGGAACTCTATGGATGAGATTAGTCATGTAAAGACTCTTCTGTATCATCAGTTTCAGATAAAAGACTTGGGAAAACTCAAATACTTTCTAGGATTTAAGGTTGCTAGGTCTAAGAAAGGCATACATCTTTGTCAAAGAAAGTATGCTCTGGGTATCCTTGAGGAAACTGGAATGATGGGAAGCAAACCATGCTTTACACCGTTTCTAAGCAATACTAGTTCCCTATACAAGGCTGAGAATTATTTGGATAATCCTAGTGCCTATCGCAGATTGATAGGGAAGCTCTTCTACCTTACTAATACTAGACTTGATTTATGTTTTAATGTCAATCTTTTAAGCCAATTTATGCAGAAACCTACTAACTATCATTATCAGGCTTTGTAGCACATCCTTAGATATGTGAAATCTAGCCCCTCAGAAGGGTTTTTCTTTGTTGCCAATTCTGATGTTCAGATCAAAGGTTTCAGTGATTCAGATTAGGCCACCTGCCCTAACACGAGGAGATCTACCACTGGGTACTGCATATTTCTAGGTTCCTCTCTTATATCATGGAGATCAAAGAAGAAAAACACTGTCTCCAGGTCCTCTACAGAAGCAGAGTATCGTGCCCTATCTGTCACTGTTTGTGAAATACAATGGCTTCACTATCTACTTCAGGATCTTTAGATTCAACCTACTACTATTGTTGTCCTCTATTGTGACAACAAATTCGCTAGACACATCCCTCATAACCAGAGTTTCCATGAGCGAACCAAGCACATCGAGTTGGATTATCATGTGGTGAGGGAGAAGATTCAAGCAAAGCTTTTGCGTCTTCTTCCCATTTGTTCCGAAGAACAACTCGCGGATGTTTTCACCAAGTTTCCTCACCGCACTCGTTTTAGATCCATCATTCCCAAGCTTGAATTAGTGAACATTCACCATCCAGCTTGAGGGGTGGCTATTAGAGTTTCTGTTTTCTAGCTATTTTTGTACTTTAGGTTTTGTTTTACTTTTCTGTTAGGGTTATTTATTAATCCTGTTACTCTCTTCTTTCCTCATCAGAACCCTATATATACCTAGGGTTCTTCTTTCTTCTCTTGTAACCTTCTTCATAACACAATAATACAATTTTACGAATTGTTAAAAGCTTTTCTTACCTCTCAACGATTCTCTCCTTTTAATCAGTGCGTTCTTCTTCTTCTCCTTGGGTGCGCTCTTCTTCTTCTACCTCCAGGCATCAAGTTCCGCTGCTTCCATGAAGACGTTTTGCACATTCTTTCGCTCTTAGAGAAGCCAACTGTGTTTAAAAGCTCAAGGCTTTTGATTCGAGAAACCTCCAACGTTGCTTTTGCTTCCAGCGTCATGGGACACTTTATTTTAGGCCTTTATTGTTACCAGACATTGGGCCTTCGCTCTTTTAATAATATGCCTGAACAGAGTTCCATCAACAGAAGCCTCGTTTTCGGTCCTTATCAATTTTATATCTAACTTAGACGAAGTTTTTGCAAGATTACACTCCATCACATTAATTAAACTTATTTAGTAACCCTGAAATGTACTTCCTCTGGTGCATAACAACTCCCGTTTCAATATAGGCAAACTTAATCCCAAAAAACAAAATGATAGGATTACCAAATCTATCATTTCAAGTTCCCTTTTTAAACTTTGCTTGAGTGATTCAATACTGGTTGGACTGTTACCACTCCTCAATATATCATCCACATATAAGAAAATAAGAAGAACTTCAGTGATACTCATAATCTTAAAATATACACCATGTTTAAATGATATTTCTAGATGTTAGTATTTTGAGGTTGTGAAAGGAATAGTTGATGGAATAGAGAAAATGTGAAAGTAGTAGCTGGAAGAAGTGTATTTTTAGTTGTCTTAGTTGTGGTAGATGTTTTCTTAGTTGTGGTAGATGTTGTCTTACATCAAATGGTAAATGAGTATTAACCTGTAGATTATTCTAGAAAGTGCTAACCACAACTTATGTGGAGTGTTCTAGATTTTTATCCAGGTAGAATATTCTTGATTTTTTGTCTTCCTATCTTAGGCTTTTCTATACTATTTTAGAATTTGTATTACACTTTCTATCTTTAGGATTTTTTATATTCTTCTAGAATTTGCATTACACCTTAATGTTGAAATCCAACACTATGAAGGAAAGTGTCAATCCTTTTGTACCAGGCCCTCAATGCCTACTCGAGACAGAGACTTCATTAATTTCAAAACCTTTTATTGATCCTCTTTACTTATGAAACCAATAGGCTGAGTAATGAAAACTTTGTCATTGAATGCTTTATTAAGAAAAATTGATTTTACATCCAACTACCAACTCCTAAATCTTCTAAATAGAGAAAGAAATAATCATCTTAAAGTTTCTAATCTAGCCACTTGGGCAAATACCTTGGATTAATATATCTCTTCCTTCTACATGAACACTTTGGCTACTAGTCTAACTTTATGCATTGAAACTTAACCATTTGGTATGGGTTTCACTTTAAAAACCCTCTTAGCACCAATAGGAACCTTGTTCTGCGGTAATTCTACCATTTCCCATGTATGATTCTTTTCAATCCTCCTTAATTCTTCTTCTATAGTTGATCTCCAATTTTTCTAGTGATCTTTTCATCAAAGCTAATGGGTTCTTCATCCTCGTGAGTGTCAAGTGTTGAACTAAATCACCATCATATGAGATAATACTATCAAGGTAAACTTGATAATATGAGAGTTTTGAATGAAACATTTTATTCCTTGTAGATTTTCTATTCATTACCCAAGACTCAATTGTCATTATTGCTAAGTAGTATCCTTTACGGGATTTCTTCCTACCCATTCAAACCATTTTTTTTACAAATTTAGGCAAATTTAATTTTCTTGTTACCGAAGTAGGCAAAAAAAATTACGTTAATGGGCAAGTCGTGCAGTTCCCACCGATTTCAAATGAAGAAGCCGTGTTTGGAGTGTATGACTTTAGTTCTAACCAATGTTAAAAGGTGAAGTCGTGCACCCCCACACGATTTTTGCATTTGTAATCTATTACAAGAAGTTGTAATCGATTATGTAATGTTGAAATCGTTAGGGGATAGTACGACTTCAATGTGTGATCAATTACATATTTATTATAATTGATTACCAGTGGATTTAATTTGAATTACAGGTCATTGTAATCGATTACAATAATGTTATAATCATATACCAATGTCAAAAAGTTATAACAGAGTTTATGTAGTTGTTAATATTGTGATTTGTGATTTTTGGTTATATCCTACTGCATTATAAGGTATCTAAGCGTATAATTAAGTTCTAATTAATTATGATTTTAGTTTTAAGTAAACGAAAAGAACAAAATAAGACTAATAGAAGTGAACAAATTTATCAACTAAAATAGAAGGTACTTTATTAATTCATAAAAGTAAGTCCAAAATTAAATCATAAAATAAAAACATAATAAATCAAATTTAAGAGGGTCCTGATGGCCCAAAGTGAGACGTAGGTAATCAATATCTTCCTCAATATGTGTAACTCAAGCATCAATGTTATCAAATCTATTCCAAATAAATGCCTGAAAATCATGTATCTCATTCATAATTTCTGTCAGCATAACAAAAGAAGTAGTTGTTCGGTAAACATTTTTGTTTCTAGTAGTTTATGATTCAAGGCCACAACACAACAATTCAATAACCAAGTTTAAATTATAATCTTAAAATATATTTAACTTATATAAATTTAGAGACAGATAAAATATTTGTAAATCATATAAAAACATTATTTTATGTCTTAATTAAATAATATAAATAATAAAAACAAAATATCAAGCATAGGCAATGGTCACTCTCTATATTTTAGTTATTGTTATGTACAAAATTCTCTTTTATATATGTTATTAAAGTATCATTAAATAATGTTATCGAAATTATGTTTTTGTGTCTATTTCTTATAAGTTTATTTGAATAGACTTTTCTTTGTTAAATTTATATGATTGATATTTTTTATTTTCATCTTTTGAGCATAATTTAAGCTAAAAATTTAGTGTCATAAAATAAGTAATTTTTGTTATTTAAGAAAAATAAAAACCTACAAAAGTGAAACCATGTCAAGTTTGCCTAAACAAATCATTAATCAAGTTGTTTTCACCTCTAAAAATAGTTATAAAAGTTTCCAAATAGTTTTATAATGTGTAAAACTAGGTCAATACATGTTAAATTAGGTTTAAACACCTTACCAAACACTCTATACATCCAATGAAAAATTGACAATCAATGTCAATTTAAAATTTAGTTAGGCCAAATATATAATTATACAATGATCCACTTTATATAAAACTAGTAACTAATTTCATATAAGTATAAATTTACCCCGTTTAAAATTTAAATGATCATAATCTTCATCTAATAACAAATCATGACCATGATCAACACATTATTTTTTTCTTATATGGTATGCAGTTTTTATCGCCAATGTTTTATTACTTCATCTTTTGATTTCAATCTTATCAAATTCACATGTTCTCATTATGTTTTAAATTATCTACGTGATTATCAAATGAATGATCCTATATACATATTTTAATGGCTAATGGCAACGATTTCTGTGTAGGTTAATATGAGGAGTATCTCTAAAGTAGCTATGATTTTATTATCAATAATGATGTTGCTTTCTGAAACAACCCACTCAGTTGTTTTAGAGTCTGGTGAAAATCATATAAAGTTAACTACTTTTTTCTCTGAAAAATTTGAAGTGGGACCAGGAAAAATTGCGGTGAAAACATTATTAGATATTGACTTTCCAAGGGGTCACATTGGGGTCAAGAGTTTTGATGTTGAAGTAGTTGATGAAGTTGGTAATTCAGTACCTTTGTATGAAACTTACCTTCATCATTGGTTTGCTGTAAAATATATTGAAAACATTACTATGTCACACTACATTAAACAATCTCAGGACCTTCGCAATGGTATCGAATTTGAAAGAAATGATGGTGCATGCCAAGGTTTTTTGCTTCCACATTATTAGGGCTTGGGAGGAGAATCACGAGGAACACATTCAAATCTTCCAGATCCTTTTGCAGTTGAATTAGGTAATGCTGCAAAAATAAAGCGTGGGTTTAAAGAAAAATGGTTGTTTAGCATTATGGTTATTGATACACGTGGAACACATGACAGAAAAGGTTGTACAGAGTGTAGGTGTAAGCTTATGAATCTCCCAAAGGACTTTTACAATGTCACAACGGGCATTAATGGTCAATTGTTGTCTAGAAATTATAAAGGAGGACTCTTTTGTAGTCAAGATAACGTACAATGCAAATTAAGAAATGGTTTTCGTGGCCCAACAAGAAAGCTTTCCCTAAGATACAAAATAAGGTGGGTTGATTGGGATGAACACCAAGTGCCTCTTAAGTTCTACATACTTGATTCAACTGACCCTGTAAGATCAAATGGTTCTACACCAATTCATGATTGTCAGGTAGATGATTTGTTCAATACGTACTATACTTTAAAAATTATAAGCAAACATTGGAAACTAATTTATTTTCAAAACAAAACTATTAAGGTATTAATTACTTTTTTTTTGTCGATATGTGAGTAAAATAAATTTGTCAATTTTTATAGGCAGAGTATACGATCCCGAGAAATCATGAGAGTGACTTCCCTCATGTTAAGAAAACAGACATCCCCATGACAAAAGGTGGTTATCTTTTATATGGCACTGCTCATATGCACACTGGTGTTGTCAATGTTACTCTATATGGACAGGTAATGTTTGATATTTGTTGTTCCCATATAAGCTATAACATGTAGATAAACTTACATTAACTTTTGTGTAATTCATATTTTCATTAGGAATAAATGTTGTTTATAGTTATATATAATTATAAGAAATTAAGTAGTTTATTGAATCATCTTTATATTTATGATGATGCTTAACTTAGGATGGAAGGGTTTTATGCACTTCAAATCCAACTTACGGAACTGGAAAAGAAGCAGGAAATGAAAAGGGTTACCTAGTTGGAATGTCGGTTTGTTATCCCAAACCCGATTCTATCAAGATTGAAGATGGAGAAATTCTAACACTGGAATCCATATATGAAAACAAGTTTCGTACTGGAGCTATGGGACATTTCTACATTTACTTGGCAGAACAAATACCAAACAAATATTTGAAGAAAATTTGATGTGAAACTAGTAATTTATCTATCTGTAATGACTTATATAATTTGTAGTATAATTGGAATACACCAATACCAATTCTATACCATCATTATGTGTACTAATGTTGTTTTAATTTTAATCCACTATTTGGTTTATGATTGTGAATAAATACTTTTGTGAACCAAGTATCAATTTGAATCGATAAATAACAAAACACTCTTGAGTTAATTACAAATCTCACCAAAGTGAAGATAAGAAAAAATAAATAAATACAAAACTAGAAATGAATAAATTTTCTCTTGTATTATGCAAGCTATTTTTTTTACAGCATCCAGATATTCATATAATTAACTTTTGTAAAAGGGAAAACAAAATAATCTAGGATGATTTTTCATATACATCCACTAAGAAACTCCTTGAAAAGGTATGCTTGTCAGAGAATAAAATAGTGATGGAGTTATTGTTATTATGACCTTTTTTGACTTTAGTGTGCATCATTTCATCATAAAAAAAATATAGATATTATTGTAGAAGACTCAAACTAATTTTGGATAATAATATTTTTTTATGAGAGATAAAATCAACCAGACCAATATTTATAAAAAATTGTAGCACTCAAAACGTTGATCCTAAAAAAAAATCTGAATCAACGTATTATTTCAATTCAATATTGTCACCGTAAAAAAATTTGGAATAGTACCTGTCATACTAGACATTTGTGAAAAAGCCATAAAAATTAAGTTGGATAGTTTCCGTAAAAAGGAAAAATAAAGTGGGTAGAGTAGTATAATTACCTACCACTTTCTACTTGTATTTTCAGATAAACAAGTCAATTTTTATATTAATTACATAGTAGAAAAACAATTTTAGTATTCACCCTATATCGTAGGAGTATCTAGATTATATTAAAACCTGTTAATCCCAATTTAATTAAAGGTAAAATATATTAATAATACCTCGTTAAGGATAATAAAATAGCAACCATATTTTCAAAGAGAGAGAACAACCTAACCTATAGGAGAGCACCAATAAAGAGAATAAATACATGCACAAGTTATTTTCACACTTTGTAAATTATATAATTTTTTTCATAAAAAAAATTATATCAGGACATATTTTTACATTAATTTGATATAGAGTATAAAAATAAATAATCACAAAAATATAAAGTTTTATATTTAAAAAAAAACTAAAAAAATAATATCAAATAAATATAAAAATTTAAATGTGTCAAATAATTTTTCTTTAACTCGCACGATATCCGTGGAACGTGCACACAATACACGAGGAAAGTTTGCTCTAATTTATTAGTAATATATATATGCCCGACAAGTAAAGTAATATATATATATATATATATATATATATATATATATATATAATTAATATGATATCACTTTTAATTTAATATTTTAAGATATTAGACTTGTTAATTTTTTAATCTTATTTTTAAAATTTATATTTCAACTTTTTTTATATATGTGGTCATATAAAGTTTTTTTTTATTGTTCACTTAGAATTTCTAATAATAAAGTTTTGATTGATTATAATTTTGGTCTCTCGTAGCTCTTGTTGTGCGATTTTGGTCTTCCCATTTTTGTTTTCCGATTTTAGTTTCATGTGCTTTAAAAAATCTGTAATTTTAATTCAATCTTTAGTTTAACATGGATTATTCGTTATTTTACTTTTTAATTAATCAAATTATGTTTTTAGGATAAGTAAGTCATTTTCAATGCTTTTTAAATGAACATGTCGAGTGCAGAAGTATGTAAAATTAAATATAGGGCCAAAATGATTGGTTTTATCGAATATAACTAAAATTATAAATAAAAATCCACAAAAAAACTAAAATAAAAAATAGAAATTAAAGAAATCGAAATAATTTAGTATCAAAATACAAGGCTTTATGACATTACTGAGGTGGCCTTTTATTTATTTATGCTGCACTAGTTGATTTTTCTTTGCATCATGTGGGGCATGTTAGTTGTTTTAATGTGCAATAAATAATGAGCCAGCCACAAATTGTAGGATAAACCGAACCAATGTCACAAAAGCATGTTTTTTGTGTGTATCACGTTTTCAATACTCTTGTTTTAATGGCAAACTCTATTATTGAGTGATGTATAACAACATGTTTGGTTGAGCATGTGTATTTGACTATAGCTTAATTAAAATCTTAAGCTAGCATTCGATCCACTGACATTAAATTAATCATTATTTCAAAGGAACTGGACTTAGATTAAAAAACACTACACTTATTTTATTAAGTAGGTAGGTTTTATTTTCTAATTAATGGATTTTTCATTTAAAAATGGATTTTCATGAATTTTAACTTTATATAGAAAAGTTCAACACACATAGAATTTCACAATGATAAGATATTGTCTATTTACATAGATCTTCATACGGATAAGATATTGTCCGTTCTAAGTTAAACCCTAACACATTTGTATTTGGTATCACTCCAAAAGACCTCTTACCAAAAATTTTTTTTTATGTGTATATAAGTCAATGTCCATCTCTTATTTTATTCTATGTGGGAATTTGTTTGTATCTTAACAATTTTCCCCTTAAACAAAAGACTATGGTTCTCCACCTTTCCTACAACAGATCCTTAAGTAGACCATGACTTGGAATGAGCATCTCTTACTCTCTTTTACGACCCATTTGTTTGTATCCTAAGAGAATATGTACTAAAATGGGTGCTACAAAATTCTACTTATGAAACCTCTTTGCCGTTTTATTTATTTATTTGTTTATTTTAATATACGTGACACACAAGATTTGTTATATTATTTTGTTGAAGAGTAAAATCTGACAAATAATTGTTTTCTTTTTCTTATATGAAGAAAATAAAAAACCATAAGTGGACTAATACTAGATTTTGTAATACTTTCCTGAGTGAAATCTGATAAAAATATTTTATTTATTCAATTCTTTGACCATGGTTGTTAAAACACTTTCACACTATTTGGTAACATTATTTTCAAGGTATTAGATTCTAGAGTCTATTAAACTTGTAAGAATATACTTCATAATTAATATATATATATATATATATATATATTTTATCTTATCAATTAAAATTTTCATCACAATTAATGAAAATAGTAAACAATAAAACATATCTATAAGTTCAAATTACACCAAATATATAAGTTCATATAATTACAACATAAATATCTTCAGCTTTCTGGATTCAGTCTTCTAATTATATAATCGCCAACATCATCTTCTTCTTCTTAATCTTTTTCATCACCATCACGATCTTCCTCGGATGATAAGAGTGCATCATCAAGATTGGCATCAAAAACTATATTATCAAGATCAAATGCCTTTAGAGTAAGATAAACTAAATTTGGTCCAACTATGTCAACATTTCCCTCGTGATCTTCACCTTGAACTGGCTTAATCCGAACATTATCTCCATCTTCATTTATTCATTCATCTTAGCTTTTCTAATTTTTTATTTTTATTTTTATCTTTAAGTTATACATTACATAAACCAAATCATTCATCTTTTTCTAATGCAAACAATTTCTTCTTTTTATGTGAATCTATAAATAAATATGAATGTTTAAAAGCTATATAAAACAAATAAAGAAAATTAAAAACAAAAAATAATAACAAATTTGAATTATCATTTCAAATGAACTCTAATTACACTCACATTTAGAAGAACTACAAGTTAAGTTCAAAATTCGGATAGCAAATTGCTTTAACTTTGGAGTTTCATCTCCAAACATCTCCCACCATTCTCCAAGAAGCATAACTTTCCTACATTTTTTTTTTACATTTTTCATTGAGAAAAGTCCTTTTTCATAATAAAAGTCTATAAGTTGCAAATTAATTCTTTTCCTTTCTACAATATTCTTGATGAATCTTTTCATGCATGCATACAACCCTTCTTACCTCAACATCATCATTTCTAAAATTAGGTTCAGAGTGCATATCAAGGTTAAGGTAATATGCAACCATATGCAAAGGTCTATGAAGCTTATTATTCCTTCTCTAATCAATTATATTCCAAACAGGTTCATAATTATGAAATTATCAATGATGCAATGTTTAAAATAATTACACAAAAATAAAGAATGAAAATTTAATAGAGAGAAGGTTTATAAATTTTACCTTTTCTTAATATTATCAATGTTAAATTTGATATTCTCTTTCGCATAATCCATTTCCTCATATATGAAATCCATTGCAAGTTTTATATATAAATCCACTAGTCGAAGGACCACCATCAAAGGGGCAACAACTTTGAGGCAAGTGGTTACATTCTTCCTCGACTATCTAAAACCATGTACTTAAATTTTCTCCCTTCTATTGAAGTTTCAAATTTGCTTGATTTTCACTCATCAAAGCTAAAGAAGCTCATCAATGATGCTTTCAATTCACAGAGACATGCAAGAGTTAAATAATATGTGACGAATCTAGTCATACCTAACGTTATCAAGTCTCTACCTTTGATGAGTTTCTTAACATGCTACTTAGCATTGCTCTACCATAAATGTAGGTGGTGATTCTTCTTCCCTTCTTGATTGTAATTTGATGGACATTCAAATGTTTTTCAATGCAGTGGGCAACACATGGAGTCCAATACAAATGCTCCCGTTTTTGCATCAATAACTCTCTAGTTATCTTAGAATTTGCAACATTATTGGTAACAACTTGAACAACATTCTCCTCTCCAATGAATTCCATTAAATCATTTAACATCTTAAACCCTTTATCTACAACTTTTGAGATATCTAAGGTATCCAATGAATAAAAAAACACAATCCCTTTACGATTATTCACTAAAAAGTTACAAATTGAACGTCTTTTTTTTTTTTTTTGAAGTCCACCTATGAAATATGATTGTACACCTTTGTTCTCTTCCACTTCTCCTTAGACGTTTCAAGAATTACATCAATTTTTTGCACTACTTGTTTCAAACGTTTATCTCTGATATGATGGAGGTTTGTAGCCTGCTTCATATCTTTTAATCATCTCACACATTTTTGCAAAAGTAGGATTTCTAGTAACATTGAATGGAATGGAAAAAGTATGTTATATAACAGGTAATCGAAAATATGTCATACTAAACTGAACATATTATAATAAATAATGAAAAATATATTCTATCTTTTCACTTTGTTCGTACAAGTTAAAATTTTCCTACTAAATCCCGTCGTTTCCCTTACTGACACAATTTGTTACATCAATCATTCAGTTTTTCTTGATAACTCATGAAATCTCTTAGATAAGTATATCCCTCCTTGAGTGACCTAGAACTCCTTCTTAATGTATAGCTTAGTACTTGCCAGAGCTATCACCACCTTCTCATCCCATGAAATGTAAATTATTGTAAGAAACTCCTTGGAGTTTTCGTGTTTGTTAGGTCCTCTCCACCAGATTAGGAATTTCAGATGAACTTCCAAACACTATTCTATATATTCTTCTAGTAAGGGATAATCCATTTTCTCCCCCTTCTTTTCTGGCTATACTTTCCCCGTTTTTTATTCCGGTATTTTACTTTCTAAAAGGGATTGAATCTTCCCTCTGAAACCTATAGTTTTACTTTCTTAAATCTTCTCATAATCACTTGAAACTTGCTACAACAGAGTGGACCCTAAAAGACCTTATGCCCTTTATTCTTGTATCAGCCGGTGGCGACCAATTTCTTATGGCTTCTATTTCATTATTTTGTTCACTGACAATCTTTCTTCCTTCAGGTTATGTTAAAGATTATTGAGTTTCCTAACAGACTGACTATGTTTAAAAGGTAATGCATATTAAGCAAAATAAAGGCATCGCAAAGACTTTTGAGTTTGAGCACGCTTAACAAATGCCAAAATTTGTTCAGTATCGACGACTATTAACTTCTAGGCCATGTACATTCGTAGGAACCAAGACTTACATAAAGCCTTTCATTTTGCTCTGTGACCACTTAATGTATAATAATCAATCTTGCTATAAATAGATGGCTATAGCAACACACTAACCACATAATAAGCCAAAGCCATTTTCATACACCAGCATGCATGTGTCACAATCCTTCTTAGATAGGAGTCACAATAAACTAGATATTATCCATGGTTTCTGTAATAAAAACCACAAGAATGTTTTTGCTTGCAGTCCGATGACGTGATATGGTATAAGTAACTTTATATCATACACCCACTGTAAGAAATATTTATTCAAATTTCTTAATCAATGACAAGTCATTCAACATTTTCTCAATTGCTTCATCATCCTGAGCCCGTCCTCTTGTCTGCAGGTAAAAAAATTATAGCAATTGACGTAAATGATTTAATGGCCATTACGTTTACTATTCAGATATATTATGCAAAAATATCACTTGCTTATTAGTAGCTACACAGAACCAAATAGGGAATGTAGCAGATATTTCAAAGGAAGAACGTAGCAGATAGTAAGCTAGTGAGGTTACATTAAATGACTGGGAACTATGTAACCAATATGTTATGCTAGAGAGTGAATCAATGAAGGGAATTGTTTCAGAGGGGATTTAAGAAGAAAAATAAAAGATCTCTAGTTAACATACCAAAATCCTTCAACTATCCGCATTTACTGCATTTACTCTTTTTTCAGTTATCCACTTACGGTTGTTTTGGAAACTAAATTACTTTATACCCTTTCTGGTGTTTCAAACTTTGCTTGTCAAAACTGAATTTTAACAATCCGAACAGAAATTTATAATAAAAATATATATATTTGCTCTAGTTTAATTATCTCTGATATTTCAAACTTTGGTTGTCAAAATTGAATTTTAGCAATAAGAACATAAACTTATTTTAAAAATATCATCTTTGCCCTAATCAAAACCTCTACATCCTTCTTTGTCATTATAACAAGGACGACGAGAAAATGAAGGTAATTTAATCTGTACCTCGAATACATACTATAATCCTTCAATTATCAGTATTTACTTTGACCGTGTCACTTCAAGGTCTTAAGTAAACTAAATTACTTTACACCCTTACTGGTGTTTCAAAATTTACTTGTCTAAACTGAATTTTGAGTTATAAGGGCAGAAAATTATAGAAAAACATATACCATATTTTGCTTTTAATTAATCCACTACCTCCTTCATTCTAACTAGCATGAAAGGGAGAATGGAAAGCACTTAAACTTTGCCTACTCCCAAAAAGAAAATCCTACCTAACACAGAAAGGGGGAAGCAAATTACTTTTACCTTGATAGATGGAACCATAGCAATAGCTTCCTCCACAGTTTCCGGGCAAAGGTTGCCAAGGACACACAACTGCAACAGATTCATTTAGACAAAAAAATCATATATTGTATTGTTTGAAACTGGTAACTCAACTTCTTTTCATATATATATATAAAATGTGAACACTTGCATCCCTAACTGAATTCCTGAACGAAATAGTTGTATTACCTCAAACTCAGCCAATTGATATCTTGCAAGTATTCTGTACGTTAGTTAAGATCAAATTCCTAAGACAATAAATGTCAAGTTTCTTTGAATTTAATTTCAGTAAAAGAGGAATTAACACAGACCAACTTTCTAAGATGTACTAAATGAGATACAATAGTCATTTAATCTATCAAGAACATAGGCAATACAAAAGTCAATAATTCTATGAAAGAAACTTAGATCAATATTTTTATATAGGAATCAATCTGATTTGACAAAATTTAAATGTGTGATAAAGAGAAATGACAGATGGATTATTTAATTTAGCTTTGGAGGATACTCTCGAACTTGTCTAACAGCATCTGGATTTTTATAGCGGCTGAATCGCTTCACATACTGCAACGACTTTTCAAATACCCTAAAACAGAAGAGAAAAAAAATCAGTCATTAGGTGATCAACTACTCTGCTCGTTTTCCATCTCATTATCAATATCAAATCTACATGAGGCAAAAATTTCAATTGGGACCACGATGTTTGCCAACATGTTATATGACACTAATGTTGCAACATTTAAAGGAAACCAAAGTTAAACATATTTTTCAGCTGTCATAAAAGATAAAATCTTGGAGGAGTTAAGTGCCCCAATTGTCATAAAAACTAATTATTTTGAGGGCATCAGGAAAAGATGCTATTCCGGGACTTTTGTGTCAAATAACCATGAACTTGATAAAGTATTCAACTCACTGAGAAACTTGATTCATGGGATCATCAGATGTTTGTTGAAGCTGCTCGTACTTGTGCTCAAGAATCAATGAAACTTCACAGTTCATTGAGCACTTTGCCTTCAAAAACTCTGAAGACAAAAACATATTGCATTAGTGTGAGATAAAAAAGCTGCAAACAAATATACCAACATAAAACATGTTCAAGCATTCAAGCATGATATGATACAATCAAACCATCTACATAGCAGAATCAATGGATCAGGTGATGTAACACCCACAAGCCCTCACATTTAGACACTACCTCAGCATTAGCAAGAAAAAATATAACTCAAAATCAGGGGATAATCAAAGCCAAAAGTTGAGCAAATTATAAAAAAGATGTTGATCATAGAGAAACTACCACCAATCGCTTGGCCTTTGTGAAAACCCTACGTCAACAAGAAATAAGGCCAAAATTCACTTTCTAATACGTTATCAAAGTATATCCTAGTTAGGTTTGTTGGGCCTATTGTATCACTTAGACCACCTACAAATATCTAGTTCCACATATGAGATATTCATACTTCGGTATGAAGTGAGTGTATTGAAAATCCTACATCAATTAGAAATAAGACCAATTTACACTACATAAGCCAGACAATCTCATCTTACAGTCGGTCTTGTGAGAATGGGTTAGGTTTACACTCACTTCGTAATAGACTTCAACATATAAGTTAAGTTTGTTCACAATGGTGTTACTAAATGCCCTAGTAGCACAGACCATTCAGCCTTCTACCCTAACACCGCAAAACCAGTAAGTGATGCAGTTTGGTAAGCCACACTTGTTAGCAGCATCAAATTTTACCATTTAACCATTTATCAATAGGCCGTTTATTTAAAATTAAATAATTCAGATACAGAAAATCCCATTTTAATACTTAAATTGTATGCGTCCATCACTTCAGTCCCTAATTTCAAGCAACACAATTGGGTCAAAAAGGCATTCACTTCATCCCTTTTCTATTTCCTTTTTCACTCTCGTCAACCTTGTTTTCTAAAATCAGGGACTAAACTAAGAATTTCGTAAAGTTACACACCAAAACAACTGACTCTTATAATCTAGGGTTTAGGGTTAACCCAATTCATATATGTGTTGTAACACAATGCTATATCAAACATCCCACCAATTCAACAGAAAAGCACTATGCGAAAAGCACACTGATTCTATTCCAAGCCCTATGCGAAAAGCACACTGATTCTATAGGGCAAGAGATCGATTTCTAGCAAAACAATTCAAATAAGCAAATCAATTTGTAAATAAATAAAAATTAATTACCATCTCCAATTTTGAGCTCTGCGGCGTTTTCTTCCTCTTCCCCAGACATGTTTCAGAGACTTTCCTGTATGTGAGACGAAACAGATGCAGAAACAGCGAGTAAAAGAACAAAGGAGGGAGAGCTCGTGAAGAGGAATGCCAAGAAAAGAATGACAACAAGGGATTCAGCTTTTCTGTTTGAATAACTATGCCAAGGTGTGTTCTTCTATATTTTATTATAAATTGTAATTTTAATATTTCCATTTTTATGTGTATTTTTTGATGTTTTTTATTTGTTATTTTATACTATTTTAGTAAAAAAATTAGTTTTGAAATAATATTTAATTGTATGTATAATTGTGTTCATTTGAATGTATATAACTTAATACATCTGTCCAAAATAGGACTAAATATAATTTTAATAATTTTTTTTGTATTTAAAACTTTAATATATTTTAGTGTTTAAATTTAAAAATAAATGAATATAAATTATTTTAATTTAATTATATTAAATTATTTTATTTTTTAAAAGAATTTTTTAGTTGACATTAAAATGATAATATAACATAAATGGATTAAAAGAATTATTTTAATTCATATTTAAATTTTAAAGACTAAAATATATTAAAAGTTTGGAATTGACTAATTTCAATTTTGTTCAAAATTCACAAGCAAAAAATATATTTAATATTTAAAATATAATGAAAAATATTTTAATTAATTAAAATAGAAAAATAAAATAATATAAATATAGATAATTGAGAATTATATGAAAATAGTGATTTTTTTTTATAAAAAGTATAGAAACTAAAATAAACAAAGTAAATCAAAATTATCCATGTGTTTGATGCAATGGAAATGAATAGAGAAAGGAAAAGAGTAAAAGTGGAAGAATATTATTTATTTCAATTAATAAAAAGAAGAATGAAAATAATTTTGGAAAAAAGGGTGGTAGACATCTTAAAACTTCCATGTTCTCGGATTATATTATTTGCTCCAAAATTTAATTATATTTTTTAATTTTTTTCTAAAATCTAACTATATTTTTATAATAAAAAATAATTTACCAAAAATTAAAAATTACCTACAATAAAATTGTATAAATTTATTTATGTTATTTTTTATCATAAAAAAGTGGCATATGTAAGAATTGTTTTTATGATAATAGAAAAAAAATATACCAATACTATTAGAATCACAATTAAGATATTAAATACAATTATTAAAATATATATATCCATATTCCACTTTAAGTTAGTGAAAGCTTGATTTATGAAAGAAGAAATAATATGCATGATCAATATAGTATTCGTCAAAATAAAAAAGGATA
This sequence comes from Vigna reflexopilosa, assembly GCA_027742785.1. NCBI lineage: Eukaryota > Viridiplantae > Streptophyta > Magnoliopsida > Fabales > Fabaceae > Vigna > Vigna reflexopilosa. The sequence goes on along the minus strand of CM050929.1, from coordinate 2,957,322 downwards.
ATTAAAATTTTAAAGATACTTGGAGTGGTATAGTTTGTCATGCAGTTCTTAATTTTTTATATGTTTATTCTGAGTACAATTAAATCTTAATGTACCAACAAGGAGAAGACAACATTTATAATAAAGGAGGTTAATTATCATTATTTTGGTTAAAAAGTGTTTGAGCCACCGATCACAGGTTAGTGAATAAGATGTTTCATTATCCAATAGATAGAAGCATGGAGATACATGTGAATGACATGGATATCATGTCAGATTTTGTTGATCTTGTCAAGGATTTGGAGGAGGTATTCTCGACCATACAAAAATATGACATGAGGTTAAATCATGAGAAGTGTGTTTTTGGCGTTACAAGTGGCAAGTTCTTAAGATTCATACTCACACACCGCGACATTAAAGTTAATCTAGATAAATGTCGTACATTATTAGAGATGTGAAGTCTCACAAATGTTAAAGTGGTTTAACGACTAATGGGCAAGATTACCTCTTTGTCTAGGTTCAAATTAAAGTTAGCCAAGAACTGCAATCAATCATTCGCTTAATGAAGAAGACTAACTCCATTTTGTAGGACGATATGTGTGAAAAGTCCTTTGGGAAGTTGAAGCATTTTTTTTCTTCTCCCCTAGTTTTACATAAACCACTTAAAAGCCACCTCTTGCTTGTTTATTTGGCAATGTCAGATGACGTCATTAGCTTGACTATAGTACAAGATCATGACAGTCAACAACAACCTATATATTTCATCAGTAGGGTACTTCAAGATGGAGAAGCAAGATATCAGACGGTGGAAAAAGTGGTACTAGCCCTAATAACAATAGCCTAACGACTTTGGCCATATTTATGGAGCCACAAAATCACTAAGTTAGATTACCCAATTCATAATATCTGTAGGAAGCTGAATTTGGTAAGAGATGAGTCACCACTCTTCATTATACACTTAGCTTTCCGTACCATATTTTGTTAGTGAAATGTATTTAATTCTCCATTTTTATCTCATTTTCACTATTTGGGCTGAATTTGAAGACTAATTCTTATCTAGATTAATTTGAATTATTTGGGCTTAATTATTTCAATCATTTTGTGCAGGACAATCACTGTTGAAAGGTTGAGAAACCATTGAAGATGGCCAGACTTGACCGAACGGTCTGCGGAAGGCATGACCGAACGATATGCTGAAGGATTGACCGAACGGTCTTGATGAAGTGTGCACCGATCACCAGTTTTTGAGCTTGTAAAGCATTACAGACCGAACGACTTTGGAACAAATGTGTGACCGAACGATCTTCTAAGAGCTTGGTCGAACAGTCTTGGAAGCTACATGTGAGTCTTGACAGAACGGTCTGACAAAGTGTGCTAGACCGAGAGGTCTGTTGGAACCTACACTGAATGGCCGAGCACTACACTACCGATCGGTCTTTTAGAGACTGCATCGTACACAAGTGAACTGACCTACAGAGCAGTGTTGAACCGAACGGTATGTGGAGACTAGACCGAACGACTTGTCTAAGTCCATACCGAATGGTCAGAGCAAAACTGCAGAGCTGCTGAACTGAATGAACTGAGACCGAACGACAAGCAACTGTTGTCTAAGAATGCATGACCGAACGGTTTGATGAAGACTGTAGTGCGCACCAGTGAACCTCCAGAGGAGTGTAATACCGAACGGTTATCTAAGGTGACAGAGAAACTCAGCAGCAGTGTTGGAAGCACATTCTGGAACTTCAAGAGTGTGGCCACGTCAATAGTGTAGTCTGATTCCTTTTCAGAAAGCCATTGGGTCATAGTTTAGGACTTTGGGGCCCAATTGTTGGTCTACTTTTAGGTTAGGTTCATTAGGAGGGCATTTTGGTCTTTTGGGTGGTATAAAACCCTAAAAGCAGATTTCTCTCGTGAGCCCCAGCCGTCACTTGCCTTTTCTTTCTTGGGGAGCTCCTTCTTCTTCCTCCCCTTTGGGGAGGTTTGTAGGTTTTGTTTTCTTCTCTTTTAATGTATTGAACTCTCTTTCTTTACAATTCCATGGTTGAATTTGTTGTTGCACACAAGTTTCTAGTTCATTTACGATTTCTGCATTTTACTGTTCACCGTTACTATTCATTGTTTTCTTCATTGCTGCGATTTTACTATTCATTTGTTGCTGTTTATCTTTTATTGTTCATCAGTTCGGATTTTACTGTTCAATTTCCCAGATTTTCGTTTTCGTACGTTTTCCACATTCTGCACAATTTACTGTTTCTGCAACTGCTTTTATACCATTCGGTCACCCTTAAAACCGTTCGGCCTTGTGAATAGGACCGTTCGTCCTTGTGAATAGGACCGTTCGGCCTTATGAAGAACCGTTCGGCCTTCTGAATTGGACCGTTCGGTTTTCATGTTTTTCTGCATTTAATTCAATGCTTTAAATTCTGCTTACATCTTTATTTAATTCCTAGTTTTAAATCAATTTAATTTTGCATTGCAAAAACACTTTCAAAACCCGCCCACTGCGTCTTTGACCTAAGTCCTGAACCACAGTTTGGTCCTTGAGAGACGACCTAGGAGTCACTTCGTAGTCTATACTGCATTCTTTTATGCACATTAAATTTGCATGGGGTGCGACAACCTATCAAATTTTGGTGCCGTTGCCGGGGACCAACGGTTCATTTTTAGGTTTTTTGTTGTGTTAGTGTGTGTTGTGTTTTGTCTTGTGTTGTGAGTGTGATATTATGTTTTGTGTGTTGTGTTATGTGTGTTGCATTTAGGTAGCTTTAGTTGCATATTTTCATTGAATTCTTCTTTTTCCCCCTTCTTTCCCATGTCTACCTATTTTGGTTATGTGGATACTATTTCTTCTGCCTGTGCCTCTAATTATGATTCTCCTGCTGATTTCTATGTTGAGAACAATATGATTCCTCCTCCATCTCATGAGAGTGCTCCTAGGGAGTCGTTTCCACTTGATGAGGAGGATATTCGTTGTGTTTTCAACACTGGAATGATACATTTGCTACCTAGGTTTCATGGTTTTGCAGGTGAATGCCCACATAGACATTTGGAGGAGTTCTACACCATATGCTCTTTAATGAAACCTTCAGATGTCCCGGATGAAGACATGTTCTTAAGGGCATTTGAGCACTCATTACAAGGAGCAGCAAGGGATTTGTGTTGTTGTCTTACTCCAGGATCCATCACTAGTTGGGAAGATCTTGAGCATCAGTTTCTAGACGAATTCTCCCCTGTGCGGAATGATTACAGCAACGATCCTGGATGGAATGACCCTAGCTTGGGATGGTATGATGCTCCACAGCAATATCAGCCATTCCAGAATTCTTGTATGCCTCCACTAGTCCAGGAACCACAGTAGCTGCAGTTTCATGAGCCTGCCCAGTCTTCATCCGCTGTTGATAGGAATTTGGAAAGCAAGCTTGATTCTCTTTTGAATTTGGCGACACAACTAGCATCCAACCAGAGACCAACACTTCCATGTGCATCTGTTGCACGACCGTGTACTATATGTCCTTCTAGTGACCATTATATAGATGCATGTCCTTCTTTGCAGCACCTTGTTGCTCTTGATGCGCCTCAAGCTTATGCTACAAACATCTACAATACTAGGCAGCCACAGAAGAAAAATCAGAGGCAACAACAACAATATGAGACACCTGCCAAATCTTCTGCTTCTTCTGAGCCTACATTGAATGAGTTGTTGGGGCATATGGTGACGCAGTTCATTGAGGAACAGTCTCAAGTTTTAGAGGGATCACCATTTCATACTGTTTCGATTCTTGATGATGTCAGTGCCAACCACATAGGAGATGGGGAACAGAGTCATGAGCTTACTACTACGCCATCTACTTTCCCACCCTCCTATCTCCCCACTCTTGCACCTGAGGATGCAGTTGCTCATTCTGCTGTTACTGGTGAGATGAATCATGAATAAACACAGGTTTTCTCTAAACTTGAAATCCCACTTGCTTTTCCTGAGTTGATTATGCAATCAAATATTCTTGATTCTGCTACAGATTCACATGTTAGTGATGATTTTGATATAGAAACTGTGAAAACTGAAGATGCTTTAGACTTAGGATTAAATTTTGATCTTTCACAGTTTTCTAAAAATTTTGAATGTAGTTGTGAAACTGGTTCTTGCTCTATTTGTGTTGAAATCAATTCTGTGATACAACCAGCTTCCAACTTTATGATGGGTGATACTAACTGTGAGTCTGATGAAAATGTCGAGGAACAGGCAGATACAAGCAACACCTTTGAGATAGATAGACCATCTTCACCTTCCACCACTCTACCAATTTTCAGGAAAGTGAAGGTAAAGATACTTATGATTGATTCTGTTGTTGATGATTATGCTATTGATAGGTATGTTGATGATTGTATTGTTGATGAGCATGTTTTTAATTCTTCCTCTCTGCATGATGAGAACCACTTTTTGTTATCTGTCAACACCCAATTTCGTCCGGATTGACTAAATAATAGATCTCTTTTATTTTTTTGCTTTGTGTCTTATCTTATTTCATTTATTTTATTATTTTAAATTTTTGTTTTACTATTTTGTCTTTGATTTAGTCTTTTTTGTAAAAAAAAAAAAAAGAAAAAAAAAACAATGAATAGTAAAAAATGAATAGTAAAAAGTGAATAGTAAAAAGTGAATAGTAAAAAATGAAAAAAAATAATAAAAAAAATATATAATAATAATAAGAGGATAAGAATCTCTGAGTTAAGGAAGGATAAGATTTGCAAGTGGTTTTGCAAGTGGTAATTAAAATATTAATAAAATAATATTAAAATAATAAATAATATTAAAAAATAATTTGAATAGTAAAAATTTTGTACTATAAATAGCCATGGGAGGGGAGCTTATTCTGCACAAAGGGAGTAAGAATCAAGTGAGAAAAAAAAATAGAGAAGAAAAGAGTTGGGAAGAAAATTTTAGAAGAGCAGAGGTTCTGAAGGATTTTCGGGAGAACAACCTCTGAGTAGAAACCTAAGTCTGGAGAAGAGGTAAGGGGAGCTAACCTTTCCATGTTTTTAAGTTAATACTATTGTATTACTATTCATGTTTTGAATTATTGTGTATGTCTATGTGTTGGTTATATGACTGTTCAAGCATTAAATTTACGTGTTATTATTGATGTAAAACTATGTTGTTATTTTGAATCTGAAAATGAGAAATTTGTTAAAAACTAGTTGAGGAACACTTTGACTAAGGAAAGACTTGGTACTTAAGTTGTCCATTGTGACGCACCTCTCTTTCCTGGAAGTCTACTCGATGTGTTTTTAACTAATTCTTATCAAACAGATTATGTGCCGTTAAAATGCCAAAAAATGCCAAAAAAAATATCAACTTTTGTTTTTTTTCAAATCAATTTCTTATTTGCCAGAACTACGTGATCCTTGATTCTCCATCAAAAGTGGAGATACGTAGGAGCAAGGCCAGTCCTTGTCAGGTTCACTTTCCCAAAAATCCAAATTTTCCAAACAATTCTCCAAACAAATTTGCCAGAACTATGTGATCCCTGATTCTCCATCAAAAGTGGAGATACGTAGGAGCAAGGCCAGTCCTTGTCAGGTTCACTTTCCCAAAAATCCAAATTTTCCAAACAAATTCTTCAACAAATTTTCCAAACAAATTTCTCAAATAATTTTCCAAACAATTTGCTAGAACTACGTAACCCTGATTTCTCAGTCTGACTGAGAATACGTAGGAGCAAGGTCAATCCTTGTCGGGCACAAAAACACAAAAAAATATTTTGTTTTCTTTAGAGTTTTATTTTATTTTTCTTTTTAGGGGAAGTTAAACATTTTTGAAAACCACATTTTATTCACGTATTTAATTAAAGGTACTGCTTTCGGGCAGGCGTGTAGGGTGTTAATACCTTCCCTACACATAATCGACTCCCGAAACCAGAGTCTGGTTTTTCATAGACCGCCTTATCCTTTTTATGGTTTTTCCGTAGTTTTCCAGAATAAACTATGGTGGCGACTCCAAATCTTTTACCTAAACGTTTTCGTTCTTTTTGGATCGTCGTCGTCCCGTCGCGATTTTTCGGTTGCGACATTATCACATTTGAATGTTAGTTCTCCATGCACTGAACATGAATCTGAGCCTATTGTTGATATTGTTTCTACATTTGATATTGATTCATGTTCTGAGGGTATATCTGAGGTTTAGCCTATTACACTAGGATTGAGTGTTATACCCCTTCATGTTATTTCTGTGGAACCATATTACACTAACCATGTTGTAGGAGGTACATTTGAATTTGACCAACAAGCACCACGGTGGAAGATAAGGGTGCCAGTTTACACAACAGTTTGAAGATTAATGGGCACCAACTGAACCCACTCATCAACAATCGTTGCTTCTTAGATCCAGCTGTGGAGGACATCTCCCTGCTTGATCAAATTTGGAGACTGAAGTAGTTCCTCCTCAAGACTTCTTGGCTGAATCCAGTGGTGGAAAACATCTCCCTGACAGTCCAAAATTGGCAATTGCCACCATGATCAGGGGAGTTTCCTTTTTCCTTCTCCTCCCTTTTCCCACTTTTATTGCACTTGTCCATGATCTGTTGATTGTTCTGATTTTTGATCTGATGATTGTGACACATTGAGGACACTGTGTAGTTTAAGTGTGGTCTATTGGGGGAGATTCTGATTTTTCGTTGTTAGTTTATGTTTTCTGCGTTATTTTTTTTTCTTTTCTAGGTAGTTTTTGTTTTGTCTTGTGTACAATTTTACATGTTTCTCTTGATTCTGGACTCAGTTTTGGTGTAGACGTGTCTTTCACTTCATTGATACTCTGATTTGCTTGAATTCCATGCTTTTCTCTGCTTGGAAGATGATTATGACGTTTGAGAGTTAAATTGATTGTGATAGAATTACCCTGTGTGAGATTTGAGCCACTTGATATTCTTTCTCGTGTGTGATATGTCTCTTGATTGCTTGTGCATATGCCTTGACTTGACTCTGTTGATAATTCTTGATTGATATGCATGTTTGGAAGTGATAAAGGCAGTTTATTGTTGAGCCTCTCTAGCCAAATGAGCCTACCTTGTTGTGATCCCTTGATAACCCTTTTGGGCGTATGCTTTCCCCTTTTCTTTGTTTTGAAGCTCATACACTAGCCCTATGTGAAAAACCATGATTGCTTGAACCTTAGGGAATTTTGGAGCTTTGGAAGTGTTTTGGGAACAAGTGTGGTCTCTTGGGGATTCTGATGAATTGGCTAGTTGGTTCCTCTTCTTGTTTTGTTTTTGTAATTATGTTGTGTATCTTGTCTCTTATAGTTGTGTTTTGAAAAGAGAGAAAAGAAAAGAGACAGGATGAGAAAATAAAAAAAAAACAAACAGAGAAAAATGAGAAAAATAAAAAAAATTGTGTGAATAATGGAGTCAAGAAGAGGATTGAATTAGAGGGTTTGGGTGTTATTTGACTGTGTTTACACTTGTTCCCCATTGCTCCTCTATTTCTTTTGGTTTGTAGCTTCTCATCCATATTATATCCTCCCTTTTTCCTTGGCCCCATTGCATCCATAAAAGACCTTTTGATTTAAACATGCATATGTTTTTGAGTGTTGATATTAGAGACTTTCCAAGTCTGTTTGTGTTTGGTTTCTTGAGTGCATTGAGTTGACATTGTTTACCCTAGACACTTGAGAGAAACACTACTAGTGCATCTGTGAGGTTCTGTTACTTTTGATGCACTTCTTGAGTTGACTGATCATTTTGCCATGCTTGGAATTGCTTGGATGACTTCATGATTATTTGTTTGCTTTGATTCTGTGTTGGATATTGTCTACTTCTTTTCTTTGTCCAGATTCTCTGAGAACTATGCCTTGTGTGTCTTTTTGTTTCTGTGTTCGGATGTTGTGTCCCACTCTTGGTGTATTTAGAATGGTTCCTTGTTCTGCGTCTTGATTTTTTCCAGGAGTACAAAAGTCTAAGTGTGGTCTATTTTGATGAGTCACCATTCTTCATTATACACTTAGCTTTCTGCACCATATTTTGTTAGTGAAATGTATTTAATTCTACATTTTTATCCCATTTTCACTATTTGGGCTGAATTTGAAGACTAATTCTTATCTGGATTAATTTGAATTATTTTGGCTTACTGTTGAAAGGTTGAGAAACCATTGAAGATGGCCAGACCTCACCGAACGGTCTGCGAAAGGCATGACCGAACGGTATGCTGAAGGATTGACCGAACGGTCTTGATGAAGTGTGCACCGATCACCAGTTTCTGAGCCTATAAAGCATTACAGACCGAACGTCTTTGGAACAAATGCGTGACCGAACGGTCTTCTATTAGCTTGGACGAACAGTCTTGGAAGCTACATGTGAGTCTTGACAGAACGGTCTGACAAAGTGTGCTAGACCAAGAGGTCTGTTGGAACCTACACTGAATATCCGAGCACTACACTACCGATCGGTCTTTTAGAGACTGCACCGTACACAAGTGAACTGACAAACAGAGTAGTGTTGAACCGAACGGTATGTGGAGACTAGACCGAACGAATTGTCTAAGTCCATACCGAATGGTCAGAGCAAAACTGCAGAGCTGCTGAACTGAGACCGAACGACAAGAAACTGTTGTCTAAGGATGCATGACCGAACGACAAGCAACTGTTGTCTAAGGATGCATGACCGAACGGTTTGATGAAGACTGCAGTGCACACCAGTGAACCTCTAGAGTAGTGTAATATCGAACGATTATCTGAGGTGACCAGAGAAACTCAGCAACAGTGTTGGAAGCACATTCTGGAACTTCGAGAGTGTGGCCACGTCAATAGTGTAGTCTGATTCCATTTTAGAAAGCCATTGGGTCATAGTTTAAGACTTTGGGGCCCAATTGTTGGTCTACTTTTAGGTTAGGTCCATTAGGAGGGCATTTTGGTCTTTTGGGTGGTATAAAACCCTAAAAGCAGATTTCTCTCGTGAGCCCCAGCCGCCACTTGCCTTTTCTTTCTTGGGGAGCTCCTTTTTCTTCCTCCCCTTTAGGGAGGTTTGTAGGTTTTTCTTTCTTCTCTTTTAATGTATTGAACTCACTTTCTTTACAATTCCATGGTTGAATTTGTTGTCGCACACAAGTTTCTGGTTCCTTTACGATTTCTGCATTTTACTGTTCACCGTTACTATTCATTGTCTTCTTCATTGCTGCATTTTTACTATTCATCTACTAATGTTTATCTTTTACTGTTCATCAGTTCGGATTTTACTGTTCAATTTCCCAGATTTTCGTTTTCGTACGTTTTTCGCATTCTGCACAATTTACTGTTTTTGCAACTGCTTTTATACCGTTTGGTCACTCTTAAAATCGTTCGGCCTTGTGAATAGGACCGTTCGGCCTTATGAAGAACCGTTCGGCCTTCTGAATAGGACCGTTCGGTTTTCATGTTTTTCCGCATTTAATTCAATGCTTTAAATTCTGCTTACATCTTTATTTAATTCCCAATTTTAAATCAATTTAATGCATTGCAGTAAGCCGAATGAGAGGATGGTCCGTAGAGTTATATGAGTTTCACATTCAATGTGAAGGTAGAGGGCCTATCAAAGCTTAATGCCTTGTTGATTTTATCAATGTAGCTTCACCTGCATGTAAGGACGACAACTTATGGACTCTATTTGTTGTTGGGTCCTCAAATTCTAAAGGGGGAAGAGCTAAAATTATGTTATATGGGCCTAATAATTTATCTCTTGAACAACCCTACATTTTGGTTTTGAAACTTCCAACAAGCAGGCAAAATATGAAGCATTTGATAGTCGAGTTATCTTTGGCTTTGAAAATGGGGATAGAACGAATACATGTTGGTCAGATTTGTTTTAGAAATATGCAGCGGAATGTTCACGGGTAAACAAAAACCAAGAAGGGGGTGAATTAGTTTCTTTAATAAAAATTGTGCCTTTTAAAAAACTTTCCTTTCTATAAATTGATTTTATAAGAAAAATAGTTTACTTCAAAAGGGAACAACAAAGTTAAAAAGAGTAGAGACAAAAAAGCTTGCACAAATTATTTTATTCTGGTTTAGATCAAAAGATCTTATGTCTAGTTGTTAATCTCTATAAAAGATTTATTAACTAATAACTAAAAAATAACAAGAACTTAGAAATGAATGAGTAAAGTAAAGGTTAGTGTTCACCTCTCTTGGACACACAAGAGATGACCAACAATTCCTTTTGACATATAAAAGGATGAACAACTTAACCTTGCAACAATAGATGTGCACTCACTTAGCCACCCTAATGGAAACACTTTCTTCTACCAATAAAAGGGTTTACAAGTTCACACTTAAATCACAAAATTTCTTAGAACAAGCACTAAACTTCTTAGAAAGATTACATAACTTTGAAAGTGCTCAGAAGCAAAGTATTTATAGGCCCAAGTTTGAAATTAGGTAAGAAGTTGAAGAGTCTTTTTGCAATTGCCACTGATAATCGATTATCCCAAGTGATAATTGATTATTTGCGAACCTTAAAAGTTATTTTTTCTGAGATAATCGATTATCTCCCAAGTGATAATCGATTATCTGCGAACCTTTTCAAAAGTTATTTTTTCTTGGATAATTGATTATCCTTCGAGATAGTCGATTATCTGTGAACCTTCAATTCTGATTTTGACTGAGATAGTAAATTATCCCAAGTGATAATTGATTATTCCAGTGCATTTCTGAAATATATTTTTTCTTTGAGGTATCTCAAACCTGTTGTGTTTCATTTTATGCTAAGTCTAGTAAACTGCTACAATTTACTTATTATAAAAGTTTTAATTTGAGCAATATATTGAGCAACAAATTCTTCTAATATTTAAACACTTCATCATTAAAACTTCTTTGACTTCAATTCTTCCTTATTGTTAACAATTCATAGTTGGTGGTAGGGCAATTGAATGGAACATTTCAAGTGAAATATTCTTTGTTACTCTGATATTATCACAGAGTAAAGGGAATGTGTGAGCGGTTTAAAGTAGCCACAATGAAATATATAAATAGTTCTCATAAGATAAGAGCAAACTTATTTTCCAAATTAGCTAACAACAAAAACAAAGGACAACTGTTAAACTCGCTTTTAGTCGCATCAAAGCCAACAAACTCAGTTTCCCCACTAATGAAGTATAGTGGTCAACCAAGGATCAATCCAAGGACTCAACTATGATTAAGTCTAAAGTGTAAAGTTTAATCTTGTATTTATTCACTATTTACTAACTACTAAACAGGTGGGGAAAATGAAATTAAATTGAAAATAAAGAAATTAAAAAGAAAAGAATTAAAACTAAAAATTTGTTTATAAGAAGGAAAGAATAAGAACTAAAAGGAAAATAATAGAAAATAGAAACCTAAACTTCCTAAAAGTAGAAACAGCAACATGACCTATGCAATTAAAATGAATCTGAAACTAATGAATATAAATATGCAAATTAAAGAAAACTAGTGCTCAACATGTGAAAACAATGAACAAATGAATCTCCTAATTGTATGCCTATTCTAGAAATGTAAATGTAAAGGCAAAGACTAGATCATCACAGAACAGAACTCAATGGAAGGTAAAGAAAAAAATCACAATCAGACCTAAGACTATTCAACATCAATTCAACAAAAATATTAAAAATAAAGCACTAAACCAAAGATAACAGGCACAAGCAAAGAACAGAGACAAATGTGCAATAGATTGAAGAAAAGAGTCTCAATTACTCTTCAGAAAGACATTCCGAGAAAGGTAAACCCATCATAGGGTCTTTTTAGTTCATATTTCAGAACTTAAAATGGCAATTCTTACTCAATTAATCAATCAGTGCACAGTTTCACAAAAACAGGGATTGCAAGACTGAAATTGAACTTAGTTTGATAAGTATGAAGCATAACATCTCTCAAGAAGACCTCCTGAAAATTTAGGCCCAATCCAGGGTCCTATTACATCCAACCAGATGTAAAATTGTGGATGTTTTTCTTCACAATTCTCAAACAAGGTTCAATATCAGCGCACAAGCACACATACTAGGAAACAACAGAAAGAGAAAAATAAATCTGATTAATCTTTATGTATTGGACTCCTCTGGCTCGAGAAGACATCTCGGTAAAAAAATGCTCAATACAGAGTCATTTGATTCCAAAAGGAATCATAGAATGCAGAATCACAGAGTCCAATTTGATTTTTAATGAACACAACACAAGAAACACCGAAGCACGAAACACAACATAATCGCAAAGAACAGAAACGTAGAGCAACATACGTATTATTAACGAAGAACGAAAATTACAAAAAATATACCGAACAAATGTGTAATCGGAGCCACCGCGGGCTGTCACCACCGTGATGTGAGCTCCAAAAGCACGAAACACAAAACCCTAATCTAACACTAGAAAAATGGAAAGTGTTTGTTCGAAGGTCTCCGTCCCCGCTCTATTTACATGGTAAAAACCCTTTTTATATAGGGTCTAAAGAAAGAATGAAAGAAAAATTGAAAGAGAAAAGAAAGGGGGAAAGAGACTTGCTCTCGACGCTTTGAGGTTTTGATCGGATGGCCATCTTTCTTCCTACGCGAGCTCCACTTCCAGTCATCCGATCAAATCTTCATTTCCACCGGTCAGCTCCGGTCAACACGCCGGTCAGGTCTCTGGTCAATGGTGCGCATACAGTGGAGTTCTCCTCTTCTCACTCGAATTCAAAGCCCTAAGTCAAGGACAAGTTTCTTTTCTCTGCCTCTAAGTGAATTGATTCAAAAACTTTGCAAATAGAAATGAGGGGAAGAGACCCCTGTGCAGTAGCAACGCCCAAAACGACGTCGTCTCTCTTAACTAGAGCCCATGGTCCAAGCAATAATCTGCCAGCCCAATTCCAGCGTTCAGCATAAAGTGTCCAATAGCGTAGGCAGCCATCTTTTCTTTTAATCCGCAGCAGCATTTTTATTTAGCTTGCTTTAGCCATCCACGGCCCATTTCAAGTGCATCAGTCCACTTTATGGCAGCAGCCCAATAAGAAAACAAGATCCAGCTTATGCAACAGCTTCAACACGTGGCAGCAGCGTTTCATCACTTCAGTGCAACTTAAAACCAAATGCAGCATTCCAGAACAACCCAAGACTAAGGCCCAGTTTCAAATGGCCAGCCCACTCTGCATAAAGAAAAGGGCATTTTATCAAAGGAAATTAAAACATATAAAAAGAAATCAAAGCAAAGAATTTTTATTCAAATATTTTCTAAAAAAAATCCTAATTTCCTATTTATTTGCAATTACTAAAAAAAACACTCTTAAAAGTCTAATTTTAACTACAATTTTATAAAACTACAATTTCAGACAAAAATCCTAAAGTTAGCCTAATTCTAAACAATTAAAAAGAAAAGAACTCTTAGAAACGATTTTTAACCTAGAAAAATATGCAAATCTAGAGTGTTATCAAGAACATCATATTGTCGTACAAACGACTTTAGATCGTCCCACTATGAGTGTGTTGGAAAGTTAATGCTTCTAATAAGGATGATATCAGTTGGATGACACCTATCATCCAATATATACGAGAGAGAGAGAGAGAAAGAGAATATAATGGAATGGATAATCCAGAGTTACGAATACATGCATCACGTTTTGTCTTTTTGGGGGATGATTTGTATAGATGAGGTTTCTCTTAGCTATTTTTGAAGTGTTTTACAAAATCTCAGGATCCATATGTTTTGGATGAGCTTCATGTTAGAATTTGTGCATTTTGGATCTCGAAACATGGTAGTTAGGGTTTTGCGAGATGCATACTACTGGCCAATAGTGAAAGAGGATTATGAGAAGTATGTAAAAAAGTGTGTTAAATGCCAACAACATGGCAATTTAGTGCATGTGAAGGTGGAAGAAATACATAGTATCATATCACCTTGGCCCTTTGCCATAAGGGGTATGGATATACTCGACCCCTTCAGTCCAGGTAAGGGGTAAACAAAGTTCTTGCTGACAAACCCCTAGTCAAGGCACCAACCATCAAAGTAATGACAAGAAGGATCTAAGAAGTTTGAGCTTCACCTGAGTTAAGTAGGCCTAAGTTAATGTTCATCTAGGCTAAGGAAGATGTGAAGACCTAGACTAGGATTTCTTTTGTAAATATTAGATTATTAATATTTTCGGCTTTATATTATGGGCCTAGTAGTATAGATTTTTATTTAGACCTTGTAATTGGTTCATAGTTTGGGTTTAGGCCTAGTAATCTAGTTTAGACCTTGAAGGAGATAGGCCTAGCTTTGGACCAAGAGTGGAGCACATGGAATTAGGGTTTTCTAAACCCTAATTTGAAACAAACTTGGAGAGAAAGTCTTTTCCTTGTGCGCAAAAAGCTAAGGAGAGTGTGAGTGCTTAGGTGGCAAGTCACACCTTAAGCATGCTTTCTTTAGGCTTCATTTTTCAAACTTTAAGGCTAGTTTGAATTTAATTTTGGCTTTCATTTTTGGAGACTACTCTAGGGTTAGCTTGGTCTTCAAATAGAGGCCTATACCTTTATAAAATAAAGCTTGAATTTGAGGAAAAAAAAGTTTCCCATTTATGTGCACAACTCTCTTGTTTGAGTAAGTTTGGAGTAGAATCCTCTCTAGCTTGATGATGTAGCACAATTTAACATGTTCTATAGTGGACTTAGAAGAAAACCATGACCATTACTCAATGCTTTAGCAAGAGGCACTATAATGATGAAAGTGATGACGAGGCTACCACAATCATCGAATCACTAACAACTAGTGATCATTAAGTCCAATATGACAGAAGTCAGCCTTCCAAAAGAGGAATTTTGAAGCTAGGAACGCAAGATGTCATATTGGCACAAAAAAAAACTCACGTATCGGTAAATAGAAGGGCTAATGAAACAAATGACAAAGTTGCAGCCTAAGCCACAGACTCACGACTCTGTGCAATATATTCTTAAATGTGATTTTTGTGCAGGTGAACACTAAAATGACCACTACTCCACTAAAGAAATAGCAAAGGAAAGGGAAGTACACTTCATGAAAAATAACAAGAGGTTAAATAACTACTCCAACAACTAGAGATCAAATCAAAACCCAAAACAACAAAGTTAGAGGAAAGAAGAAGGTTCAACCAGTAGACAAATTGCACAATCAAATTACCATGGACAACAACCTCCACAATAGGATAAAGTGTCAAAAGTTGGGGATGGACTAACACAATTCATCCAAGTATTTATATCAAATCAAAAGAACACATAAGCAATTATTAGGAACCTAAAAGTGTAGATTGGACAAATAGCACAACAACTTGCGGTTTAACATGAATCAAAGCTCACGCGGCTAACACCAAGATTAATCCAAAGGAGCAATGCAAAGGCATCACAACCAGGAAAGGAACTATAATAGGTAAGGGAATTGATGATGACTTGAGAAAGGAAGAGAAGGGTGAGGAAAATGAAACAGAAAAATAGAGAGAAAAACTAAATGAGTGTAGGAAAAGCCTTACTAGACCTTAATGCAGGTAATCCATTCAAGTAGCCACTGAGGAATCATACTGAAGGGTGGTGATTCTAAGCTCTAGGTGTCAGGAATGGACCTAGAGTTACACCTAAGAGAACTCCTAGCACTTGATCATTGGCAACACCATATGTATTGATAGATCTAATACAAGAGAGAGAAAAGTGGTGAAGTCAAACTCTATCATAGTTTTATCATATGAAAGTCACTCACTTAGCATCCAAATTGCTTCCAATGCATTTCACACTTATTTCAGGAATGAAATTTGTTTTGTACACACCAAAATCACTGTTAGTTTACATTGAACAATCAAACTACTTAAAACATAGTATTTTCTGCCAAACTTGTGTGGATATGAAACTTGTTATACTACTAACTACCTAATATACTTGTTAGTATACTTGGGTTGCACTGCAGACCTAACAACCACCACTAGCTTTCAACGCACCACCTAAACATGAAAACACTAAATGCATAAACAAAACTACCAATGAATCACAACACCATCATTAGCAACTCTGGTTTTGTGTAGTTGTCATCCACCATATCTCTCACCTTCTTTCCACATTTTTCTTACTTTTACTTTCATTCCTACCCCATCCATGAAGGGCTAAGCTTCTAGGGTTGGTTTCACTGTAATTTCATTATGGATTCTAAGGTTAGATTAAAATAATGTCATTGTTCTTTTGATTATTGTTTTGGGTTATCTTTCATCTATGTCTTTTATCTCTGAATCATGTGAAAAAGTAATGGTTTTTAAGTCATAGTTAATTAGTGAGGTGTTTTAATCTATATATGCATGTTGATCATGAATCTAAAGGGTTTTAATTTTCATTGAGAATATACTTTAATTAAAGTTAGGAACTTTCATATGATTGAATGAGTTTTTGCTACCAATTAAAAATGTACTTTGATTAGTAGTAAAAACTTTAACAATAATTAATAAATAATGTACTTTGATTGAATTTACTTTTTACTTGGTTAAAAGGTAAAAGCGTAGACATGATTAAACATAATGGAATTTAATTAAGAATGTACTTTTGTTGAATTTATTATGAACAATCTAAAAAGGTCTTACTCTTAATTGAGAATTTACTTTGGTTAATAGTAAGATCACCAGCAAATTAATTACAAATTTACTTTAATTAATTTGAAATAAAAACAATAATCAATTGAAAAATAATTTGTGGATAATCGATGATAAATCTATTTTGGAAAAGTAATGGAATTAACCTTTTTACTATAATTGTTTTAAAGTCTTTTAATAATTTGTTATTTCAATTACGGTTATCAAATTCACATTTATATTCATTCATATGTTAGGTTTTACTTTTATCTTTTACTATTGCATTGTGTTTTACTAACCTTTCACATAGGATTTCATAAGAATCAATTGTTGAAAATGAATTCCATATTCATTGGAATACGACTCAGGGTTAACAAATCTATTTAGTTTGTTAACTACTAAATTGGCAATATTGAAGTTCCCTTGGTTAAGTAGTGGTAATTTAATAGCATCAACGACAATGTATCACCCACCCAAAACCTTATAAACTTTATTGCCTTAATGAAGATGGGACCTAACTGTGAATCAACAATGAAGGTAAAGTTTTCCATTGGCAAGTATGAAGATAATGTTTTATGTGACATAGTGCCAATGGAAGCATGCCATATATTATTAGGAAGACCATGGAAATTTGACAAGAAAACCATGCACAATGGCCTCACCAACGAGATTACCTTCACCCACAAGAAAAAGAAATGTGTGCTTCATCTTTCAGCACCTTCACAAATGCTTGAGGATCAAATGCAAATTAAGAAAAAGAGAAATAAAGAGAAAAATATGATAAAAAATAAGTCCTCAAAACCTTTAAGAGTTAGCTAAAGATGGACAAAAGGTGGGAGAGGTTGATGTTGCTTTTCCCGAGGTCATTCAAAAGGATAACATTTTAACATAAAGTTTATTAAAAATAGTTAAAGAAGAAAAATGTAGTTGCAGGAACTTGAAGAATTAAGATTGCAAGGTTAAGAGTCCACGATGATTTACAAATAAAAAAATGATGGCTTATCATGACAAAAAGATCTTAAAGAGAGAGGTCAAACCAAACCAGTTGGTCCTGGTTTTCAACTCTAGATTGAGACTATTCCTAGGAAAACTAAAGTCTAAATGATCTTGATCATTTGTTGTTAAATCAGTAAAGCCATATGGAACAATTGAGATTCATTGGTACAAAAAAGAGTTTTGACGTCTCGCGTTCAAAATCGTAATACGAAAAAACCAATGTAGAAAATGATCGGTGATATGGCCATTAGACATTAGAATTCTCAATTTTCAATGTCATATTGGGGAAATTTAATGAAAATGTTTGGTGAGAAGGTGAAAATTTACTCATGTATAACGTCGAATGCCCTAGTTTTAGATGTCAAAGAGCTAAAAGACATTAGAATATCACTTTACAAACATTATATGTGAGTGAATTCATTAAAAATTTGGGCGAAAGAGTGAAAATTTATTCACTTTATCTCTGCGCGAAACCTTTTTCTCTACTCAAACTCTTCTCGAACAAAACTTTTAACGACCAACCCATGTAATATTTCTTTCATTTTATACAAATGCATGCTCATTAACTACTTTAGGTATAACTTTCTTTTGTTTTTGATTGATTGATTTCGTGCACAGTTACTCTTTAAAACATATGTCCTTTCTCTGTTCTCCCTTATTGGCGACAACACTTTATTATGGCGGCGAACCCACCTTCAAAAAGCTTAGTTTCGTTTTTGGTTTGTATGAACTTTCGTTTTCATATTTTATTGGTGGTAAACTAGTTGAACATGTTGGTATTATTAAACTTCTTTGTTGTTCATACACTTATAGATCCAAACTTAGAGTACAACTGAGAGTATATTCAAATGAATTCCAAATGATCTGAAATTTTGTTTAAAGTACCAAAAAATCATTAGAACGCACACAAATATTTAAACCAAAATTCAAAGTCTATGTATATAAAATGATTTTGTAAAGTTTGAAAAATAAAACAAAATAAATCAACTGAAAAATATTTTTTTTTTAAACTCGTTTATTTAGAAATTCAATTAAACTCAATTGGATATAATTCTCCTAGACTGTCTATCCTATTTAGAAATACACGTTTTTTACACAACACAAAAATTATATTGCTTTTCTCATAACGAAATAATCTTCCGGAATGTAACTGTTTAATAATGCATTTTAAAAAACAGCTTTGAAAGTAGTTTTTCTGTACGCTTTTAAGATTTTCATTTGTTTGGTTTTTAATTTGTTCTTATTCTTAAGTGAAGAGGGAGCAAAGTTTTTTAGGAGTATAAAAACAGTTAGGGGAGCTTATATTTAAATTTAAATAGTTATAATTTTATATATAATTTTATATCGGAAACAAATATATTATTTCTTGTATATAATATTTTAAACTTTAATTTTATAAATCCCTAAAAATCTTACTGAGATTATATATATATATATATATTTTATTGTTTATATCATTGTACTATTTATTGTTTTTGGATTACTGTCTTTTCTTTTTAATATTTTGTTTTCATCCTTGTAAGTCTTAAATGTTTTACCTGTATTCCTCGAATCACTTCACTTTAAGTGTTGATTCATTGGAATGAAACAAAGACTCTACATATTTTATGTATGATATTTAATTTAACTAGTATCAAACTTAACTTTAAAACTAAATAAAAAAAAATAAAAAAACTAGTCTAAATTATATAATGGTTGACATAAATATATAATTTTTAATGAAATTGAATTAGTTAGTTTTTTAAGTATCTCAATTATTTAAATTATTATTAACAAACATTCTATTTTAAAATTTATTTTTTAGTATAATAAGTTATGTTAAATTTGTCATATTTGAGATGATTTTATTTTTAAAATCTAAATTAATATGATAACTAAATGTAAGTTTTTAATAATTTTTCTTTTATATTCATTATTTAAGTTCAGTACCAATTTAGTTCAATTCAAATATTTTTAATATCCTTAACAACGTTAAAATTAGATTTGGGAAATGCAAATTGGTTGTTATTTGTAGATAAAATCTAAGGTTTTAAATTGAATCGCTAATCTTGGCTTCTTATATTTTCTCATCTTTCTCGTTAACAAAAGTAAACTCAACCATAATAAAAACATTGATGTGCGTTTTACATTATATAGAAAAACTAAAAATCATGTTAACAATTTTTTTAACAATTTTTTTATAATAAATTATGTATCATTATTTTATTTATTTATATATTTGAAATGAACCAATCACAGTTATCACACAGTTATAAAAAAATTGTTAAAAAGACTTTTCAAAAACTAATTAAACCGTTTGGGGAAATGTAAAATAATAAAAATAGAATAAAAATTAGGACTCTGTTAACAACTTTTTTTTAATAATTTTGAGAATAGATTATGCGTTAATATTTTATTAATTTATATATTTAAAATAGATCGATCACAATTTATCACCTGGTAAAAAAAGTTTATAAAAAAACATTTTTCTAAAAGTAATACCATTATCCATGAATGTATATGATCCATATATTCAAATTCTGTAAGGAAGTTAAAACCAGATAACTAAAAGAAACTTATCTTTTGAAATACTATTATATCAAAGCAAAAAGAGGAAGGTTTAAGAAGTTGTGTCCGATGAGAGGGTTCCCATCCAAGCGGGTGGCAGCATACCCGTTTGCTCATGCACTGTATTAAGCAAAGGTGGCAACATTTTGTACACAGCAGCTACATCCTTCATTCCACCACTACTATCACTTCCTTCTCCACCATTATTCCAAATACTAATCTTTGGCTTAAGTCCATGGATTGCTTCTGCATTAGTCTTTGCAATCTCTTGAAACATGCCACTATTTATCATCAAGTAGGCCCTTAGATTACTGTAATTGCCTCCCAATGCACCAAGAAGTGTGCTTAAGTATGCCGCTTGGGCTTGCCCCATTAACATAAGTCCCTCTGCCTCCTTTTTCTTTGCAAATAGCTCAGCCTCTGCCAATGCCTTTTGTGCCTGTGCCTCTTTCTCCTTCTCAAACAAGTTTGCTTCTGCCACCTTCTGTTTCCTGTACAACTCCCAGTTTGCCTCTTGTACCTTGGTTTCGTACTCAACGTTTGCTTTGCTGAGGAACTCAGCTTTAAGCTTCTCTGTCCTTGTGAGAGCGTTCATCCTCTCTACCTCTCTCTGCAACTCAGCTTCCCTCATTGCCACTGCTTTTGTGGCTTCCACTTCCGCTACCTGTGCCGTCTTTGCCCACATAGCTTTTTTCTGCGCAAGGTCAGAATTGTAAAATAAACTTTAATGGGTCCCACGTGTTTTTTTTAATAATTGTAAAAGTAGAAATGTTTGTTGTTTGGATGTGCAAAGTCTTCCACGGCAGAAGCTATTGTTCCCTAAGAGACTTTGATAGACTTTGAGGTGGTAGATAGGAAATGATGGTGTGATGAGATGCTAGCAATAGTAAGGTTGGTGTGTAGAGTTTTATTATAAATATAAGAAAGAGTAGAGGTTGTAAGACACCACCACCAAGAAAGAAACGGAAGAAAGGAGAAAAGTAGCAACAAAGAAAGAGCTGTGTGAGTGGAATAGAGAGGGAGAACCACGGGAAACACCACCGTGAAGAGAGAAAAATTAGGGAGGACCTGTGTTGTGTGAGTGTATCTTAGAGAGTTTATGAGTGTTGTGTTTGTGTACTCCTATATTTCCAAATTCTAAATAAAAGAGATATATTTGTGTAGATACCAACAAATTGGTATCAGAGCTTTCTGAGTCTGAGTGTTCGAGTAAAAAAAAGTGAGAAATGGCAAACCTTGTAAACAGTGTGTCCCTTCCTCAGTTGACAAAGAAAGTCAATTTTGACAACTGGAGTGTTCAGATGAAAGCTCTTCTTGGATCCCAAGACGTGTGGGATGTAGTGGAGAACGGGTACCAAGAGCCCGCAGAAGACAAGGAGCAGACGGTTGCCCAACTCGCTGCGCTGAAGAAAACGCGCGTGAAAGATAAATCAGCTTTGTACATACTGTATCGAGCTGTAGACGAATCTGGCTTTGAGAAGATAGTAAATGCAAAATCTTCAAAAGAAGCATGGCAGATTCTGGAGAAAGTATACAAAGGAGACAACCGAGTCAAGCAAGTCAGGCTTCAAACTCTCAGAGGCGAATTTGAAAGCTTGAGAATGGAGGAGAAAGAAAGAGTAACCGAGTATATATCTCGGGTGGAAGCGGTGGCAAATCAAATCTGCAAGAACGGAGAAGAGTTACCGGCCAGCCGGGTGGTAGAGAAAATTTTGAGATCATTAACAGATGATTTTGAAAGCATAGTTTGCGCGATCGAGGAATCGAAGGACCTCTCAGCACTCTCAGTTGAAGAGCTTACTGGGTCACTTGAGGCCCATGAACAAAGGAGAAGAAAAATGAAAGAACCTCTTGACCAAGCACTACAAGTGCAGCTTGACTTAAAAGGAACTCGGAACACTCAGGGCCAAGGTTCTAGAGGTAGAAGAAGAGGTGGACGAGGACCAGGTGGACGTGGCAGAGCTGAATTTGAAGCTGACACAGAACAGGCCAGACAACAGAATTGGCGTGGTCGTGGTCAAGGAAGAGGTCGAGGAAGTCGATCTAAGTCAGGAGTTGAATGCTTCAAGTGTGGCAAAATTGGCCACTATGCAAACGAGTGCAAATCAGGAAGTTGCTATAAATGTGGGAAGCCAGGCCATATAGCAAAATTTTGTCAGGCTGAAAAGAAAAACGAAACAAACTTGCTTACTGAGGAAACCAGTGAAGAAATTGGGATTTTGTTGATGTCCAAAGGCCTAGAAGCTGAGCTTGTGTTGAACTGTTCAAACAATTCGGTTTGGTACTTAGACACGGGAGCAAGCAACCACATGTGCGGAGATGAGAGTTTGTTTAACGAACTCATCAAGGTTGAAACCGGACATGTCTCATTTGGAGATGATTCCAAAGTGGCTGTAAAAGGGCGCGGAACAATCCGGCACTTGCAGAAGGATGGACGGATTGGAGAAATAAGGGATGTCTATTATGTTCCTGAGTTGAAAAGTAATATTTTAAGCATGGGTCAAATGATGGAGAAAGGCAACTCAGTTCTGATAAAAGATCGAGTACTGTATTTGAAAGATAAGAGTGATCGTCTGATTGCACGAGTAGAGATGAAGAAAAACCGGATGTATAAGTTGGAGCTGAATATTCTGAAAAACAAGTGTCTGAAGCTTGATGTGAAGGATGAAGCCATGTTATGGCATTTCCGATTTGGCCACTTGAACTTTGGAGGACTGACAAAACTATCAGAGAAGCAGTTAGTACGCGGACTACCTGAAGTAGAATTTGACAAAAGGTTTTGTGAAGAATGTGTACTCGGAAAACATTCGAGGACTAGATTTCCGAAGTCAGCTGAATACAGGGCAGAAGAACAACTCGGTTTGATACACACTGATCTGTGTGGACCAATCTCTCCTGATTCATTCAGTGGTAAGAAATACTTTATTTCGTTCATAGATGATTTCTCTCGGAAGACTTGGGTGTATTTCTTAGAGGAGAAATCATAAGCATTTGATGCATTTAAGAAGTTCAGACTAATGGTGGAGAAGGAGACCAGTAAACAAATAAAAGCTGTCCGATCAGACAGGGGAGGTGAATTCACTTCGACAAAGTTTAACGAATACTATGAAGAAAATGGGATAAAACGATTTCTTACAGCTCCATACTCCCCACAACAGAATGGTGTTGCTGAAAGGAAGAATCGGACCATTCTCGATATGGTTCGAACCATGCTTAAAGGGAAGAATATGCCAAAGAAGTTCTGGGCAGAAGCAGTACAATGTGCAGTCTATGTGCAAAACAGGTGTCCACATACTAAACTAGATGGAATGACGTCCCAAGAAGCATGGAGTGGGAGGAAGCCGAGTGTCAGTCATTTCAGGATTTTCGGCAGCATAGCTTATGGTCATGTTCCAACTCAGCACAGAACAAAACTAGAAGACAAAAGTAAGAGATATGTCTTTATTGGGTACGATGATAAAGCAAAAGCATACAAATTATATAACCCAATTACAGAAAAGATTGTTGTAAGTCAAGATGTCCAAGTCGATGAGGAAAGTGAATGGAGATGGGACAACATGAAGGAGAAGACCACATGGAACATAGAGTCTGGAGGAGAGAACTCAACAATAACTGAGAGGATCAATGATTATTCTGATGAAGAAGATGAACTTGTGCAACCCAGATCTCGAAGCTTACAAGACATTTATAACTCCACTGACGAGGTACATGTAATATGTTTGTTGGCAGGAGCAGAAGATGTCAAATTTGAAGAGGCCGTGCTCGATGATAGATGGAAGAAAGCAATGGATGAAGAAATTGGCTCAATTGAAAAGAACGAAACGTGGGAGCTGACAGATCTGCCCATAGGAGCTCAACCAATTGGCTTGAAATGGGTATACAAGAAGAAAATCAATGCAGATGGGGATGTAGAACGTTACAAAGCTCGTCTCGTGGTGAAAGGTTACAAACAGCAGAAAGGAATTGACTATGATGATGTATTTGCTCCAGTAACAAGAATGGAGACAATCCGACTGCTGTTTTCTCTAGCAGCACAACATGGATGGAAGATACAGCAGATGGATGTGAAATCTGCATTTCTGAATGAAATTTTAAAAGAGGAGATCTATGTGGAACAACCTCTCGGTTACATGAGAAGAGGTGAAGAGAAAAAGGTGTTGAAATTAAAGAAAGCATTGTATGGGTTGAAATAGGCTCCTCGAGCCTGGAATGAGAGAATTGACACCTACTTCAAGAAGAATGGTTATGAGCAGTGTCCGTATGAGCATGCTCTATACCTGAAGAAAGACAAAGGAGATATGTTGTTCGTTGCCTTATACGTAGATGATTTGATTTTCATGGGAAGCAGGAATGATTTGGTCGCAGAGTTTAAGAAGGTGATGAAAAATGAATTTGAGATGACTGATCTTGGTGTTATGAAGTACTTTCTTGGCCTAGAGGTGGACCAAAGCACGAAAGGAATTTTTGTGTCTCAAAAAAGGTATGCTGAGGAAATATTGAAGAAAGCAAAGATGATAAAGTGCAATTCGGTTTCTACTCCTATGGAACCTGGAACAAAATTGTCCAAACACGGAGATGGAGATCAAGTCGATGCAAGCAGGTATCGCAGCTTAATTGGAAGTCTGAGGTACTTAACAAACACAAGGCCAGATCTAATGCTAAGTGTGGGAATCATAAGCCGGTTTATGGAGGAGCCAAGATATTCTCATTGGAAAGCACTAAAGCGGATACTAAGGTATGTAAAGGGAACCATGTCTTTTGGATTATTGTACACCAAGTCAGATCATTATCGTCTTCGTGGATATTCAGACAGTGATTGGTGTGGAGATATAGATGATAGGAAGAGCACTACTGGCTATGTGTTCTTCGTGGGAGATACTGCATTTACTTGGCTATCAAAGAAGCAACCAATCGTGACGCTATCCACATGTGAGGCTGAGTATGTGGCAGCATCTTTAAGTGTCCGACATGCAATATGGCTGAGAAATCTGCTGAAAAATCTGGAGATAATGCAAGAAGAAAAGGTGTTGATCCGAGTAGATAATAGATCGGCAATTGAGTTAGCAAAGAATCCAGTAAATCATGAGAGAAGCAAGCATATTGATGTTCGTTTTCACTTCATCCGTGAAAAATTGAAAGGAGGAAGCATTGAACTTGAACATGTAGAAAGCAAGAAGCAGATTGCAGATATATTCACAAAGCCATTACCGACAAAGTTATTTCAAGAGTTAAAGAAGTTGATCGGCATGAAGGAAGGATAAAAAGACCATTTAAGTTTATGAGGGAGTTTTGTAAAATAAACTTTAATGGGTCCCACGTGTTTTTTTAATAATTGTAAAAGTAGAAATGTTTGTTGTTTGGATGTGCAAAGTCTTCCACGGCAGAAGCTATTGTTCCCTAAGAGACTTTGATAGACTTTGAGGTGGTAGATAGGAAATGATGGTGTGATGAGATGCTAGCAATAGTAAGGTTGGTGTGTAGAGTTTTATTATAAATATAAGAAAGAGTAGAGGTTGTAAGACACCACCACCAAGAAAGAAACGGAAGAAAGGAGAAAAGTAGCAACAAAGAAAGAGCTGTGTGAGTGGAATAGAGAGGGAGAACCACGGGAAACACCATCGTGAAGAGAGAAAAATTAGGGAGGACCTGTGTTGTGTGAGTGTATCTTAGAGAGTTTATGAGTGTTGTGTTTGTGTACTCCTATATTTCCAAATTCTAAATAAAAGAGATATATTTGTGTAGATACCAACAAGAATTAGCCTCTGCCACCACCGCCTCTCGCTCATTTTCAAACACCTTCACCTCCGTCTTCACCTTTATCTCCTCCTTCACACCCTCTCCATGCCTCTGCGTCGATACTACCTTTGTCTCAGCATTGATCCTCGCAGCGTTCTGCTGTGTCTGCCCCTCTCTCACCTTCGCTCCAACCTCTCCCTTAATCTTTGCCTCTGCCACGTCAACCTTGGCTTGGTTGGCAGCCTCCATCTGAGTCTTCTGACCCAAATACGAGAAATACTCATGGCCAGGCACGTCCACCAACTGCTTCACGTTGGCGTTGTAGATGACAAGCCCGAACTGGTTAAGCTCCAGCTGAACCTTATCAAACACTTCCTTTTTAAAGGATTTGGTGCCTTTGAAAACATCCTCCATGGTCATGGACGCTACAAGGACACGTGTCTCTCCCTCGATGATACCCTGGACTAGCTCGTTGACATGGTTAGAGAGCTTGTCGTGGGAAGAGAGAAGTCTGGCGTATTTGAGAAGGCTGTCTTCGTCGTCGACTCTGGGACCAATGGTGAAGACAGCAGGGAGAATAAAAGGAAGCTTCTCCGCACTCATGGCTTGAACCTCAAAAGTATAGTTCACTGGAGAGAGCTCGAAGCGGGTGCATGATTGGCCCGGGAAAACCCATGCTTTTTTTGCAAGCTTTATGTCTTTGATTCCAATCCCCGTTATCACAAGATATTCTGATGCCTTTGCTACTCTGTACATGTTTATTCTTCAGCAGAGTTTTAGAATACTGTGAGTAATATGATAATAAAGATGGGAATGGTTAAACACTCTTTGTGGTGGAATGATGTATTTATAAGCTTTTAATCTCATGAATACCTAAAAGATATTAACATAAACTACTTGAAATATTAACTGAGTTTGGTAACATATAACAGCTTAATCATATCTTATCTTTTAAGAATCTTGTATTTAACATGTAATATTAACAACAGACTCAATAAATCTAACAATTATCTAGTAAAACATTGATGGAAAAATAAATTTAAATATATTTTATTTTTATTATTTGTATATAATTTTAATATTTGTATGTTGTAAATAGTAATATATTATTTGATATATTAAATTTGAATTTCACTTTCTAATTTTATAAAATTTATTTATCTATTTTAAAATAACATTGAAAAAATTCGATAAATTAGTTGATAGAAATTAAAAGTACTACAACAAAAATAATATGAATATCATTTAAAATCAATTATTCATTTTATTAATTAAATAGAAAATATTTCTATTCATTATTTCTCTATATTTGTATTTCATTCATATATTATTTTATTAAACGCTAATAATTTTAATTATATAAATAAAAATTTCATATTTGTATATTTTATTATAAAAATATAAAAAATTTAAAATAAAATCATTTTTAAATATTTATTTATATAAAACAAAATAAACTAATTAAAATCTATATAATTAAAATAATTATAAAATAAGTAAAATAAAAGATATAATTGAAATTATATAAAACTGGAAGTAAAATAATCAAGCGCGATTTTTTAATATGTAATAAATATAAAATAATATATAATTTTTTTAAATTATTTTTAAAAATTAATTATAAATGAATTGAATATCATTTTATATTTTATAAATAAATAAAATATATTAATTACATCACTAAAAAATTATTCAATAATATATTTTTTGAAAATAAATTTAAATATTTTTCTTTTGTTATATATAAATAATTATGATATTTCTATATTTTAAATAATTAAATTCAAATTTCACTTTCAAATTTCATAAAATTTATCTAGGTGACATTGAAAAAATTAGATTAGTTCGATAATAGAAATTAAAAATACTACAATAAAAATATAAAATAGATATCAATATCATTTTAAATCAATTTTGATTGTATTAATTAAATAGAAAATCTTTTATACGTAGTATTTATCAATATCTATATTTCATTCATATATTTATTTTATTAAAAGCTAATAATTTTAGTTATATAATAAAATTTCATATTTGCATAATTATTATAGAAAATATAAAACAAAATTGAAATAAATTATTGTAACATAATATTTTAATTATACTATTAAACTAAATAGTAAAACAAAAAGTAACATTTTTGCTATAGTATGGACGTTTCCTTAGACAAGTGCATCCAAAATAGTAATAAATCCTGTAAATAATCTTTATATTGGAAAGAAATATATTATTTCTTGTAAATAGATATTTTAAACTTTAATTTTCATCATCCTTACAATTCTTACAAGGTTATATATATATATATATATATATATATATATATATATATATATATATATATATATTATTGACATTTTTGGTTTTAAATATTTTGTATTTCTTATTTCAAGAATGGTGGAAAAAGGAAAGAAACCAGCTATAGGTCAACACGTCTTTATATTAAAAAAAATTATGATTTTAAAAAACATCATTTGTGTGTAGTAAAAACTAATACCTTTTAGAAAAAACTTCAGAGTACAATAAAAAAAGAAAAAGAAAGATGTAAAAGTGACATACCTTTTGAGTTTTGATACTCTCCTAGTTCTTCCTTGGTCGTTGTTGTGTTGACAGAACCCTTATATGTAAGAACTTATTTTCCTCTATACTCTATTTCTCTCTTTCTATTTTTATTATTTCTGCATGTCTCTCTATCTTTCTTTTTCGTTCCCTTTTTTCGATCACAAGGTGCGTATTTATACACACATTGTAATATTATGATAATCTTGTTACAGTTGAATTAATTGACAATGAACAAAATAGGGAAAAAAATGGTCTTGGTTACAAGAAAAACAAATTAATTTCAAGACATTGATTGTAATTATTGTCAAAAAATTTGTCCATTTTAAAAATCATATTTTTATTTTTAGAAAAAAACTGATGCAGCAAATTATATCAATATATTATTTTTAATTATTGCTTATAATTATTGGCATAATATTAATTCAAATTATTACCATATTAAACTAATATTTCAAAATTACGTATATATTTTTTAAGGAAATTACCTACCATTAATTATTATTCTCCTATTCTTTAATTTTATTATTTACTTTTCCGGACGAAATTGGATATTGACAATTAGTATAATTTAATTCAATTTAAATATATTTTATATCTTTAATAGTATTAAATTTAAATATGCTAAAATAGGTCATAAGATAGTTAACCTATATATCTATATAGATAAATAAGTATGACTCGAGTCATATGTTCAATTTTTCAATCAAATAAGTTGATTGATTTTTTATACATAGATCATATCCATACATAGATCATATCCATTCATAGATAATCAAATTTTCTTTTATAATACTAATAACAATTAATTAAAAGATAGTGAAGAAGAAGAACAAAGGAGATGGGATTACAGAGAACTAAAATTGCAAACTGTAAAAACTTAGAAAATAGAGTATTAGAATTGATAGGTGTTTTAAAGTAATGAGACCAAATATTTTAATGTTAAAATAATTCAATAATATAAATAGAATTTCATAAACACGTCTAATTATCTAAAACACTCATCATCTCTCTAAAACTCTTTCTCTATGTTTCCTCTCTCTTCTCTCTACAATTTCTGATTCCTGAATCATCTGTTTGACAATTAAGAAGTGTCTAAGCAATCATGACAATGAATCCTTCATTCTCTACCAACCAATTTCCGTTCTAAAGCAAGTAAGTTTCTACCATTTTTTTTCTTAATTCTTAGTTTACAGCCATGCTTAGGAATTCCTTCATATGTGTCATTTGGGTTCATTTTTTAGCTCTTCGTCGATCAAAGGTCCTAAGGACTTGCTCTGATAATGTTTTTGTGGTTTGTAGGCGTTTCTAGAGTTCCTTGAGCTTGAAGTAAGGTTTATGCGTGTATAGAGCTTGGTAGCATTCCTATTAAGGTAAGGGAAGCTAATTTTGTTGTTCATATATAACGTAGAAATCAATAGTCTGTTTTGATGTGTTTGTATAGTGTGGAACTATTATTAAATTGATTTTTGAATGAATAGTTGATGAAACATAGCTATAGGATACTTTAGGTAAGTTGAGATTTGAGGAAATGCAAATTTTGATAATTGATGGTGTGATACTTATTCTAGTGCTGTCAAAATGGGTTAGAAACTGAGGGTCAACCCGGCCCACCACAGGTTTAGGCTGAATTGGGTTTGAAAAAAAATGAAAATTTTATACGGGCCAATTTTCAACTCGGCTCACTTAGAACCTAGCTCACTCAGGTTGAACTCGTGGTGAGCCGGTTGTCTCACCAACCCACCTAGTTTAATTTAATTATTTATTATTTTGTATTTCAATATGATTAGTTAACATTTTTTATTGTATTATAAACGGGAATAAAGAAAAAGATGTTTCAAGAGAGTAAAATATTATATATTTATCAATTTAAGACTCTAATCTTATAAATGGATGAGTGACACAAAAATTATCAATATTATAAACTTATTTATTTGCTTTCTAGGTTTGCTTTTGGATTACATTTTAGTTGTATGTTAATTTTTTTATTTTGAATTGTCTTTGGAGTTTAACATAATTTTAGAGTGAAATTATTTAAATTTGAATTACAAAAAAATTGTAATTTATTTTGGATTTAAAAAAAAAACTTGTAATTAAGTGAACCATTGAGCCAACCTGTTTAGCCCACTTGTAGCTTATCCTTTTTTTTTGTGTTTTCTTATTTAGTTATTCGTTTGTGATTGATTGCATGGGCAATGATGATATGATAGGTGTGAGCAGAGGGAGATGATGTTTCTTTGGAGCATACTCTAGGTTCAGATGGTGCAAATGCATAGTTACCTTAGTATAAATGTTTTCTTTTGAGTTTTAGAGAACCAAAGTTGTACGTAGTTTTGAATTACGAACTTGTATAGAAAGTTTTATTTGTAGTTATTTTTTATATATAACTATGATGCGATTTTATATTTTCCTACTTGCTAATTGTTCTATTTTATTGATTACATGATAGCTCTTTTATTTATACTATTAAAATAGGATGTTACACAAACAATTTTTTTCTATTGCTTCTAATTCAGTGTTGCATGTCTTCTCATTGCCTTTGCCCTGATTTGTTACATAATTCAAAAGAGAGAAACAAAGAGAGAACAAAAAAGTTCAATTTTTAGAATTACTCTTTGGTTTTTCATTGAAATAAAACAAAGAATAGTGTTTATGCTAAAATGGGATAAGGATATCTGCCTGTGCTAAGTCCTTGCCGAATAGTGAGTCAAAAGTACTTTACCTCGAAAGTAAACCCCTATTTATAGAATTTATAAGGATTTCACTAATTAATTTACCTCTTAATGGTCATTAATGCAAACCTTAACCGTTCGACAGTAACTGTTATGACATTAATTACGCTTTAACTCTGCTTAATGGTTGTCGATACCGAGCAGGGACACTTTTCTATGCTATTATCCGCTCGGCTCTGTCCCTAACATTTGTCGTCTTCTCCAATCAGTCAGCTTCCAGCCCATAATAACAATAGGATTAGGAAATTTTAATAAACAATTCAAAAATAAAGCATAGGATTCAGAAAGATCATGAAGAAGCTTGAGAATGGTTGATTGATATAGTTGGTAAAAATGTTAAAATGGTATTAAGAAATTTTTCATGTAAAAAGAGACCATAGGGTGGAGACACAAACTTTTTTCATGCAGGACGATTTTCATATAATTTTACTTAGATAGGATAATGTGTCATTTATTTACACACATAACACACTTTGGAAATAGGTCAAAATTTTCTCGTGTATAATAATATTGTTATGGATTTATATAAGATATTGAATAATTTAATTTTATATGAAAAATTATAATGGCGCAAGACCTTCTAAAATTTATTTTATGTTTTGAAACTACTGTGAATATTATTAGAACACGGATATATTAATTATCACAATTTGCAAACACGGTAATGACTTAATAATTAAGTCACTCCTAATGACTTAAATAATTAAGTTGCACTGCAATGTTTGTTGTCCTATATTTTTAATTTAAATAACTGATACAAAAATTGTGTATAACTATTTGACTTTTAATGTCGAAGAATTCGCAAACGACATCATATGAAGAGAAGTTGAATCATATAAAAAGATGTTGAATTTTGTTAATATACAACGTTAATCAATATTTTTTTATTTTTTTTAATTAATTGTGATCTTTTTTTATAACTCTATGAGACCTGAAAAGCAGTAAAACAACAAATTTAAGTTTTTGGTATTTTATAAAGCATGAACTATAATAACTAACAACAAACAAGTTCAATCAAATAACAACAAACAAGTTCAATCAAACAAAAAAACTAGTTCAACCAAACAACAATAAACAAGTTCAACAAAAAAACAACAAACAAGTTCAACAAATAAGTTTTTCAAAACGAAAACGAAAACTAACCTTCAAAAGAAAGATTACATGTGATGGTCGTCAAACTTCGTTCGAGAAAAGTTTGAGAAGGGAAGAGGGTCTCGCGCGCTAAGATAAAGTGAATGAATTTTCAATCTCCCGCTCAAATTTTTATTGAATTCAACGTCTAACCCGGGGGCATTCGACATTTTATACCATGTTACGTCGAATTAAAATTATAAACGAAGTTTAATAATTGCATTTATTTACAAAAATATCTCGGGTCATTTTTAATTTTGAACGTGTGACGTTATACATTGTTTTTGCACTAATGAATTATAAAAGTTTACTTTAATTATTTACTTA
Source organism: Vigna reflexopilosa (assembly GCA_027742785.1). Lineage (NCBI taxonomy): Eukaryota > Viridiplantae > Streptophyta > Magnoliopsida > Fabales > Fabaceae > Vigna > Vigna reflexopilosa. The sequence goes on along the minus strand of CM050929.1, from coordinate 2,924,798 downwards.
ACTTTAAGAATTCATTTCGATATTCATAATATCAAATTTAAGTGTGTATATATAACACATTATCAAAGACACAACAATCCAACAGAGACATACACTATTATGATTGAAAAACAATAACTACAATGCTAATTTAAAAGATGATATAATAATTTAGATCACTAACCTCTCAATGAAAATAGTTATATTATTGATATTTTTTATTTTAATCTTTTGAGCATAAATTTAGCTAAAAATTGAATGTCATAAAATAAGTAATTTCTGTTATTTAAGAAAAAGAAAAACCTACAAAAAGTGAAATCATGTCAAGTTTACCTAAACAAATCATTAATCAAGTTGTTTTGACGTTTAAAAATAGTTACAAAAGTTTCCGTGTAGTTTTGTAATGTGTAAAACTAGGTCAATACATGTTAAATTAGGTTTAAACACCTTACCAAACACCCTATACATCCAATGAAAAATTGACAACCAACATCAATTTAAAATTTAGTTATGCCAAATGTATCATTATGTAGTGATCCACTATATATAAAAGTAGCAACTAAATTCATGTAGGTATAAATTTCCTCGGTTTAAAATTGAAATGATCATAATCTTCATCTAATAACAAATCATGACCATGATCAACACATTATCTTTTTCTTATATGGTTTGCACTTTTTATCGTCAATGTTCTATTACTTCACCTTTTGATTTCAATCTTATCAAATTCATATGTTCTCATTATGTTTTAAATTATGTACATGATTATCAAATGAATGATCCTATATACATATTTTCATGGCTAATGGCAACGATTTCTGTGTAGGTTGATATGAGGAGTATCTTTAAAGTAGCTATGATTTTATTATCAATAATGATGTTGCTTTCTGACACAACTCACTCCGTTGTTTTAGAGTCGGGTGAAAATCATATAAAATCAGCTACTTTTTTCTCTGAAAAATTTGAAGTGGGACCCGGAAAAATTGCAGTGAAAACATTATTAGATATTGACTTTCCAAGGGGTCACATTGGGGTTAAGAGTTTTGATGTTGAAGTAGTTGATGAAGTTGGTAATTCAGTACCATTGTATGAAACCTACCTTCATCATTGGTTTGCTGTAAAATATATTGAAAACATTACCATGTCACCCTACATTAAACAATCTCACGACCTTCGCAATGGTATCGAATTTGAAAGAAATGATGGTGCATGCCAAGGTTTTTTGCTTCCACATTATTGGGGCTTGGGAGGAGAATCACGAGGAACACATTCAAATCTTCCAGTTCCTTTTGCAGTTGAATTAGGTAATGTGGCAAAAATAAAGCATGGGTTTCAAGAAAAATGGTTGTTTAGCATCATGGTTATTGATACACGTGGAACACGTGATAGAAAAGGTTGTACAGAGTGTAGGTGTAAGCTTATGAACCTCCCAAAGGACTTTTACAATGTCACGACGGGCATTAATGGTCAATTGTTGTCTAAAAATTATAAAGGAGGACTCTTTTGTTGTCAAGATAACGTACAATGCAAATTAAAAAATGGTTTTTGTGGCCCAACAAGAAAGCTTTCCTTAAGATACAAAATAAGGTGGGTTGATTGGGATGAACACCAAGTGCCTCTTAAGTTCTACATACTTGACTCAACTGATCGTGTAAGATCAAATGGTTCTACACCAATTCATGATTGTCAGGTAGGCGATTTGTTCAATACATACTATACATTAAAAATTATAAGCAAACATTGGAAACTAATTTCTTTTCAAAACAAAACTATTAGGGTATTAATTAATTTTTTGTGTCGATATGTGAGCAAAATAAATTTGTCAATTTGTTATAGGCAGAGTATACGATACCGAGAAATCATGACAGTGACTTCCCTCATGTTAAGAAAACAGACATCCCAATGACAAAAGGTGGTTATCTTATATATGGCACTGCTCATATGCACACTGGTGTTGTCAATGTTACTTTATATGGACAGGTAATGTTTGATATTTGTTGTTCCCATATAAGTTATATCATGTAAATAAACTTGCATTAACTTTTGTGTAATTCATATATTCATTAGGAATAAATTTTGTTGATACTTATATATCTTTATGAGAAATTAACTAGTTTATTGAATGATCTTTATATTTATGATGATGCTTAACTTAGGATGGAAGGGTTTTATGCACTTCAAGTCCAAAATACGGAACTGGAAAAGAAGCAGGAAATGAAAAGGGTTACCTAGTTGGAATGTCAGTTTGTTATCCCAAACCCGGTTCCATCAAAATCAAAGATGGAGAAATTCTAACACTGGAATCCATATATGAAAACAAGTTTCGTACTGGAGCTATGGGACATTTCTACATTTATTTGGCAGAACAAATACCAAACAAATAGTTGAAGGAAATTTGATGTGAAACTAGTAATTTATCTTTCTGTAATGACTTATATAATTTGTAGTATAATTGGAATACATCAATACCAATTCTAGATCATCAAATGTATACTAATATTGTTTTAATTTTAATCCACTACTTGGTTTATGATCTTGAATAAATACTTTTGTGAACCAAGTGTCAATTTGAATCGATTAATAACAAAAATACTCTTGTGTTAATTGCAAATCTTATCAAAGTGAAGATGAAGAAAAAGAAATAAATATAAAATTGGAAATGAATAAATTTTCTCTTGTATTATGCAAGCTATTGTTTTTTTTTACACACATCTAGATATTCATATAATTAACTTTTGTAAAAGGGAAAACAAAATATCTAGGATGATTTTTCATATAGATAAACTTACGATAAATTTTGTGCACTTGTTATATTCACTCGTAAATAAATGTTTTATTAAATTCTATATCGTTTTAAAAAATTAATTATCTTAATGCATTATTGCTAAAATTAAGTTTTGCATATTTAATTTGGAAGATAATTGTAATAAACAAATATCAGTTTCGAATTGTTACTTTGTGTATTAATGTTATTTTACTTTTAACGCCAAGTTAGTTTATGATGGTGTTATTTGTGTTACAGTGTTTGGTTGATGCATTGTTTGACATTATAAATATTGTTATCCTAATAATACACTAAGAAAATGCAGTCTACTAATTTAGAAAAGATGTTGTGAACCAAGTGTGAATTTGAGTTCAACAACAATAAAAAGATTTATGCAGAGTAAATTAAAATCAGACCAAAATGTACATGAAGAAAATAAATAAATAAAAAAACAGAAAATGAATAAATCATCATATGCAAGTTAAATATTTTTTCTTTACATCTTTCTAAATAAATACATTTTTTTGTTAACAATAATTTTCGTGTATAATAATATTGTTATGGATTTATATAAGATATTGAATAATTTAATTTTATATGAAAAATTATAATGGCGCAAGACCTTCTAAAATTTATTTTATGTTTTGAAACTACTGGTGAATATTATTAGAACACGGATATATTAATTATCACAATTTGTAAACACGGTAATGACTTAATAATTAAGTCACTCCTAATGACTTAAATAATTAAGTTGCGCTGCAATGTTTGTTGTCCTATATTTTTAATTTAAATCACTAATACAAAAATTGTGTATATCTATTTGACTTTTAATGTCGAATTCACAAACCACGTCATATGAAGAGAAGTTGAATCATATGAAGAGATGTTGAATTTTGTCAATATACGATGTTAATCAATATATTCTTATTTTTTTTAATTAATTGTGATTTTTTTTATAACTCTATGAGACCTGAAAAACAGTAAAACAACAAATTTCAGATTTTGGTATTTTATAAAGCATGAACTATAAACGTCTTGTGTAGTAACAACAACAAACAATAATAAGCAAAACCAAACAAGTTCAATCAAACAACAACAACAAACTAGTTCAACCAAACAACAACAATAAACAAGTTCAACAAAAAAACAACAAACAAGTTCAACAAATAAGTTCTTCAAAACGAAAATGAAAACTAACCTTCAAAAGGTGGGTTCATCGGAATAAAGTGTCGTCACCCGTGAGAGAGAAAGCAGAGTGCGCCTATAAAGGACAATAGCTCGAAAATAATCGGTCAAAACAAACGAAAATCATACATAAAGTAGTTAATTAACATGCATTTGTATCAAATTAAAGAAAGATTACATGTGACGGTCGTCAAACTTCGTTCGAGAAAAGTTTGAGAAGGGAAGAGGGTCTCGCGCGCTAAGATAAAGTGAATGAATTTTCAATCTCCCGCTCAAATTTTTATTGAATTCACTAACATTTTAACGTCTAACGCTGGGGCATTCAACATTTTATACCATGTTACGTCGAATTAAAATTATAAACGAAGTTTAATAATTGCATTTATTTACAAAAATGTCACCGGTCATTTTTAATGTTGGCTAGTCAGTGGTTGGACTTTGAACGTGTGATGTTATACATTGTTTTTGCACTAATGAATTATAAAAGTTTACTTTAATTATTTACTTAACTTTAAGAATTCATTTTGATATTCATAATATCAAATTTAAGTGTGTATATATAACACATTATCAAAGACACAACAATCCAACAGAGACATACACTATTATGATTGAAAAACAATAACTACAATGCTAATTTAAAAGATGATATAATAATTTAGATCACTAACCTCTCAATGAAAATAGTTATATTATTGATATTTTTTATTTTAATCTTTTGAGCATAAATTTAGCTAAAAATTGAATGTCATAAAATAAGTAATTTCTGTTATTTAAGAAAAAGAAAAACCTACAAAAGTGAAATCATGTCAAGTTTACCTAAACAAATCATTAATCAAGTTGTTTTCACGTTTAAAAATAGTTACAAAAGTTTCCGTGTAGTTTTGTAATGTGTAAAACTAGGTCAATACATGTTAAATTAGGTTTAAACACCTTACCAAACACCCTATACATCCAATGAAAAATTGACAACCAACATCAATTTAAAATTTAGTTATGTTAAATGTATCATTATGTAGTAATCCACTATATATAAAAGTGGCAACTAAATTCATGTAGGTATAAATTTCCTCGGTTTAAAATTGAAATGATCATAATCTTCATCTAATAACAAATCATGACCATGATCAACACATTATCTTTTTCTTATATGGTTTGCACTTTTTATCGTCAATGTTCTATTACTTCACCTTTTGATTTCAATCTTATCAAATTTATATGTTCTCATTATGTTAAAAGATGATATAATAATTTAGATCACTAACCTCCAAAATACGGAACTGGAAAAGAAATAGGAAATGAAAAGGGTTACCTAGTTGGAATGTCAGTTTGTTATCCCAAACTCGATTCCATCAAGATCGAAGATGGAGAAATTCTAACACTGGAATTCATATATGAAAACAAGTTTGGTATTGGAGCTGTGAGACATTCTATATTTACTTGGCAGAACAAATACCAAACAAATAGTTGAAGGAAATTTGATGTGAAACTAGTAATTTATCTTTCTGTAATGACTTATATAATTTCTAGTATAATTGGAATACATTAATACCAATTCTAGATCATCATTATGTATACTAATATTGTTTTAATTTTAATCCACTACTTGGTTTATGATTGTGAATAAATACTTTTGTGAACCAAGTGTCAATTTGAATCGATTAATAACAAAAATACTCTTGTGTTAATTGCAAATCTTATCAAAGTGAAGATGTAAATATTAAACTGGAAATGAATAAGTTTTCTCTTGTATTATGCAAGCTATTGTGTTTTTACATACATCTAGATATTCATATAATTAACTTTTGTAAAAGGGAAAACAGAATATCTAGGATGATTTTTCATATAGATAAACTTACGATAAATCTTGTGCACTTCTTATATTCACTAGTAAATAAATGTTTTATTAAATTCTATATCCTTTTAAAAAATTATTTATCTTAATGCATTATTTCTAAAACTATGTTTTGCATATTTAATTTGGAAGATAGTTGTAATACACAAATATCAGTTTCGAATTATTACTTTGTGTATTAATGTTATTTTACTTTTAACAGTTTCGAATTATTTCTTTGTGTATTAATGTTATTTTACTGTTAACGGCCAACGTAGTTTATGATGGTGTTATTTGTGTTATAGTGTTTGGTTGATGCATTGTTTGACATTATAAAACTTGTTATCCTAATAATACACTTAGAAAATGCAGTCTACTAATTTAGAAAAGATGTTGTGAACCAAGTTTCAATTTGAGTTCAACAACAATTAAAAGACTTATGCAAAGTGAACTTAAAATCAGACCAAAATGTACATAAAGAAAATAAATAAATACAAAATCTGAAAATGAATAAATCATCATCTTTTATATTATGTAAGTTAAATAATATTAGTGTACAATAAGAATGTTATGGATTTATATCACATATTGAATAATTCTCATCTGTAATTATTTTAGCACCGGCGATTTTAATTCCCGGAAAATACGTTTCTTCCAATTACAAAAATCACTAAAAAAACAGCATCACAAAATTACTAGCCGTTTTCTGCAAAAATGTCTATTTTCAGAAATTTCCAAAACCTCAGTATTTACAGGAATTTTTACAAAACTGTCAATAATTATCAGATGTTTCTAAAATCGCCGATACTTGTAAATGTTTTTACAAAACCGGCAATAATTACTAGAGTTTTCCAAAACCGTAAGCACTTAGAGAATTTTCCAAACAATTTAGGGTTAATGTCAATGTATGTTTTCGTTATATTTTTATTTTAATAATTTAATTCTCAAAAAAAATAATAAAAATAGCTTACGATATTATATATATATATATATATATATATATATATTATTTGCCAGTATATTATTATTCTATCATTTCTAATTAAAATCAAGAACATTTGTAAGTATATATAAAATCTGACGAGATAAGGATATTTTAGTGAAAAAGTCATTCTTAGTCATAATCTAATAACATATTTTATGTAATGTGATTCCCGTTCTAACATTGTACACAAACATGTACTAATGTCAAGACAATATCGTGTGTTTAGTAACAAATTAGGACAACCAGGTGTTAGGCACATCTTAATCAGTATGAACAAACGCATTTATATCTAATCATATTGTTTAAATTCTACTCTTCATACCAACAAATTAACAAGTGCCTAATGCAAGTCCTTCAACATTATAGTATTATTTAGTTAATTCGGTCCTTGCCTGTTAATCAAAATGAAGAGACTCTAATGATTATTATTGGTAAATTAATTAATTCTCATTCCAATTCATAGTGGCATGTGTTAGGAAAAAGATAGCATTATTAATGATCTAATTTACATCTATAAATTTCATAATGATGGTCATCCTGCTATATAGTAATAAGTTAATTAATAAATTTCATAATGAGGGTAGGTTTATGGTTTGCTATCTCCAGACATTAATGATTGCAAAAATTGTTTAATGCTGGATTCAAGTTTTCCTACACATTGTTGTATGACATTGATAGCAAGCTTCCTTGCAACCATATTAACAGCCTGGAATTATATATTGAAATCATCAAGTTTTTAATAATATTAGAGCAATATTGAAATCATCACTTTTATCAGTCAATTTACCTGAAAAAAAAAATTCAAAATGAAACTTCCTCAAGTTTAGACAATTCAAAAAAAAGGCACAAGCACCCATGTCAAAGAAACATGAATAATTCTACTACAAAACCTTTCAAAGTGTATTTGATTCAGGTAATGTAGACATTTTTCCAACCTTAGAATATCATATGCCTCAGATCACCAAATAAATATGCCTCATGATCATTATCTATAATTCAGCTTCCCAATAAGGTTGCAGCAAAAAGAGAAAATGAGAATATATCTAATACCACTCTTTCTTTGAAAACTGCTTAAAAAAGAGAAAATGAGAATTATATGGAGTAGAACACATCCATGAAGGATCTCAACAAATTACAATGCTTAAGAAAAGTTTATCTAATACCACTCTTTCTTTGAAAACTGCAGCCTAATGATAAGACTAATAAGCAAAAAATAGTGTAGATTTAAGACTGAAGAAGCTATCAAGAAAATTGACCATCTGAAATTAGTAGAAGTGTATGCCAGCTTTGTTAAATAGAGATAGCAGGTATAGGAATTCCTGCAATGTGAGCTTGGATGACCTCTTTCATTCAAAATCTCCCTCTTTCAGAACACCCAAAACCTTGTCTTTGAACCGGTGAGATAAGATATTATCAATTTGCCGTTCAAACCTTTAAACTTGGTTATCATACCAAATGATGTGAACCATATTTATAAAATGACTGATTAAGGATCTTTAAGATTAGAACCTTGAAGAAAATTTCAAAACAGTAAAAAAATGGGGAATTAAATTTTCAAAACATCAATCTCAAGCTACAGAACTCCGATTGGAGTGTTTCCAAGACGAGGTAAAAACTCACATTCTGAAGTTCAATTTTGGCACAAGAAACACTTAATTCGGACAAGTAAAATGTAAGTTATGACTGCGAGATAAATTAGACGGAATTGAGATTCTATAAGAAAGAAAAACAAAGTGACAAAGAAAATTGGAAGGAAAGAATCACTCTTGTCAAGGGAGGCAACACACAAAGGATGGAAATTCTTTTGATACAACCTAAGATTCTTCAATCACTCAAGAATTTAGAATAATCATTCTTACTAAGATAAAAGAGTAAGAAAATTTAATATTGTGCAAAAAAAACTTCACTTCTATTCTTTTATGAAAATGGTTAAACTTTTAAAAGCTTTAGCCATCAGAATTACAAAAAAAATTAATTGGCTCCTAATAATACAATTTATAGCAACCAAAAGTCACCAAAATAATAATCAGCTTTGCATCCTTTTATTTCCTAAAGGTTGATGATTAAGTGACAAAATGAGTCTTAAGTGACAAAATAGTCTTTATTACAACTTAAAATAAAAAAAAAACAAAATAAAGGTCGTTAATTGATTAACCCAATATGATCAACCAATTTATAAAAGATCTAACCATTATTTAAACAATCTAATAACTTAAAAGGAAAAAACAGTACCCAAGTGGTATTTAGTCTTTCTCCAACTGAGTCATGATACAATTAATCACCATGGTTTTTTTTTTTTAACCTTAGGCATGTATTCCATTAATTGAATGACTTCCTTTATTTTCCTTATTTTGGTTCTTGTCATAAGTTCTTCAAGTGGATTATTTCCCTTGATCATGGTTACATCCCATCATTAACCTCAGAAGTTTCTTTTCCAATACTCTATGTTTTTATATTGTGTATTAGTTTTATGATATTTTAGTTTTGACATTCAAACTTAGTTTTTTCCATTCAAAAATAAAATAATTATAAAAGTCACTATTTATTTTAAATAAAGTATAAATTACAGTGGAAGACGTAATATAATGAAAAATATTTAAAACTGAAAAAAAAAATTAAACAAATCAGTAATATTGTTAACAACCCAAATTATAGCGTTTTACCAATACTAATAAGAGAGAGTTTTACATGATCATATCAAGGCAGCATATATAACAAAGTTTATGAGGTGATATACAGTCATATGATTATTGATAAAATATCAAAGGTAAAAGTTCATATCAAAATCAATACATCGTATTATAAACTCGTCCTATACAAAATTAACTATAGCATTTTTATTTTCCTTCAATCAAGCCCACAGCTACTCCTCTGCCACACTTACATTATTATCTGCTCAAACAATTATTTTTCACGATCATGGCAGCTACATAACAAATATATTCTTAAACATTTAATTATTTTCAATACTCTTTTCACACAACATAATTCACTTAAAAAAATAACAAATTAATTAAATATACAAATTAACATTTTATTTACATTTATATTTAAATTCACATTCAACCAATTAAATAAAGAAAAAAAGAATTTAGTTTGAGCAAAAACTACTTCACATTTATATTTAATATTTTTTTTTGTTTGATCGAAAATAAGTTTGAAAAAGGTTGAGTTTTAATTCTAATTTTGCTTAAGCGAAAATATGATGAGAGGAAAGATTGAGTTTTTATTCTATTTTCCTTTCAGGAAAAATCATTTGCTTGGAAAATGAGTCAGTCCAATTCATTTTGTCATGTCCTGATCTAGACCGAGTCGAGTTAGCCCATCACAAAAAAAACGAGTCAAAAATTGTAATCTATCCCACCAACTTCTTCTTTTTTTTAATTTTTAATTTTTTTAAATTATTTATATGTATATGTATAAATAAATATTAAAAAAATATTTAATTATATAAGTATTTTCTAAACGTTTAATTAATTAGTTAATATTTTTAATTAGATAAATTAAAATAATTATTTTATTTACATTTAAATTACATTATTATAAATAATAATTGAAATTTTGTTTGGAAGTGCTAATGAATTAAACTACAATACTATACTATTGCATATTTACATTTTTAAAAATATCATATAAAAAATTTAATTATTTAATTATTTTTCTTTTTTTAAAAAAGCTAGCGGGTGGGCTTGTTTTGGCCCATCAATTTGACAGCATAGTTAGACCAGACCAAAACCAAGTTAACATATACAACTTTCAAAGAAATTTAAAAAGATTAGTAAAACCATAATTTACGCATTGCAATTCAACCATGATCATTTAAATTTAATACATAATTTTCATTTACATTAAAGTCATATATAACTATATCAAACTAACTTCATTTATCAAAACCATATTCAATACTTTGTACTTTAACAAACTATATGAAACTTTATTCTTTAACAATTAAAACTCAATACTTTGTTAGTTTTAGTAGAAAAACACTGCATAGTGATAAGTTTAAAGGATTAAATATGTTTTTATGTTTAAATTATTATGAAAAAAATTTAACTAAATTAAAAAGTATTTACTCTTTAAACTTTTCTGAAAGTTACAAAATATTTTTTTTAACAAATGTTTTGTGAAGTGTTTTTTATGAAAGTTTGAATATTTATTTAGGATTAAGACCCTTCTTTAATATATATTACAGTAAACACTTTCTCAACCTCTACTTTTAAAGTTGTTTGAATATTTATTTGTGATATAAGCCCTCTTTGATATCTTTGATATGTGTTAAAATAAACACTTCCTCAATATCTTCTTTTACATTCTTTAAAATAGCATTGTTCCTTTGAATCCAAAAAGTCTAAATTATCGTCATTTAATTCGTCACACCTTGTTACATTTGTTATTCGGTTCTAAATTTCAAAATGACAAAAGTTTATTTATGCAATGTTTCTGCATATAACTGTGTAGGGCCAAGAGACACATCTTTCTACTGTTGTGTTTCTTGCCTTTTGATTTCTGAATATCTTACTTCAAATTTCTCAAGTCCGAGTCGAGTTGGAGGGTAGGTGCAAAAAGAACTCCATGACTTTACGTGATAATAGTAATAATATTCAATAGAGTGAGTATTCAGAATTAGTTACTTGTCCTGTCAAATATATATTTATAAATATTAAAATGAGTTTACCCTTAGACCTAACTCATTACCAATAAATGATTAATATTTTTATTAAGTGGCAATCAGTTATGACTACCTCAACGATTATCTTAATCGGTTAATATTTTTATTACCTGCCAATCAGTTAAGAGTTATTAATTGTTTGTTTGCCCAACCCATTGATCTAATGATAATAACTTTAGCGCTGACTCAATTGTGACCTAACACTCATGAAACTTTTTCATCTGCTTACCTTTAGTACTAATCCAATTAAAAAGATGACCTAAATAGTATAAGTTTACTGTTCAAGTTAGATACCATACCATACATGCACTATTTTTCTAACCAAAAGTCACGTATCTTCCATATGTGTGCAACAATATTGCACCTCAAAAACAGATCACTTATAGTTTCATCTTGATTCCACATGTGACATGTGTTCTACTTCCCAAATCTTCAAATCTTCACCTATACTATAAAGTATCATGTGTTGTCAATTTAATGATTATAAAGTGTTGGGTTTATGGCAAGGCTTTGGTTGTGTTTCATCATCCTTCCATATTCGTTCATCCTCCCTATCTCTGTTTTCATTCTTGTTTTGAGTTATACTTGTTTTCCAAAGTACTTCTTTTTTGTATATATAACGTCGTTCCTCCATTAATGTAGAAAGGGATCATGTGACTATATTTATCACATTTTAACTTCTATAAACAAGAATATTTTTTGTCCTCCAAAATACACTTTTCATTGGGTTAAAGATTTTTTTTCATGATTAAGTTATTATAAAAAGTTGTGCTTCACTTTTACGAAGTCACCAAGAATATTCCTCTGTCATATTATATATAGTTTACTGTAAAACTCCATTTATTATATGAAAAACACTCTATTAGTAATTTGTTGCGAATGATGTTTTATATTATTTTCATAAAGCACACATTAAATATTTTATAATTTAGTTTAAGGTCAAAACTAAACTTTTTATAATAATTTGGCAAAAAAAACATATTTAATTCCTTTTAGATACTATGATTTTCTTATTTTATTTGTGTCTTATTATACTATTTTATATATCTTGTCTCCTATATAATAGGAAGGTTTCATACGTATAATGAATATTCTAATATTCTAATACGTTCGTGTTTAGAAGTTAAAATTAAGGACAGATTAAATACAATAGATAAAATTATTATGGAGTTTTAAATTTAAGAACACACAATGTTTCGAATATGGTGATGGAATCTAATGTTATCTCAAAAGATTAAGATTGAAACATTGACAACTATTTTTGAAAATAAAATAATGTTTCAAAGAAGAATTCTCTTGACTAGAGGATTTGTTTTAATATGCCTAATTAATAATCTTAGGTTGCTTAAGAGTTAATAAAAAATTGGCCAACACACTCTCTCAACGTATATTTTAAGTCTAACTCAATTCTACAAAATCGTCTTATAAAATGAGATTTGCACAAACTTATATACTATGAATTGATCTTATCTCTAGTCGATGTCGAATTTCCAACAAAACTTAAAATCAGAACATTAAAGCAATGAAATCAACTTTAAATGAAATGTTCTCAACCACTATTTTAAGTATTTGTTAATATCATTGTATCATCTTTAACATTTTTAATGTAAAATGTGATGAATGGAAATGATAGCTAGGTAGGTATATTTTCTTTTGAAATATACGGTCTTATCCATACACCATGGAGACCTAATGTCGAGGAATCATTATAAGCACAGCCCATGGCTCCGTAATGCAAACATCAACCTTAAACATACTTCAATTAGTAAACATCTTATCTCTTGTTCTAACTTCACACAAATCTAGAATACGATATACTCCTAAGTCTCAAGCCATGCACAATTATAAAGTTGTAAAATGATCAAGTAACCAACATCATCTACCTTCAAAAGTTGGTACATCAATGTATACGAAAATATAGGTTATAAAATATAGAGAAATAAAATTTTCACTACATTAAAATTTATGATATCAAATTCCGTAACTATAATCACAATCTCAGAAAAGTTTAGCTTCCAAATATTATAATTGTAAATTTGAAACTCTAATTCTTTATACAATAAAAAAAAACATGTCCCAAATATTTTGGAGAGACATTGATGTCCCAACATGGCCATAATACAAAAGGGAAAGGGTAAAAACACTACTTTAGTGATAGATTTGACGTGACAATGAGAGAAACACATCATTATGACACAAATATATAGTGAATTCATATGAACACATCATAATATTAAAATTGGAAACAGCATATAATGTCAAGAAAAGGACAATAGAAAGCTGTTCAGTGACAACCAATGTCCACGAAACTTGGTTGAGTTGCTTCATTTCAACCTCATAACAAGCCCTAATTATTCAAACACTAATAAATTATGTGCCCTAATTATTTAAACCTTTGATTCACGACAACACAATGATGTAATCCAGAAAATATTCTTCCAGGTTTCCACACTCATGCATCAAGCTTTTAGGATAATCATGTTGTATAATCATCTTACTTATAGACTTCATTATATTGCAAAAAAGACACCGAAAACAAAAGGTGAATTCTTACGACCACAAAAAATTTTCCTGCCTAGTATACTCTACATTATTTGTATAAACAGTAGGGTTCATTATTTAGGATAAGTTCAGTTACTGAAGTGATCAAATTCTGATCTTTGTTGTGTCCAAACTGCGCAAAACATCAGCTTGAAATTTAGTTTCTGAAAAAGTTCATTAAGATTTAAATTTTCCTTAAGAGAACAGAAGTTAGAGGGAAATTGAAAAAATTAAAAAAAAATTAACTGATTTAACAAATTAGTAACCAAAAAAGTATTTTTAATATATTACAATCCTTATTTAGACTATTTAAAGACGTTTATTAATTTAATTATATCCAACTACATATTGAATTAAGTTAATAAACATTATTACTTTGTGATTATTAATAAGATGACACATCTAATTTTTTTTATTTTAAAGTGCTATAGTATTTTTTTAACATGAATTTTTATATAACAAAAGTGTGTGAATTAAAAATACTTAATATTTTTAAGTTACTTAACTGTGACAAAAAAATCACTAAAAAAAATATCATATAATAAGACTTTTTTTTCTGCGTTAAAAACCTATGCTAAATTTGGGTAGTTTTAATAAAATATTTCTTTTGTCACAGTTAAGTTTGATTTTAATAACAAATATTTTTAGCAGAAGTTTTCCAGAAACTCCTACTAATTCTGCTGGTAATTTTGTGACAGCCATTTTTTCAGTGATTATTCAAACCACGGGAAATGTATTTTTTGGAGTTAAAATCCAAATAATGCTAAAAAACTGCTGAAAAAATTATAGATTTTTGTAGTGAATTTGTTATTAAAACTAAATATTTAGGTTTTAATTTAGTTAATATTTATATATGCATTTAATATTTTTTAATATTACAAAATTATGTTATCCATTAAAAAAATAAAAATTTTAAAATCATACTAAATATATAAATATTATCGCTAGTGTGAAATTGAGATTGAAAGAGTATTTTAATGGTGTTCCAAAGTTATTACCATGGTTAAAAATTATAATGACAAATTTGTAAATAAATACATTTTTTTTATGATGGTTGGATTACAATCGTGTTAAAAGTTAAATAATTGATAAATGACAATGGTTTCTTAAAAGAGCGTCATTAAAAGTAAAATAAATAAATAAATAAATAGTTAGATAAATGTGTTTGAAGTTGTTCCTCTTCCCTTTATTTTTGTCCTAAAACAACCAAAATTTGTGCGCTTATTAATTATCTTTTTCATTTTCATTAATTTTTCTCTCCCCTTCAAAACTCATTGCCATCATCACCCATTTGTCACTGTGCCTCCACTTGCCTTTTTCATATCTTGTAACCTTCTATTTCAACTCTTTTAATTGTTGTTAAAAAAGTTATTTACAATAGTGTAATAATTAACATAATAAAGAAGATTACGATATTGAAATTAAAAATATCGAAGCATGTTATAGTTAATGTTATAATTGGGATTCAAAACACAAACTTTTGGACCGGTATCATCCTAGTAGTAGATTCAATATTTTTTACAGTTGAAATCGAGTCCTTCATTATATTAAGAGGAAAAAAATCTATCTAGACTATCTGACATTTAAATTAGTAACAAAGTTTTAAGATTTATTAGTATAGTAGGGATTATAAGAATGTGATTATATTCCATAAAAAAATATCAAGTATATTTATATGGTTTTTAGGTCCTATTAAATCTGTTATAAAATAAAATATACTAAAAACTTATCACATATAACAATAATATATTATTTAATTAGATTAAACTTATATTTCGTTGATATATATGATATAAAAGGATATTTATGATCTAATTAAAATATACAATAATTGCATCAACAAATATTTCTATTAATATTATTTAACCATTTTAAGCCAATAGTGTTGAATGATCCTTGTTGGACCAAACTTTTTACCATATATGTTGAGTTGGGTATGTATACAAATCTCCCAAGCTCAGAAGTTTGATTAGTTGGTGGAGTGAACATTTTGCGACTGTAACAGACTTTTTGGTCGAGTTGTAGCTGGTTTTATGTTTGCAAGACTAACCATTTCCTTGTCAAAGTTTTTCTCATACCTTTTTGTAAATTTCCTCATAGAAATCCTCCCATATTGACACTCTACTAGATAATATTGCTTGTATTTCATCCTCTTTCACTAGAGTTTCTTCTCCTACCTTATGTATAAGGTTTGATTGTTTATCGATCTATCAACATTCTTATGCATCAAGGATTTTGTGGTCATTGTGGTTGAGACCATTTGTAAGTTATCATCATTGTGAGCTTCATCATTGTGGCTGAGTCTTATGTTTCATCCTATGGTTTTTTAATATTCTTTCATTTAATGTTATTTGGTTAAACTTCATGAGAGTGTTTAAACGTATAAATAATTTTGTCTTAACAATATTAAATATAGGCAATAGGCTTTTAGGTTTTTAAATAGGTTTAAGTATATATTAAATTCTTTACTTCCTTACAAGAGATTAGATGGTAGCATTGAGTAGTTGCAAAACTATTTCACTTCTACCCTTTCAATCAAAATGCTCTTGAGCTTGCTTCTACTTAGTGTGACCACTATCAAAACTTGCAACACTTATATAGGCATGTGTTATCAAAGCAAAGGGAAAAAATTGTTTTGACACTATTATTCATAAATTTTCAATAAAATATTATTGTAGAAATGAGATGTGGTGTCAAGATAATATTCTTCAAAGACATTGCAAATTTTGGATCATAATTCATGGTAACTTGAGTAAGATAATTGTCAGTAGTAATAATAGATTATCTTTACACAAGGTAATGATAATATAAAATATGGAGGCAAAAAAGTTTTACCTAGGCCCATGGTGGGCACCAAATATTATTACCGAGACTCAGAGCACGAAACTTTGAATAGGTGGCAAGATCCTAGTGGTGGCTTAAATGTTCCTAATGGCTAAAATTGAATCTCTTATTGTTTAGAGGGAGAATATATACCTACAAAAGATTTTCTGACACTCAAACCAGTAAAATAGTTTTAGGATGTATGAATATAATAATGAGTATGAGAATATGATTGTACTCCCCGTAGAAATTTCACATATATTTATAGGATATATAGACCCTATGAAATTTGTTATAAAATAAAAGATAATAAAAACTTACTCCATATATGATAAATAACATGATAATAATAATAATATATTATTTAACCAGTTTATTAATCATATATTTTGTTGATATATGATATAAAATAATATTTATGATGTAATCAAATTATCAATATTTGATGACCATATATTTTATTGATATTCAATAACTATAGCAAAAATATTGTTTAGTCATTTTAGATCAATAATATTTAAAAATGTTGTTGGATAAAATATATTTCTTAGACCAAATATATTTAATATTATAATCAATTAGCATTAAGCAAAGTTATCTAACTCATATAAAAGCACTTAAATACTTAAAGGCATGTGGAACTTCACAATAAATGGGAAAGTTGCATCATATATCAACACTTTTCTTGTCACGATTAGTTGACGAAGATAAGCTTCTTGATTATTTTTCCATCACCAATGTCCACAAACCATCTCTTTAATTTATATTTTTCAAGATGCATTTGTAGGTATCGTAAACATTTTAGGAGTAACACTATGAAAGTAATCTCTCTTTTTTCATAATTTAACTAGGAAATTGCAATTTATCACTAATGAATTCCAATCTAAATATAGTATCAATGTATTTATCTCACAATTTAATTTAAAAATAATAATGACAAAGATAAAGATATTTCAATAATCATTTCCACAAAATTCAATTCAATCTCCATCAAACAAAGTCAATTACTCAGTTAATTCTCCATTGAAATTTGTTAAGCAGCAAACATTAAAGTTAGGGACTTAAAAGATTGCCAAATAAGTCTTACCCTTATTGCAAGGTATAAACAATGTGTTTTCACAATTAGAGGTTTTCAAAACCATTATGATTTGACGTATCAAACTAAACAAACATTCACAACAAAGTAAAAACGTCAACTAAATCAATCAATTTCGTAAAACAAAAAGAGAAAAAATTACACGACTTAAGCAATTACATCAACATCTAACAACAGAGTGTTTGGTCTATCACGTTAAACTCTAACAAAAGTATTTGCAAAATCTGTACTAAGACAAACTTTTAAGCAATTTGTTTACAAAAGTAGACTTTATTATATTAACAATAATAAGTTACATGATGGTACAAAATAAATACATTTTACATATTTATAGAAAAACTATATTCTTTTTTTCTTCAGTAAACTTTTATCTCATAAAGTTTTTTTAGTAAGGTCTTACTTATATTGACACATTTTGGATCAAATATGATCATCCAAAAAGGAATGTCATAAATAATTTATATGATGTTATGAATGATTTTTTGTTGTTGTCCATTTTCATATTCTATATAGTCTTAATATAGAATAACTTAAGGTTACATTTAGTTTGAACATATAAACAAAGTATTATATTATTTAAAAGCAAAACGATTTTTTTTTTTCTATTTTATCTCTTTCCTTCTATCTCTACTCTAAGATGTTATATTTTTATATAACACTCCTTATTTTATTGTTTAGTTTCTATATAAGTGTGTGAATAAGGTATAAGATTCACACAAATTGTGCAGTCATTTAATATAAACATTATATAATATTTACTCAATTTAAAAATAGTAAGAATGGGCGTAATTTTCTAACAATCAATTAAAATATATCATTAATATGTTTCTTAAAAAAATTATCATAAAAATCTATAATTTTTATATAAAATATACAGTAAAAAAATAGAATTGTTAATGGACAAAATTCATCGATAACCACTAAAGTTTTTAACTAAATCATTAGTGATAAATTAAGGACGATAAAAAAATATCAATAGAATGTTTATTAATAAATAATATCATTAGAAAAATTTGTCAATAGTTACCTACAATCAATAATTCATAAGTAAGTAATTATCGATAGTTAAAAATTTGTTAGTAATTATCCGTAAAAAAATATTCATAGTAGTGATCAATAAATTTTGGATTTTAATAAAATCTATTGATAAATATTATAATTTAGCTTCTTCTTTTTTTTCATTTTCATCTTTTTTATTTTTATACTTTCTCACATTCTTTTCCATCTTTCTCGTCTTGTTTACCTTTTTCTCATTCTTCTTTTTTTCTTTTTTTTCTTCTTCTTCTTTCTTTTTTTTCATTGGCCACCTTAACTTCCGTTCTTGTTATTGTCTCCATCATTATTTTTGTAATCATTTTTGCTCTTCCTCCTCCTTCTCATTCACTTTTAATTAATTTTTAAGAAATATTTCATTAGATTTTATGAAAAAAATAATATACTACTTATTAACAGATTTAAAAAAAAATTATCAACAGAATTTTATAAAAATTAAATTACTAATGAATTTTTAAAAATATTCAATTATCGACAAATTTGCATACAAATATAAAAAAATTCATTACCGACAAATTAATTTACCAAATAATTTTACCACATGTCAAAGCTTAAAGAGAGGTTTAAATATTTTTATTGTCTTTATGTGTCCTCAAAATACATTCTCAATTTTTTTTAATATACCAATATCAAAAAATTTAAAAAATTTACAGGATAGCAAAAAAAAACAGCAGATAATATCGACTCAATTAAATAGAATTTGGATTACATGACTTAGAATAGTTTCAAAATTTATTTTGAAAACTTGGAAGAGAACGTTAGACTAAGTTAAAATGAGACTTGTGGTGAACATTTCACATGCAAGCATTAATTGTTTGGGCATCAATTCAAATTTTCACACCGCGATTTCCTCCGTTGTCTTGTCTCCATTGCTTTTCATTCCATCAACAGTTTCAACATTTTAAGGAAAAATAAATACACTCCAAAATATAACGCCATATTTTTCAATCTAAATTTATGTCAAACTAAAATAACTGTAAATTCTTTACTTTCAAGCAAAAGTTATTGTTAAAAACACTCCACAAATAAAATTGAAAAATATAATGTCAAATCAACGTATCGACATCCAAAATCCTACCGTATCAGTTACCTTTGAACCGAGATAAAATCCTACACATTTTTGTCTAGGTTTACAACCGAGACATAAAGTGATAGACTTTTTGTCTCGTCTTTATATGTGTCGGTTCAAGAACCGCTGCCTATGAACAAAAATAACCGTTGTCGTTTCTCCTGATTACACTAGTTAAAAGAACCTTTATAGATATTATAAAAAAGTTTAACAAAAATTATAAACCAAATTTATTTTTATATAGAAAAATTAGTTTATAGAAAAATTTATTTAATTTTGTCTTCTTTTTTTATCCTAAAATTATTTATGGACAAATTCTCCCAGACATACTTATATTGCATATTTATTATGTTGGGGATCTAACTTAATATATTGAACATAATGTGCGTGAATGGTTGCAACAGTTTCACTATTTTTTTTTTTTTCAATTTCATAGTGTTAAAAGATTAGTACAATTTTACATACAAATTTTATGCATTGGAGCTTGAGTTAATTTATGTTTTTACAGATGCTATAAATCTTTTTAAGAAATTATTATAACTCTTGTTCTTTCTTAAACAATATAGTTAAATAACCATCAACACAAATTTTGTATATTAGAATATGCGTACTGTATTTACACAACTATATGAAATTACTATGGTGCCTATATTATTAGTCAATTTTGAATATTAAATATAAGAATGGGTTATGTTTATTTAGGAAGGAATTTGAATCTAATTTACAACTTGCAGTGAGGATTGTCCTTATAAATATTAAGTTGACTTTATTTCTAATTAAATACGATAAATATTTTGTATATAAGACTAAATAGTTCGATGGGACACGATAAACTTAATAAATTTTATTTTAAAAAAAATATAATACTATATTTATAAAAACTAAATTGGTAAAATGAGATTTTGTCACTTTATCTACTATAATTTGATTTTATACTTAATTGACATGTTCAATGATAATTAATTTAACTACAAGTAATTGAGATTGACATCAAAGGTTTTTAAGTAAATTTAACTTGTAACCATATATTGTAAATGATTTTCTCCAAAGTTAAGTTTTTTCACTCGCAAAAGTAAACACAAACAAATAAATAGGTTCTTCAAATAAATTTATTAGGAACAAATAGATTGACAAAAAAAATCTATACTCATGGATAATCTGCATATAAGCATACTATCCAATAACACAGATAAAAATAAATAAAAATTTAATTTATATTTTATTAAATTTAATTTAATTTAAAATAAAATAAATTTATATTTTATTGATTATATTAAATTAAAAATAAATATTATTTTATATTTAATTTAATTTATATTATATTTTATAATTTTTATAATTTTATTTAAATATATAAAATATATTTTTTAACACGATTACCCGATTTTAAAATATCTGTAAATATTTTTAAACAACTACTTCTATGAATAGCTAAGTTGAGTTTTCATTTGAAGATCGAATTATGATAAATATTATCTATATCCGATTCGACCTGTTATTATTTTTAATAACACTGAAAATATTTGAATCTAATGAGTTCTAAATCAATTTATATAAAATTTAACTTTTAAATAAAAAATTTATAACAATTAATTTGTGTATAATTCTTTTAATATTATATATATATATATATATATATATATATATATATATATTATTCATGTTGATGCAGGCTGCACTAAAAATAAATGTCAAACAAACAAGCGCGAATTCCAGCACCTAAAAGGGCGTGAAAGTTGCACGTTTTATCTTCAAAATTGAATTTTGTTTAGTCAGATAATAAATTAAATTTGTTTTAATTTTTTTATCATTGACCCTAAAAGTAGTAAGCTCCATGCGATTCAAAATCCAAGGAACGGTCTAATTTGAATTTTTAATTACATGATGTGAAAGACACGTAACGAAACCTAACGTCAACTTTTGAGTCAAAACATTTAAATTCTTGGAAGATGATGGTAGACAGGGACACATAAATTTAAACATAAAAAATCTCTTAGTCACATGCACGATGCACGCCAACTAGGTTCAAACAAATGGAAAATATATGATGAAAAGCTCCAAGTAAATGAAAATAAACATTACCCAACAAAATTTTATAGACATTAGAAATCACATCATTGGGTTTGTAGATGTTATATCGTGTTCAAACAATTCATAATAAAGCTAAACACACAGTGAACTTGTGTTGATTTCACCTAATCATTGATTTTTAGGTTAAATACGTTACCATGCAGCCAAATCATGATGTAACTTTTACCTCCCCCTACAACTTACATCTCTCTCTTTAATTATTCAAAATCATCTTGTTTATATAACCGTTATAATTTAAAAGTTGAGAATATAATGATTTAATTAATTTTAACTGCTATTGATATTTGTATGGTAGGTATTTAATTGGAATGGTACGTTTGAATCATCCTTTAATTGGGTTAGTAGGATGAGAGAGTTGTTTACAAGTAATAAATCAGAATTAAAAATAAAATCGTTTTACTGGACGTATATCAATTTAGGATCTATAAAATAATTTATAAATATAAGACTAAGTCGTAAAATAAGTAAATTTTATTGAGTTTTAATAATTAATTCTAAATACTCACTTTTTATTGAATATTATATTATTATCACTATTAAAATAAAATAATATTTTTTTAAGTAAATTTTTATTAAAATAGTTTATTTTATTGAGTATCAAAATATTTTGTATTTATGTCTAAATATTCTATCATTTGGTTGTTGTCAAGGTATTTTGTCTGTTTTTTTATCTTCAATTCGTTTATGTTTTAATCTATTGGTCAATTTACTCTTGGTGAAGGAAGGAGCGGGTTAACCAATGAGTTAGCATAGCAACTTAATTGAGTATAATTGATTATCTTATGAGAATTGAAAATTCGATTGATTAAGATAATAATAAAAAAAGATAAAAAAAAAATATGCGCACAAAAAATAATTACCAAAATCATCGCATTATTTATTATAATAAATGTAAGTTTTTTATATAATTAACAAATGATTTTTGTCATTTGAAATGTCAGGTCAGGCTGTATTTGACATATTCTTATTTTGAAATATTAAAAAATATAACTAATTTTCATAAAACGAAAATTATTATTTATCTGTTTATTTTATATTTACATAACATATGCAATAGTGATTATCATGATAACTAATTAAAGGTGTCATTAAGAATGTTTATATATGTTTACTGGCATTTCATAATTCCAATTTAATGCAATTATTTTGTGGCAAGGGATGGTCCTACAACGATGTTAAGCATAGCAACTTAATCTAACATGTGGGGAACATGTTTCACAACATCAAATACATGACAAAAACACAACTATTAAAATAAGTAATGAGTAGTTGTCAATTTTTGGAACATTTCAAATATTGATTGATTAGTTTCACGAATTTTTTTATAATTTTAAAATGTAAAAGATTGGTGTATTTATTTCGTACTTTGCTTAAAAGGTTATTAGAAAAATAAGCAATAATCCGCATCACCACTTATCGAAATGATCCATCTTAGTCTTGCACTATATCTATATTTAATGTTATGTACACATTTTCTCTAATTCTTCATTTGCTTTTTAGTTTTTTTTTTACTTAAGTGTATGTATTTTTCAAGTCAACCTTCCTCACACCATTATTCATGATGAGCAAAAAGAAAATGAACGAGAGAAAAATAAAAGAGTGAAAATTATATTTCTTATTAATAGTTTTATTTATTCATGGTTTATAAATGCAAAATGTTATTACATGTAGTATTTAGTCAATTGTGCGTATAACTTATTATACTATCATATATAAATATTTTCTAAATTTTTACCAACTTAATTGATGAAAAAAAATTTGTAAGTAGAAATTTTCACAATCTTTCTTTAAAAATCAAATCTCTCTTATAAAAAATTGTACTACAAAAACAAGCTTTAATGTATGTTACGTCAATCCAAACTCTCATGTTGTTTCCAAAAACATCATTTAACATTGGACGAAAGAAATAAACGTCAAAGGACGTTGGTCTTCATTCTAACCGACGTCAATTTTCACTAAGTGATAGAGACCTATACTGTTGAGCAAATATTTCTAGAAATGACAAGGAGAAAAATTGACATCTATTATTATATTAACAGACGTCAATTGATGACAAACCATCAAATAACAGACATCAATTAACATTTATTGTTATGAGAAAAGAAAGGATGAAAATTGTGTATCTTATTTCATAATAAGGAGAGAGTACAATTGATATATATAGTTGTTTAGAGCAATATAAAAATGGAATATAAGTATAAAAACAGAATATAAATATATGAACATAAATGGCCAGATATGAACGGAAAATAAATTAAATCCAATATCTCCCTCAAGCTGCAACATATATATCCTTAATACTCAGCTTGGACAACAAAGATTGAAATTGTGCTGGATGCAAAGCTTTAGTATGGATGTCTGCAAGTTGTGATGAAGTAGAAATAGGTAGAAGCTTAATTACACCAGCTTGAACTTTATCCCTTATGAGATGACAATCAATTTCAATGTGCTTTGTCCTCTCATGCATGGTTGGATTCTGTGCAATTTGTATAGCAGATTGATTGTCACAAAACAGAGGAACTGGTTGTGGTAGAGGTTGTTTCAAATCATGGAGCAAATACAAAAGCCATTGAATTTCACATGTTGTGGAAGCTAAGGCTTTATATTCTGCTTCAGTTGATGATCTAGATATAGTACCTTGCTTCTTGGATTTCCAGCTGATTAAGGATGCACCATAGAACACATTAAAACCAGTCACAAACCTTCTAGTACTAGGGCAAACAGCCTAATCAGAATCACTAAAAGCCTTGAGAGAATGTTCTGTGTTGGAGGAAAAGAATAATCCTTGTCCTAGATTGTTCTTGACATATCTCAGGATCCTTATTGCTGTTGCATAGTGATCTTCCAAAGGATTGGAAAGAAATTGACTGAGAGTACTAACAGCAAAACATAAATATGGTCTTGTGTTGGTTAGATATAATAACCTGCCAAGAAGTCTTCTATAGGCTTGCACATCTGAATAGGGTTTCCCTTCTGTCTTGGAGAATTTTGTGCCTAGCTGTATGGGAGTAGAAACAGGTTGACATCCCAACAATCCTGCATCTTCTAGTAACTCTAGAGCATACTTCCTTTGTGACAAAATAATGCCCTGTTGAGATCTTGCAATTTATAAGATCAAAAAATACTTGAGTTGGCCTAGGTCTTTAATTTTGAACTTTGCATTCAATAGAGCCTTCACAGTTTGGATTTCCTGGATGTCATCACCTGCCAAAACTATATTATCTACATAAACAAGTAAGATGGTGATATGAGCATAATCACTTTAGACAAAAAGTGAATAATCTAATTTTGATTGTATGTAGCCCAAAGAAAGTAAAGTAGATGTCAACTTGTAATTCCATATAAAGACTTCAACAACTTGCAAACTTGCCCTGGTTTTTCTGTTTTGTAGCCAAGAGGAAGAGACATATATACCTCTTCATCTAGATCCCCATGTAAAAAAGCATTATTTACATCTAGTTGATGTAAATACCAATGTTTGGTAGCTGCTAAAGCCAGAACCAATCTTACTGTTGTGAGTTTGACAACAGATAAAAAAGTCTCAAAGTAATCTAAGCCTTGTTGTGTGTAGCCTTTGGCTACTAACCTTGCCTTGTATCGTTCAGTACTCTCATCAGCATGCCTCTTTATTTTGTATACCCATTTACATCCGATAGGTTGCTTTCCATAAGGTAGATCAGTCAAAACCCAAGTTTTGGTATTTTCTAAAGCTGCAATTTCTTTATCCATGGAATTTCTCCAACAATCATGTTTGATGGCTTGGTTATAGGTTTTAGGTTCACTAACTTGGGAAAGATTAAGGACATATGATTTATGAAGAGATGATAATGCATTATATGAGAGATATGAAGAGATAGGATATAAGGTACATGTGGATGACTGAGTTGCAGAAGAAGTAGATAACATGTTGCAATGATAGTCCTGCAGATAAGATGGTTTATGTTTTGGCCTGGTTGATTTCCTTTGTGGAGTAGCAGTGGCAAGTTCAATAGAAACAAGTTGAGAAGAAGAAATAATAGGGTCTGGAACAATAGAAGGAGGAGATATAGGTGGTAAAGAGGGTTGATCAGTAGCTTCTAAGAAAAGAGGTGATGGAGAGGAAATGATTTTGGTGACAAAATCCAAGGACTTTGAATTTTGTGTATCAATAGGTGCGTGCTTGTCACTAGTAAGAAAAGGAAATATGTTTTCATAAAATACTACATTCTGTGATATAAAAATTTCCCTTGAGTTGAAATCTAACAAAAGGTAGCCTTTCACTCCTTTTTTAAAACCAAGTAAAACACATTTTCTTGCACGATGCTGAAATTTTGTTCTATGATCTTGAAGAGTTGAAGCATAGCAAAGTGAGCCAAGAACTCGTAAGTAAGTAATGTCAGGTTTAATATTGTGTAACAGCTGAGATGGAGAAGAATATGCCAAAACTTTGAAAGGTAAAATATTAATGAGGTGCACAGCATAACGAACAGCAAAAGACCAAAAAATTATGGGCAAATGGGATTGAAACATTAAAGATCTAGCAACATTGAGAATGTGTTGATGTTTTCTCTCAGCAACTCCATTTTTTTGAGGTGTTTCAATACAAGATAATTGATGTTGCATCCCTTTTTGTCTATAAAATTCTGTCATTGCAAACTCATTACCATTATCTGATCTAACAGCTTTTATATCAATGCCAAATTGAGTTTTGATATAAGAAACAAAGCCAATAAGTTGTGATCTTGTATCAGACTTACTTGTCATCAATTTAATCCATGTGAATCTAGACATATCATCCACTATAGTTAAGAAATATTTGAAACCATCAACAGAAGAAGTACAATGTGGCCCCCAAATATCAACATGAATTAAATCAAAAGGAGCTTTTGAAACAGTAGTACTTAATTGAAAAGGCAATTTTCTTTGCTTAGAATAGTGACAAGTATCACAAGGAGTGTATTTTGTATCAGGTAAAGTGGCATAGATGGTGCATAATTTGGTATAACAAGAAGAAGAAGATGCCCTAGTCTAGAGTACCAAATATCTGTAGAGTCAGGTCTTATTGTAGAACAAGCAATAAAATTCTCAGGAGAAATATTAGTTGCTGAAGCAAGGGGTGTGGATGCAGGAACTATCATGACATACAAGCCATCTTTTTCTTCAGCTTTCCTAATCATCTGTAGGGTTGACCTGTCTTGTATTTCACATGAAAATTCAGAAATGATAATTTTACAAGATAGAGATTTAGTTAACTTTGTGATCGAAATAAGATTGACAAAAAAATTAGGAACAAACAAGACATTATGTAAGGTAAGGTGTGGGCCAAGAGAAACTGTGCCAGAAAAATGAGCAAATGAAGAGTTCTTATTGGGTAGAGAAATTGCAATGGAGAGATTCTATGATAAGAAATAAAATGAGACAAAGAACTGGATATATGATCAGTAGCACCTGTGTCTAGAATCCATTGGGAAGAGATACTACCTTGATCCTGAGAAGAAGTGGAAACATTATGAGAACTCACTAGACCGGTAGAATGTGTGACTGTGAGATTAGATTGAGGAAGAAGTGTCAATAGACCTTGAATTTTCTCTTGAGAAAGTCCCAAAGTTGAGGAATGTGACTGTGCGTAAGAATTATTAGAAGAAGAAACAACTGCAGAAGCCATTGAAGGAGAAGAAATTGTAGGAAAGCCAATAACAAGAGGTAGAAGATGAAGATTTTGGTAGTAAGAGAATTGGTTGCGGAAGAACATGATCAAGAATTAATTTTCTTCTAATACCATGTTATGAGAAAAGAAATGATGAAAATTGTGTATCTTATTTCATAATAAGGAGAGAGTACAATTAATATATATAGTTGTTTAGAGCAATATAAAAATGGAATATAAGTATAAAAACAGAATATAAATATATGAACATAAATGCCCATATATGACTGAAAAATAAATTAAATCCAATATCTATTAATGCCATAAGATATGTCAATTGTAGGTTTTTTTTAAAATATTTTTTTATGTTTTTACAATTTTATCAAACTTGAAAAGCATAAAACTAGGACGATTTGCAGTATTTGATGTTTCCAGAACATAATGAACTAATCAAAACTAAAGCTATGAAAACTAAAAAGCAAACTAATGTATGTCTTTAAGAAAAAAAATGGTTTCTATGGTGGGTATGTTAATCGTCGATGTCATGCTCAACTCAAATTAATGTTGTAGATTAAATGCAGTAACTAGGGAGTGATTCCTAGGTCGTCTCTCAAGGACCAATTTTGGTTCAACCAAAGGATTAAACACATAGTCGAGGGGTTTGAATAGTTTCACGAATTGAATTAAACATAATAAATACCTTAAATTAAACAGTGATTAATAACGGTTGGTCACTAGTTCAATTGCAATGTCTCCTATCCTTGATTAACAACAAACTACATGCTCCTCTCACCCCTAATCCAATACAAATTAACCAACTAAGCGAAGATTAATCCAGTTTTCATAAAAATGAATTAAGCAAACGTAATGCACCTATTTCATCAATTTTGCACTACCACAGATTAAGCAAATGTGATCTTAATCAACTAAGTGGAGATTAAGCACAAATTAGATCACTAAGCGTGTATCTAATTGCAGCACATAACAGATTAAATATAATGCAAGGCAAGAACAGCGAAATCAAATGACAACACAATAATCTCAAGGAAAACGTTGCAATCTCTATAGTCACTAACCAACAGAATCCAAGCTTCCATTAAATAGAAAACGAAAAACACAAATGAAACATAAAATTCATTGATGAACAAGGTATGGAAACGAAACAGAGTGCAAACAAAAGAGCAGAAAACCTAACACAAAACGCAGTAGAACAAAGGCAAATGAAAACGAAAATGCAGTTGGAAAATGAAAATGAAGCCAGAACAGAAAACAAAATTGGAAATCAAAAGAGAAATGAAATTAACTGAAGAAAACTGAAAACAAAATGGGAATGGAAAACGAATTGCAACACAAAATACACAAACTGTAATTTTATTGATTAATATTACAAGAAAGAAGGGGAAAACAAAAAAAAAACCTCAAGATCTGCATTGTTCACGTTCCTAAGCACAAAAACAAAAATAGAATGAATGAGAGAGTTCCTAAGGTTGGCTGCATGGGCACTTTACCCTAGGTCAAGGCCAAGTCAGCCCCACAATTGGGTTTTTCCTAAATCTGACCCAAAATGGAACCAAAGTCTAAAATCTGGTCCAAAATACATTAAAACAAAATTACAAATGAAAATAAAAACAAATGTTGATATGGAAAATGATAGATGATGTGACTACTCTCTTTATGTCCCAAAATATAATTCCTAAAATTGTCATAAAAATAATAATGGAAATAATTAAGCTCAAATAATTCAAATAAATTAAAATAAGAATTACTAATCAAATTAAGCCCAAATAGTAAAAATGAGAAAATAATGGACAGTTAAACACAATTCACTAATTAAATTCTGTGCGAAAATCTAAGTGAATAAAACAAAATAATGATTCATACAAATAGACCACACTTAGTTTTTTCCACTCCTAGGCAAAATCAAGATGCAGATGAAGAAACAATTCAAAAGACATCAATAGAGTGACTCAACCTTAGGACACAAAAACAAAAAGACAACAAGTAAACAAACAGATTTACACAATCCTCAATAAATCATGGAAAAAGAAAAGGAGTAGACAACATCCAACACACAAAGAATCAAAGAAACCAGATACTCGTGGACATCATCCAAGCAATTCAAGACATTTCAAAATAATCAGTCAGGTCAAGAGGTGAATCAAAAGTAATAGAACCTCACAAGATGTACTATCATTGTATCTCTTAAGTGTCTAGGGTAAATAATTTCAACTCAATGCACTCAAGAAACCAAACACAAATAGACTAAGCAAATCTCTAATATCAACATTAAAAATATATGCATGTTCAAATCAAAAGGTCTTTTCATGGTTGTAATGGGGCCAAGGAAAAGGGAAGACAAGATATAGATGAGAAGCTACAAATGAAAAGGAAATAGAGGAGCAATGGGGAACAAGTGAAAATTCAATAAAAGCACACCCAAAACCTCTAATTTCAATCATCTTCTTGACTCCAACATTCATTGTTTTTTATTTTTCTAATTTTTCTTTCCTTGTCTTGTCTTTTTTTTCTTCTCTTTTTTAGAACACAAACTCTGAGAGACAAGATAAAAAACATATTTTACACAACAAGCAATAGAGGAACCAAGAAAACCAACTAGCCAATTCATAAGAATCTAATAAAGACCACACTTGTTCCCAAAACAATTCCGAAGCTCCAAAATTCCCTAGGTTTAAGGTGATCATGGTTTTTCACTTAAGGCTAATTAATGAGCTTCAAAACAAATAAAATGGGAAAAAACATATGCTCAAAGGGGTTATCAAAGGATTAAAACAAGGTAGGCTTATTTGGATAGAGAGGCTCAAGA
Organism: Vigna reflexopilosa; assembly: GCA_027742785.1. Taxonomy (NCBI): domain Eukaryota; kingdom Viridiplantae; phylum Streptophyta; class Magnoliopsida; order Fabales; family Fabaceae; genus Vigna; species Vigna reflexopilosa. The sequence continues at coordinate 2,894,256 of CM050929.1, read as the reverse complement.
ACAAAATTGCCTTTATCGCTTCCAAACATGCATATCAATCAAGAATCATCAAAAAACGTCAAGTCAAGGCACTTGTGCAAGCAATCAAGAGATATATCACACACAAGAAAGAACATAAAGTGACTCAAATCCTCACACAAGGTAATTTTTTTCACAATAAAATCAATCTCTCAAACATCATAATCATCTTTCTATAGAAAAGCAAGACTTTCAAACCAATCAGTATCAATCAAGGGAAGGAAGAGCCCACAACCTAAACAAAATCCAAAAATCAAGAGAAAGATGCAAAATTGTACATAGACATAAGCTTAAAATAACAAAAATAACCTAGAAATAGAAAAACCTAAACAAAGAAAAATCTCTCTCCTATAGATCACACTTAAACTACACAGTGTCCCCAATGTGTCATAAATAGAATATCAGCAATCAGAACAATCAAAAGATAGAACAATTGTAATATAAAAGTGGAGAAGGAGAAAGAAAACACTGTGAGTCAGAGGAAAGAGAAGCATGATCGAGCAAAGACGTCTCCTCTACAACTGCATCCAACAAGGAAGGATTGCTGAGGAAAGACTTCAACATATGCCCATTTACTTTGAAGCTTTTATCTGTGGATTGAATTTTTATCTCAACTACACCATAAGAATAAACATTAGTAACAACAACAGGTCCAATCCACTTTGACTGTAACTTACCTCCCATGAGTTCGAGCCTAGAATTGTACAATAACACTTTCTGCCTAACCTCGAAGTCCTTTCTAGATATTGAGCTATCATGGAACTTCTTTGTCTTCTCCTTGTAGAACTCCAAGTTCTCATAGGCTTCAAAGCGGATCTCATTTAGTTGCAACTTCCTTTCCTCGCTAGCTTGATCCATAGAGAAGTTGCAAGTATTCACAGCCCAGTATGTTTGATGCTCTATCTCCACAGGTAAATGACATGCCTTTCTAAAGACAGCCCGATAAGGAGACATCTCTATGGAAAGTAGCCGATGTCTAACACGCTATTTTATTTACAAAACTATCACTAGTCATTTTTAACGTTAATTCTTCTATGGTTTAACATTATAAGCGTGACGTTGAAAGTAAATTTCGCACTTGTAAACAACTACTCAATTATTAAAACTCTTATATATTTATCTCGAAAATACTTATCCAAATTCAGTAAAAATATAATCATATATATATATATATATATATATATATATTATCAATTATGTTAAGTTATACAATTTTTTATTAATTTTTCAATATCAATCTACTCTTTTACATAAATTTTTAATTCTAATCTCTTCACAAAAATGCAAAAGTTTTTTTTTCATAGAACCATTTAGTCAATCCTACTATTATTCTCAAATAGGTTAATGCATACTTTTATAAATACCACTAATGTTAAGTAATTATGCTCATTATAATGAAATCACTACTAGCTAATGTGAGTACTAATGTAGTTTTCACCTAACCCAAATTCATAGCATATCCAAGTGGAGAACCATCATCTCTTAGCAATAGAATTTGATCAACAAAATATGCACTTTTCATAAGTTTAATCAAGTCAATTTATTTTTATTTACTTTTTAAAAAACTAAAATGACCACACTCGTGACTTATTTGATATTCTGTTTTCCTTGAAAACTTTATCTTTGATCCTATTGTTTGTCTGTTTTGAGATTTTAAGTTTTATTTTTAAAAGATCTCATTATAAGACAGCAAATATGGTGACAATGTAAATTAATTATGGAAATCGTTACTATGTTTAAATTAATTACAGTAATAAAACAAAAAATATGGAAATCGTTACTATATTTAAATTAATTATAGCAATAGAACAGCAAATATGGTGACAAATTTTCTCTGTTATTATACGAACTGTTTCTATAAAATCAGTGCTAGTATCAAATCAACAGAAAAACAAATCCTAATTACTTAAAAGATGCAAAAATCTAAAAGAATAAAGTAAAACCCATAAAAACATAAGAACTAAAATAACTTTTTTTTACTCCAAATTATTCTGTATTTCAATTTAATAAAAGTATTCTAAAAAAGGGCATAATAGAAAAAGAAGAAATAAAGATGCGTGTGTCGGCGAATGTTAAAAGAGGCGACGAAAATTCGCACGGCTTGAGGCTTATCCACACACAAAAAGGGTTTGCCAAAAAGCACTTTCAACTATTTCGGATTTAATTCGAAGTGATTCTAGTAAGAAAGGAAAAATTAATTTAAACATAAACTAAACATAGATTAATATAAATTAATATTAAAAAAATTAAATCTAACTCAACTTTATTAAATTAATTAAATAAAATGAGATTTATTTCTATTTATAGTAATATATCTCTATGTTAGGAATTTAAAAAGAATTATAAGTCTTGAATAAAAAATTAATAAATTAAAGAAAATATAAATAAAAAACTTTTAAATTCATTGTTATAAGATTTTTGGTTGAAAATAATACTTTGATCTCTTATTCAAATTTATTTACTACTTATTTGTGTTGAATACTTATAATATCTTTTTTAATTATGATATCAGAGTTAATGTTTATCTTGACGATGACTTAAATAAATATTATATAAAATAGGTGAAAAATCATAAAATTTAAAATTTAAATTTTTTTTGTTTAAAATATTTTCTATTTCAAGAAAAAGAAAATAGCTGTTTCACATGGGTTCAAAAGAATAATTATCATAGTTTATCTAAACTTATACATAATTAGTGTTGAATCTCTCACTGTTATTTTTTATATATGCCAAAGCATCCAACGTGGAATTAAAGGACCTTTAATGAGTTTGAATCTAATTATGCAAAAAACTAATTTATAAATTTATATGCAATAAATTATTCTCCAACTATTAATTTATATATGGGTTTATTTGAATTTATAATTTTACTTTTTAACACCGTCGGTCAAAGTGTTGAAATACCGGAATCACCATGCTCCGTGATCTTATGAGTGACCCCACACGCATTTTCCTCAGCCACACGTGTTGATTAACCAAATTTATCGTGCTTGTGACCTTCCCCCAATATGGAAGTTGTTGATCACAACTTCCATGGTCAACTAGTTGCTTCATGTGTAAAGGAAAATTTACTTTACTCCAACCAATCACTAGAGGACACGTGTACCCAACAAATTATACTTTCCATTGGATTGTTCTTGTTTGCTCTAGTCATATAAATAAGTAATTGTTTAAGTATAAGAATTTTGAACTAAAATATTCAATATGAATTACCTTTATGTGAATCTCTTCAATTTTTATAATTAAGAGTAGGGTTAGTAAAAAGAGGGTTACTCCCTCCACACTACCACCTGTTGCTTCCTATATTTCCTCATTTCCATTTTATCTTGCAGATTAACGGATATGAGTGATTTATTTGGTTGACAACGGATCTTGACATCCGTTAATGAAAATCAAGATCTATTTGATATTTGAACATTTTTTTTTATACAGAACAAATTTTAAACAAATTAAATTAATAAATAACTCAAAATCTAAAATTATATACTACAGATATAAATTTATACAAAATAAAAATAAAATTAATAAACTAACACAAAAAAAAGCCAAACAAGAAGGTTGAACGGATATGCGAGATTTATTAGGTCTTCAACGGATCTTGACATTCGTCGACAGAAATCAAGATCCGTTGAAGGCCAAACAGATCTCTCATATCTGTTTAGGCCTTCGCGTTTGGCTTCTTTTACGTTTTTCAAACAACAACGCACAAAAACCTCATTTTTTGGGTGAAATCAACCATGAACCACACTCTTCTTCACAAACCAACTATCTCTGGAGCCAACTCAATGACAATGAAGCATCGGAAATGAAAGATGAAACAGAAATCACAAATAAGAGAAGTATTAGGAGGAGAGGAAGAAGAGTGTGAAAGGAAAAAATAAAGTTTTTGGAGGGTGTGGGGGTGTGAGGCTGCGACAGTGAAAAAGGGAAACATGAAGAGAGGAAGAAGAGAAGTTTCTATGGTGTGGGGGTGTGGGGGCTACAGCAGTGAAAAGTGAAAGGGAGTGGGATTAGATTAGGGTTTTCTGTGGTGTGGAGGTGTGGGGGCTGTGGCAATGAAGAGTGAAAAGGGAGTGAGATTAGATTAGGGTTTTAGATTAAAATAGGTAAAAGTAAAAATAAATATTTAAATAAGGTCAGTTTTGAAAATAAAAAAAGTTAGGGAGGTGTAGGGAGCAACCTGTGGTGGTGGAGGAGTAACCCTATAGTAAAAAGAGATAAGTCCGATAGTTAAACTCTCTAGCTTGGTAGAAAAATAGATTGAAATAACGGCTTAAATGGAGGAATTCATACTAATTAGGTCCACAAGTCCCGTAATCCACCAAATCAATTTTGTGGGTTAGTCGGGTTTGGCGGTTTCGTTTTATTAAAAAAAATTGAACTCGTCTCTTAATACTTTATATTAATACAGTCTCACAACTCGTCAAAATATGATATAATTCGACAAATGCTTAATATAGCTCGATTAAAGTCGTCATTATTACATCCATCATAGTCACCTTCTACTCATCTTTTTCCTTCCTTTTTCTCTTCCTTTTCCTCCACTATTCTTTTAACTTTGACAACCATTGTTGAGTTCATTATCGCACTTTCATGCCTCTACGTCATCGTTGAGTCACTGTCGCTTCACAGTCGAGTTGTTGCCACATCATCAACGAGCTGATAAATCACTATAGAGCCTCCACCTCCTTCTCCTCCTCTACTTCATTCTCCTCCTGTACTTCATTCTCCTCTTCTTCCTTTCCCTTTCTCTTCTTTTCATTCATCTCTCATCAACATAAAAAAATTCATTAAAACTTTGTGAAAAAATATCACTTAATTTATTGATAGATTTATTGACAAAAGAACTTATAAATTACCACGAAAGTATTCGTCGATAATACAAATTATAATTTATTAATATATTTACTAATAGACTTTAATCCGTTGACAAATTAAATAGTAAAATTATAAAAACAAATCGTCAATAAATTTAAGTTATTTATTATCATTAGTAATAATCCACTGGTAAGTTATTGTAATACTAAATAAATGATTTAGTGAGATAATATTTACATTTATTTAGTTTTTCAAATATTAAGGAATTATCTTTACTTGTTATTTAAGATTTTAAAAATCAACCATATAAGATCGAGTATCTTTAAGGATGAATCAAAGAACCTTATTAAATATTAAATCTTTCTAAACTCCAACTCTTACGAGAGTTAAAGAAGTTACATAAAGTATGTCAAATAAAAAGCATGTTACCTATATTTGTTGACTCATTACACTATTTTATTTTATAAACGGTTTACCTTGGCATGATGAGTATTACGTAAACACAAGTCCTTTAAAACTTAAATAAAAGATAAAAACTTTTTGGTACGTTAAATTCTTTAAATTTTTTAGAAAATTAAAAAAGAAACAAAAACATAAATATTATTGCAAATAAATTTATTATAAAAATTTTCTTTTGAAGAAAAAAAAGAGAAACATTTATATTTTACCCCAGCATATTAATTGAGTTATTACTCTTTTATAAGCTTTTCTAAAATTAAATCTCAAATTCTCTTAAATAAAGGAAAGATATGGATGACCATGATATATATATATATATATATATATATATATATATATATATATACTAGTTTTTAGAAAAATAAAACATTTCTTTTATTTCTTTTGTTTTACTAATATTTTTCAGTTTCCTCTGATTAGTTATCTCTATCACTATATGTTAAGGAAAAAATTAAATGACCATTATAAAATATCACATAGTAGTGTTGTAATATAATATCAACATGTATAACCTTAAAAATCTTTTAATATTTTCAAAATAAATTTTATTTATCTGTGTTAAACACTAGAAGTAGATATCTAAAATTTGAATAATAGGAATCAGAGAAAAATATTTTGGATGAAATAATATTGAAATTAACAGATTTTATATATAAGAACTAAAAAAACATTTCAAATTTCATAGAAATAAAAAGTAATTTTTTTTACAAAAATTAAAATAAAAAGTTACGGATTAAGAAAATTAAAGATATAATTCAATGGACATACCAATATCAGAAAATTCACATTAAAACCCATTAATTAATTCTGAGTCTGAAAAAAAAAAGTAATCTGAAATGTTACATTGAATGTGTAATACAATATTAAATTAATCCCAGGACAATTATAGAATTAGTCAAATTGTTTATTAAATAATAAGACACTGTTTTCTAAGATTCCTCAACGTGCTTTTCCTGAACTATAGACTATAGTGTTTAGTATTAGTTTAATCACAAATCCTTAACACTAATTTCAGAGAGAGTCACATGGAATATAACTTTAAATCAAAATTTCCATATTAAAAAATTTATTAAGACTGACACACTATATATTCTTCTAAACAACTTTGTTTAGAAAATAAGAAACAATTTAATCATTCCTTACCAAAACTATTCCTTTTAAAGTTTTTTCTCCAAACAAGAATTACCACAATGAATTTTTTTTATATGATTAAAGAATCATAAATAATTTCAAAACATAATAATTCAAATATCCATAATATACTAGTTTATGATTATAAATCACTCTTTTTTATAAAGATACTATGGCGTTAGTTCAGAAATTATAAATATTATTAATAATAATAAATATTTATTATTTTCTAAAAATTTGATATTAAAGACATTGATTCAGTATATATTATATGAAGTCAATTACAAATCCAGGATTCATTCTTTAAATAACTTTCATGTTTATATTTAAAACATAAAACGGAAACTTTAACATCAAATCAAACACATGCTTATTTTATTTTTTACTAAAAAAAAGTATGATATTTTTAATTTTGTAATAAAAGTATTTTATTAAGATAAGAAACATATCCATAGTTTACTCCCTCAATTTTAACATAAAGTTAAAACTTAGTTTCTAAATTGTGATATATTTTAATTTTTAAATTTCAAAAATAAATGAATATAATTTTTTTATTTAATTACATTAAATTCTTTAAATGTAAATATAAATAATTTAAATACTAAAATTAAAATATTTAATTAATGAACATATTTAATTCATAAAAAATTTAATGAAATTGAATTAAAATTTAATATATCAAAATATATTTAAATTTTGGATAAAAGTAAATTTTAAATTGACAATAAAATTATAATATGACGCAGATAATGAACAAATTAAATGAAATGAATGTTTGCACATTAATAACATACCAAACATTTTTTAATTTCAAAAAGCAATAAATCATCTTGTTTTTTTCCAATCTCACTTTGTGCTATCCACACGCTTTCACTTCTATTATATATCTCTCTTCATTCTTCCTCAAAGCTAAACCAAGTTCATCTTTCTCTCTCTGTCTCTCTGAACTTTTTCTCAATAATTCATCAATGGCGTTTCACTCACCTTTCAAAAGCATCATTGCTCTTTCTCTCTTAGTTTTTCTCTCTCTCTTTTTCACTTCTTCCCATTCTGCCCTCACCTGTGCCTCCTATAAGCTTCCGGCAAACCGCACCTACGCCAACTGCACCGCCCTCCCCACCCTCGGCGCCATCCTCCACTACACCTACAACGCCACCAATCGCACCCTCGCCATCGCGTACGCCGCCGAGCCACCCAAATCTGGGTGGGTGGCCTGGGGGCTCAACCTCGCCGGTGGCGGCATGATCGGCACGCAGGCCTTCATTGCGATCCCCGCCTCCGCCGGCGGCATCACCGTCCACCGCTACAACCTCACTGCCTACAAGGCCATCGACGAAGTCAAAGCCTTTACCTTTGACTCGTGGGACGTCGCCACGGAGGGGGCTGGCGGCGCCGTAGCGATCTTCGCCGTAGTTGCGATTCCCGAGAAGGCGGGGAACGTGACCCACGTGTGGCAGGTGGGACCCACCAAGGACGGGAAGCTGTCGATCCACGACACCAAGCCGGATAACCTGCAGTCAAAGGCGGCGCTGCCGGTGGCGCTGGCTCCCGCCTCTGGAGGTGGAAGCGGAAACAGTAGCGGAAGTGGGAACGCCACCGCGCCGGCCGCCTCGAGTGGGGACAAGAGTGGTGTGAGTGAGAGGTTTGGCGTTGGGTTTTACTTTGGGTTGATTGTGGCTTTGATGACTGCTGTTGTTGCTCTTTGAAGTGATTTTTTTTTTCTTTTTTTTACTTTTTATTATTACCTCTATCATTTAATAATTTTTGCTAAACTGTGATAACTGATTTTTTTTTATATTTATCATAGGAATTTCTTTTAATCCATTGCCATGATGATTTTATGTTTATTTTTCTCATTTTTCATTTTGGACTTTATCCATAATTTTGTTTATCTTCGTATTTTCATCGGTAAGTTTATCTTTGATTCAATTACCAAAAGAAGTGTTTAGTTTTTTTCTTTTGTTTTTATCTTTGGTTCAGTAATATTAATATACATTGTAATACTATATTTTTTTAGTGACTAATTTTTCATTATCTTGTAAACAACATCAAATTAGTCTCTATATTGAGGAGTGAAAAACATATTAGTCTCAAATGAACTTGTCATGATCTTGTTCAAGAATTTTAATTTCTTAATCAACTATAAATTTGAGTTTGAGCAAGACCAATAAAAACTGTAAACAAAACACTCACAAATCTGCATTATTACTATAAAGTTATATCTTCATTGTATTTAAAATCAGAGGGGATGGATAAAATAGTATCTTCATTGCAATAATCCTTATATTATTAAATTATACTAATTATTACATTTTTTTTTTGGAAAAATATAAATTAGTCATAGATTATAAAAAAAATGAACCAGATAATTTTAAATGGTTCTTCACAGAGAGACAAAAACAATCTGTCGAAATAATCTTGAAGGGAGTAATACATTTGAAGACTATCTTTTTCCTATCTAAATATTATGATTGAAAAAACAAAGTAATGGTTAGAAAATTTACAATCAAATTTTATTTTTCACAATTTTAGCTGCTTAAATTTTTATTATCTGTAAATTTAGTTCTTGAACTGCACAATAATTATTCGTAACTTTATTCAATTTTCAGCATAATTATTCATAAATTCTTTTATTACTTTCGGCATGAAATAATAATAAGGAGAAAACTCATTATACTTGTGATTTTCTAACAAGTTTGTGACAATCACAACCGCACAAATTGTTACCAATATAATTTGATGTGATTCAATATATTTTTAAAAATAAAAGTTAAACAAAGTTGTGAATAATTAAAAATAAAGCATTAAAATTGTGTAAACAAATTTCGGATAGCTGAAAATTAAGGAACTAACTACGGAAAAGGAATCTAGAGATCAAATTTATGCAATTTGTAAAACATATACCAAAATTAGAATTAAACTAAAAACATATATAAGTTGAGTTTTGTGGAGGGACTGGGCGGTAGGGACGTGTCTTGAAAAAGACACGATTAGACGTCTCATTAAAGACGACGTTCTGTCATTATTCTCAGATTAGGACAAGATTAAGGTAAGATGTGATTAAAATTATTGGGTCAGTATTGGATCGTGATTAAAATTCTGCTAATCATAAGTCTATGGTAAAAACTACAAATAGAGGTCAAAGGTATGAGGTAGGTTATTTACATTTACTGCACATTTATTATTGCTTTAAACTTACTGAGTGAACTGTACACTAACTTGAGCGTTGGAGAACGTACCCGACCGAATGGTGTTTGTTCGAAGGAGAGAACTGAAGAAGTGACTGCGCGGTATTCGTAGGAAGAAGACAACAAGAGGTGCAACCGGACGACACAGAAGGAAAATTGTGAAGGTATTGGTGGTTGCTCAACTCCACAACCGAAACATTTTGGCGTCCACCGTGGGGCCGAGTAACTTGGTACCCAATGGTGGCCACGAGAAACATGAGCGTGGAAGATCAAGGTGAGATGATGTGTGTGTTGCAGCAGAAGATGGAGGAGATGCAACAGCGTCACGAGAAGGAGATGGCGGTCGTGCGAGCGGAATGCTCAGCCCAGTTGGCCAAGGGAAAGGGACTCGAAACTGGTGAGAGGGTCGGAGGGGAACGTGATAAAGCAGCGATAAGGGACAAGGACGAACACAACAACGCGTAGGACCCGTCTTGGAAGCCTACCGAGTCGAGGGTGGAGGAGGGAATAAAGCCAAAACCAATCAGGCTGAGAGTGCGACGATGAGTAAACAACTAGTGGTAAAGACCGAAGGATCGTCCGTCCTCTTACCTTTCGTCCAGGCCATCATGGACGTTCAGATCTCTGAGAAATTTGTTACCCAACAATTCAAGATGTACGATGGGACCACAGATTCGAAAGCCCACATTAAGGCCTTCACTAATGCGATGGCCTTCCGCACCGGCAATGATGCAATTTGGTGTCGGGAGTTCTCGTTGTCCCTCCAAGGGGAAGCTTTGGAGTGGTTCAACTCACTGCCCAACAACTCCATCGATAATTTTGAAAGTATAAGAAGTACGTTCAAGAAGCAGTTCGCAGCCTGCAGCACACAGGATGTAACTATGGTCGATCTGATGAACCTCAAACAGAAGAAGGAGGAATCATTAAAAACCCTTCATGGATCGTTATCAGAAGACGGTCTGGCGAGTCAAGGGCCTTAGTCTTGAACTCGTGCTCCAGTATATCCTGTCGGCATTGAGACCGGGCCCTTTCAAGGATAGTATGTGCCGATGACCACCCAAGACTATGGAAGAGCTGCGAGAGAGGGCAGCGGATTAGATGCGGGTGGAAGAGATGAAACAAGGTTACAAGAAGGTGAACCAGGAGACTAAGGAAGACAAGATGGACAATCGAAAACATGACGGTCAGTCCGGAAGGACTAGAGGTTTTGGACCGAGAGAGCCGCCTCGAGGCCCTCGTTTCCAACAATACACTCCGCTTAACGCCTCTTTGGCTAAAATACTCCGGGAAGCACTCAGTACAGAAAAGATACCGGCACCTAAGCATCGACCTACCCCTCCGGGGTAGATGCGAACAAGCATTGTTTATATCACAAAAAACATGGGTCACGCCACAGAGGAATGTGTGACGCTCAAAGATAAAATTAAAGAGTTAATTCGAGTCGGCCAGCTGAAAAAATATGTGAAAATAGAGAGGTCGGCGGAGCATACGACTAGAGGGATCGCCCGAGGTATGGGGAAAATAGTCGTCCCTGGTTGGAACAACGAAGAAGCCAAAGCCGGAGCAAAAGTCGTGACCGGCCATCATCCTCGGTGAGGAGGAGACACGTCTGGGCACTATGGTCAGTGCATGTCATGGGTAAACCCCAAAAGACTATGCCGCCGAAAATTTTACGGATGAAGATTTTCACGCCCCCAAAAAGCTGAAAGAGGTCAGTTTCATCCTAGAGGTCACGTACACCACTTGGCTCGCCAATGTGGTTATGGTGAAAAAAGCTAATGAGAAGTGGCGCATGCGCACGGACTACACCGACCTGAAAAAAGCATGTCCCAAAGAAGCACATCCATTACCCAGCATCGACGGGCTAGTGGATGGAGCGTCCGACCATGTAATACTCAGTTTTCTGAATGCTTATTCAGGATACAATCAAATCCCTATGTTCGTGCCTGATCAGGAGAAAACAACGTTCATCACCGAACGGGCGAACTACTGCTACGACGTTATGCCATTCAGTCTTTAAATCCAGGAGCAACGTACCAGCGCCTCATGGACAAGATCTTCGCGAAGCAAATAAGGCGATGCATGGACGTTTACGTTGATGATATGGTGGTCCGTTTGAAATCTAGGTTGTACCATGTGAAAGATTTGGAAGAGGTTTTCGAATAGGTCAGACGGTATCAGATGAGACTCAAACCGGCCAAGTGTACCTTCGGGGTAGGAGTCGGAAACTTCCTAGGTTTCATGTTGACATCCCGTGAGGCTAACCCAGATAAATTTGCGGCGGTACTCAAAATGAGAAACTCGTCCAACTTAAAAGAGGTGCAGAGGTTGGTCGGATGGCTAACTTCGCTTTCCCGTTTCATTCTCAAGTTAGTCGAACGCATCTGATCGATAATGAAAAAGATGAAGAAAGGATCAACTGAGAAGTGGGATGTAGATTGCGATAAGACATTCGAGGGGGTGAAAGCAGTATTAACCAACCCACCAGTAATGAACCGGCCGGTGGAGGGAGAGGAATTGTAGTTGTACTTAGGAATTTCAGACGAGGCCATTAATGTCGCTTTAATCCAAGAAAAAACCAGAATCAAGACTCGTTTATTTCGTCAGCCGTATCCTCTGGGACGCTGAGACCCGATATCATCAAGTTGAGAAGGTCACCTTGACGCTACTCAACGCTTCCAGGAGGCTACGCCTATACTTCCAGAGCCATCAGGTGGTCGTCAAGACCGACCACCCCATCTCGAAGATTCTCCGAAATCCTGATTTAGCCAGCATGATGGTGGGATGGGAGGTCAAGTTATCAGAGTTTGGGTTACACTACGAACTGAAAGGGTTCGTTAAGGGACAACACTTAGCTGACTTTGCGGTAGAGCTCTCGAGGGTGGTCGCGAGTGACGAATGGAATCTATTTATAGATGGAGCGTCAGGAAGAGCTGGTGGAGGGGCTGAAGTGGTCTTGGAAGGACCGAACGACTTCCTGTTAGAGCATGCACTTATTTTCAAATTCAAGGCCTCCAACAACCAAGCAGAATATGAAGCTCTGGTGGTAAGGTTAGAATTAGCACAAGACATGGGCGCCTGGAACCTTACATGTCGGACCGATTCGCAACTGGTGGTCGGTCAGACGAATGGTGACTTCCAGGTCAAAGACGACTATCTGCTTAGGTACTTCCATAAAGCTTCAACGCTGGCGAAATTTTTTATCAAAATAGAAATTAAGCATATTCCTCGAGGAGGTAACGCCTATGCGGACATGCTTTCAAAGCTCAGTCAAGGCAAGGAAAAGGGGCAGCTAACTACCATCATCAGGTAAGTCCTATTGTAGCAGTCGGTTGAGTGTCCCACAACAGTAAATGTGAATCACCTACCTCATACCTTTGACATCTATTTATAGTTTTTACCATGGACTTATGATTAGCAGAATCTTAATCACGGTCCGATACTGACCCAATAATCTTAATCATATCTTATCTTAATCTTAATCTTGTTTTAATTTAAGAATGATGGTCGAACGTCCTTAACTAGACATCCAGTCGTGGTTTTTTCAAGATACGTCCCTGTCCCTCGCGTACAAGTTTGAAAAAATAAAACATACATAATGATTAAATTGTCTTTTGAAGATGAAAAAAAGAAGAAGTATCTCTTGTATTTCAATGAAGTTGAACTTGGTGATAGAGAAACTAGGGTTTGAACCTTATACTTGAATGAATTTGGTTCACTTGGAGATTGTGATAGGAGAGTTTAGACTTTGAAGTAAACTATCTCCTTTTTCTACTTTAATGAATGTGTGTGGATAAATGATGAAATAAGAATAGCATATATGTGTGGACCAAGTGGGTGAGAGGGTTTTTATTGCGTTGAATTATTGGTGTCTCACTTTTCTTCCTTTTTATATAGGTTGGTGCAAGTGGATTCTAACTTCCAAACTTTTTTTTTTCGGTCCATCTCGGTTTCTGTAACTTCTTCCTTCTGTATTATTCTACTTTTCTCACTATTAAACTCACTCTTTTCAAGTTGATAAAAGGTGGAATCACATTAATATTCGTTTCACATGTCTAATAAAGGTAAAATAATTTTTATAATTTTTTAATAAAAAACTAAACAATAAAAAAGATAGTGTGAAATAAATGTAAAAAAATTATGTGTTAAAAGCATTATTTTTCCTTTTAACTTGGTGGTCAATTTGTTTGTTCTTTCTCCGATTTCTTCATCTTATTGGTCAATTTGTTTGTTGTTTCTTCAAAAGTGAGTGATTGACAAGGTAAAAGAATTAGAAGAAAATAACAAATTGATCCATGTTGAAGATAAGAAGACAGAAATAACACATAAATTATCAAGTTAACAGCAAAATCAAACGAAAAAGTAGTTAAGTGAAAATAAAAATATATATTTTAAGTACATAATAGAACAAATTTTTTTATTAAAAAAATAATAAAGAAAACACTCATATTTATAAGATAATTTAGTTAAGCTAAATATTAGTGTTTCGGCAGATAATTTTAAATATTTTTTCATGTCTTTAAAGCCACCATGATTTCTATTTCAGTTTTCTTTCTTCATTAAATATGATTGTAGTTTTTTTAACTTAAGGAGAAGGTATAATTAAATTTAAATATATATATATATATATATATATATATATATTTAAATCAATTGCGTGAAACTAACGTGATACAGTTCCAGCTCAATATTAGCCTAAAATATTATTTAATATGTAAAAAAATATTAACAATATTAAATTAAAAAGATTATATTAATTTATTTTTAAAGTTTGAAACTAAAATATATTAAAATTTGAAATAAAATCGAATTTTAATTTTACTTTCAAATTTAAGGATTAAAAATATTGTATTTTTTTATATTTCACTTGTTTGGGTTAAATTTGTGTATTTATAAAGAACTGATGAGACAAGTAGCTAATTGTGAATGGAGCAAATTCTTCCTCTGCTGACATTGCTGACACAAACCTAGAAAAGAAACTTTATTTTGAACCTAAGTTTACTTGAATAATTATGACAGTAAGTAAACATGCAAGAGTGGTTAATAAGAATCCTTCCATGTGAAAGTTTCAAAATTGGGTGATTTTTTTGTTTGGCTGTCACAAATTTGTTTGAACTTTAGAGAGAAAAAGAAACTAAAAAATGAAGGGGACAACTCTTGAATCATTATGTTGTTTAATGAACATGGTTTTGTCCTTTATGAGTTCACATGCAATGAAACCATAATGTTATAAGGCATAGGTGTGTCGTAATCAACAACTTATAAATATATAAAAATATTTAAATTTGTCTATAAAAATAATGCATTCATATGAATATAAATAATTTTTTAAAAATTTATCTTACTTGACATTCTTTTTATAAATGTTTAATATTATATACTTTTTTATATTTAATAGGAAAAAATTTATACACGCAGATAAATTTGTTAAGAGCGGTTTAACACTTTTACAAAAGGCTATATTTAAGAATTTTACTGATGACTAATTTAAATAATTTAAATTTTTATTCAAAGGTCAATACCCAATTTCACTTTCGCTCCACCTTTTCCCTTTTTTATCCCTATGGTTTAAAGTTAGCTTACGTCATGCAGACATGCATTTTGCGAAAGCAACAATTTATTTCACAAAAGCAACTAAGTTTGCGCAACGCTTTACTAAAAGAAGAAAAGCTTACACACACATACGTATATAATATATGGATAAGGATCAATAGAAAACATTTTTTTTATAACATTTAAATATTATTGTGTTACTTTATGAATGGTCTAAAATTATTCTATAATCAATAATAATAATAATCATAAATATTACCATAAATCAATCACAAAATGACATGTAAATAATATTCAAATATTATAAAAAAATATTGTTTAAGTATAATATATATATATATATATATATATATATGACAAATATCAAGTAAGTAATAAAGATATTTTTTTATGTTTAGTTTCTAATAATAGAAGTTAGAAAGTAATGTAAATATATATTTTTATTTAAGAGAATACTATTTTTCTCTTTTTATTTTGTATATTGTTTGTGTTTTATTGATCTCTATTTAATATTTATATATAATTATTTGAAATTTATTTTTCAAAAAGTTTATAGTTTAATAAATAATATTTTTTTAACTATTCAAATATTCAAGACCGATAATAGATTTCAAAGTAGCACTCAATTTTCACAAGCTTGAAATAACTTAATCCAGCAAATAAGTCAGATTGACCACATCCCATCTTGACCAAGTGAGATTCAGTCCCATACAAGAAAAAAATATATTATTCACAATAAAAATTCGTAAGTAATTTATAAAATTTTCAATAAAATAGTTTTACCTATAAATTGTCTATATACAAATAAAAAAATTTAAATAAAATAATCATAATTAATGTTATTTATGAATTTATCCATATATAATAAATTTGTAGGTAAATAATTTTAATATATAATATTTGTACCTAAGTTTAATAATGTAAAAAATCTAAATATTATATAATACAACGATTTAAATATAAAAAGAATTTAGTCATGTGGTAATATCTAAGCAATATTTTCTAACACAATAATAATATTTAAAGTTCCCTAACCCTAATAATCTTCATAAAAACCATATGAATTAGGGAGTTCTTCGTCTTTTTATTCCACTTGAACAGAGTCCATAAACATCATTGCTAAAAAATAGCCACTCAAAAGTACTATAAAAAGTTTGTGGCATAAATAGATGGACAGATGCTAGTAATAATCAACAAATAGTTAAAAGAAAATGCTTCCACCAATTTTTTCTGCAATTTTGAAGAGCTTGAATTCATGCATATGCCATTAAGAATAAGAATACTAGGAAGCCATAAGGCATCAAAGAAGTGCAACTGATTATATAATGAATTGTTGGCATGCTAAGTTTCATTAAGCCAAATACAAACTTAATATAAATTATGCAGACATTTTCATTTGCAGAACCTGGAGCCTCTATAGGTATTGACTTAAGTTTCTCTTCCAACTCCTGATTTCAATATTTCACTAATGTGATTTTGATTCCATTCTCACCAAGATCTAAACTCTTTGTATATCTAGAATCACCATCAAGATTAGTTTGTCAAGAATCACCACAAAGATTGGTTTCTTTTGTAAAAAACCAGCCCAGAATGGTTTCTTTTTGTAAAAAAACAAAGCATCATTTTGCCCAAATCATTCATCTTGGCATGTGAAACACCATCCAAATGCAGCTCTACTCCTTTTTGGATACGTGATGCTCAATAATGAAAAAGGAAATAGAATGGGGAGTAACATTTAACTTGGCAAAGAGTATGGAATAATAACTGACATTTTTGTTAGGCTTCTTGGACCTCAGCAGCTTATCATCAACACTCACATCTCCCAATCTATTCTAAAAGAAGTACTTTCAAGTATAAAGTGTTTTAAAACATTGAATCAGAACGAAACTGTTTCAAGGACATGAAATTTTGGTTAATTGGGTTTAAAACAGAGGATGTATAACATTGACTAGCCATTTACCAGTTAAGAAGCCAAGACAATACAACAGAATTGATAGTGAAGTACACTAGCTGTGATCACAGAACAATTCAGATAATGCAAAAACTAAATTACAAATTCCAATTTCATAAACTGCTAGACTTTCATCCCATCCCCAACACTTAAGTCAGAATTATGTCTCCTCAAGAAGGATCATTTTTTTCACTCAAAATCGATGCCCTTTGGAATCTCAATTTATCAATTTCCCTCCCAAGATAATCTAATGTTGTGTATGTGGTGCATCCAGCGTCCAACATCATTTTTAAGAACTTATAAGCATCCTTCAATAGCCCGACCTTACTGTGAACTTCAATCAATGTATTGTAAGTGACAATGTCAGGATTTATTCCACTGCTCCTCGTTTGCTCAAAGAGCTTATTCACCTCATGGATTCGGCTTGCTTTCCCCAAAGCATTGATGACTGTTATACATAACTATGTCAAGATAACCTCCCGGCTTTAGTAGCCTATCAAGAACAACACTAGCTAGATCAGTTCGTCCCATCTTTTCTAAACCTTGAAATATCATATTGTATGTAGCTATATCAGTACGTAAATATTGGTAGATAAATCAGATTTTTCTTCCGCAAATCACTAACAAATAATGATTACAAGTAAACAAGCAGCATTATGTGTGATTAAGGCATGTTTGGGCCAACATTAACCCATGAACAGTGCAATGCCCATAATGTAATCCTATAAATAGACATAGTAGTCATGTTAACTATCATTTTATCATCTTGTAAACTAATTATTCAAAATCATCGTAAAATAATAAATTGACTTAAGTATCATAATATCTTTTACATGTATTCTCTTTTTTTATTGGAGTCGAACACTAAAAATACAAGTTATTTGACAACAATTGATAAAAGATATAAGAAATTGGATGGTTTTATAAAATTGTATTGGTTTTGTAAAAACATCCTTATTGATAGGATGTTTTGGTAAATACATTTTGGAATCATAGTATTCTGGGGTTAAGGTAAAATTTTTCAAGTTACTTTAATTTATAGTTCTTATTAAAAGTTAGAATATTATTTCCACTTAATTCAATAATGAGATAGGTCCTTCTTATTAGTGAATTTAAACACACATGCTTAATTACTCCAAAATAACAATGAAACTATGTAAGCTAGGATTACAACCATGCAATGAAAAAGAGAGGATGAGGATAATATTCAAACACATTAATTTGCCTAATATGTTTTGGTTTTGAAGAAAACTAAGCATATAAAGACGCGATGAAAATTTTAAGACTTTTGTGAACTTATATGTCCCGGTTGTATATAAATCGAAACCAAATACCCTATTTGGCATCAATTATTAGAGAAATGAAGTTGAAAGGTGTGCGAAAATTTCAAAATATTTCAAAATTTTCACCATTGTTTTAATTATTTTATGTGAGAGAGAATGTTTAGTCTCGGTTCTCGAATAACTAAAGTCATATATATGTATACAACTTTAGTTATATAAGAACCGAGTTGAAAGGTGGACCAAAATTTTCAAAATTCTTATTATTTATTTAAATAATTTATTTGAGAAACGTGATATGGTCTCGGTTGCTAGAGAACTGAGACTATATATACTTATGGCTTCAGTTTTTTAAAACTTTGGGTCATAAAATTGAACAAATTTTCAAAATTTCCATTCTTATTATTTAAATAATTTATCTGAGAAAAGGGATATGGTCTCGGTTGTCATAAATTCGAGACCATATATTCCTATGACTTTGGTTTTTCCATATCTGACGCCATAAAGTTGAAGAAAATTTTAAAAATATGACTCTTATGATTTAAATAATTTATCTGAGAGAGGGTATATGAGTTTGGTTACGAAAAAACTGAGACCACATATTCTTATGGCTTCGGTTTCTCTAAACATGAGATTATAAAGTAGAAAAAAATTTCAAAATTGCCACTAAAATTAATATTTTTAATTTTATTTACAGACATTAGGCTTCAATTTTATTTACAAACATTATTGCTTCGGTTTTATGAATAACTGAAGCAAAAAGTCTGCTTAGGGTGAATTTAGGCATAATTTTTACGAACTACTCACTATTCCTTATCTTTATGCAACACATTTTTTCATGATTTTTCGCTGCTTTGTTCACCACTGCAACTACTTTCCCCTATTGCATTTCCTCTCTATTGCATTCTCTTGCTCCCTTATTGCACTCATGTTTTCCTCTTCCTCAATCACTCACGTTTTACGCTTTTCTCTTCCTCCACCATTATAACTTCTTGTCGTTGTTTTTGGAAGCCAACACTCTCGTTCTTCCATTTCCCTCATTGTGAAGATGTCCCATTTCCAACGTTGTTCCTACTCTATTTTCACCACCATGAGGTTCCTATTATCTGCGCTCCATTGTTGCGATTCCTATCATCTACGCTTCCAGGTTCTTAGTTGCTTAAAAGTTTATTTTTTTGAAATGTTGTTAATATATTCGTATGTTATATGTTGAATTGTTTATTTATTTAGGATAGCTTAATTATATGTTTAAATTTTATTTGTTTTAGATTGTTGTTACATTGAGTTAGCCTTAGTTTTCTGTTTGAGGTTCAATACAAAAGTTATTTACTATTTTCAAGTTTTTGATGAAATTATATATCTTAAATTTAATATAAGAGGAGCAAGTACAAGATGATTTATATGTATTAAATCTTGAATTGTCCGATTGGACAATTTAAGAAGATTAATCATTTTTCTTAGTTTATTAGTGCATATACATTTTAATATACATATATTAAAATTTATAAATATTTTTCAATTGTGTTTTTTTTATTGATCTTTGGATGCAATTTAGTTGTGGTTGATAATCATTTTCATTTCATGTAGCTTGAAGAGCAACGCCAAATGTTGGCTAAATTTTGTGAAATTTATCATATGTTGTTTAAAATTGACATGTACTTTTAAACTAAAAAAGTGAATATTCTTGAATGGGATAAGGTTAAAACTTGAAACAAAAGTGATCAACCTGATCATTCATTTAAAGATTACTGAAGTTGTGTGAACAATTTCAATATATATACAAATTGATTAAGATTGGATTAATTAATACTAGGATTATAATGCGTGTATATAAATATACAACTTATCATACAAAAAAGGGGACACATAGATACACACATATCATTTTCTTCTGTAAGATATATTTTGTATTGATCAATATTCTCTCTAAGAGAGATTTTTATCTATATTTGTTTGAAAAAACACATTGTTGTTTTTGGATAATTCAAAGTGATTTAAAACACTTGATTGTTTAACTCAAGGAGAGTTAAACAATTTTAACCATTTGGGCTAGTGTAAACTTAGGAGTACTGAAATTCATTGTCAAACTATGAGTGGTGAAACTCGTTGTAACTTTTTAAAGTTATTGAAACCCTTTAAGAGTATTTAAAAGAGAATTAGACGTAACTCAGTTAGAGTGAATCAATATAAAATCGAGCTTTCATTTCTGCTATTTTTTTTTAGTATTTTTAAACGCTTTGAAAAATCCTTAATTATTAAACATTGTTTACAAATAGTCTAACTTCTACAAACAACATCTAACATCAATTGCGAAAAGTTTTTCAAACTCTATTCAAACGTTCTCTTTCTAGAGTTTTCTTATTATTTCACTACTACCGTCATGTAGCATGTAAGTGATTATTTATGTTTTTCAAAAATTAAAAAAATTTTAAAAATTAAAAAATAAAAAATTAAAATTTTTACAAATTGATATATGATATAGATAAACCCAACAATAACTTCAACTCAAAGAAAATGATCAAATTAAATCATTTTAAAAATTAAAAAACTAAATTGAAACAATAGAAAAGTAAGGGACACAATTATCCAACCAAACAAATACAA
Organism: Vigna reflexopilosa; assembly: GCA_027742785.1. NCBI lineage: Eukaryota > Viridiplantae > Streptophyta > Magnoliopsida > Fabales > Fabaceae > Vigna > Vigna reflexopilosa. Next base: position 2,873,254 of record CM050929.1, on the reverse strand, counting down.
TAATGAACAAACATATAATTAAGCTTTTGTTTTTACAAAAAAAAAAAAATGCAACCCGAGAAGAATATTTCAATGGAAGCAACTATCAACGAAAATATAAGGAGAGTGGATATTCTCTCACTTATTCCTTTTCGTTTTTCCACATCATATCAAATCAACACAATTTTATCTTCTCCGATTATTATTACATAATCCCAAAAATATAAGAATTTCATATTATTTTTATTAAATTATGGTTTTGTTATGAAACACAAGTAAAAAAAATAATATGTGTTTTCTTAAAAGATCCCATTCTTAATACTTTCACATTAACTATGTTCAGAATAAAATACTGTAAAATAAAAAAAGGAGAGATATTATGTTAACAGTAAGTTAGCTGCAAAATAACTATTAATACTGTGATAATCGTCTGAATTTAATCAATCTTTCGAACCATTGTTATTATCTAATCTAACGATTTTCCTTAATTTTGAGTGATTAGGTAATTAATTATTACAAATAAAATCATAACAAGTACATTAAATATTCTTGGAAAAATAACCTGTCCCAAATTTTGTGATTCATTAATTTTCTTTTATATTATGAAATATTTTGATATAAATGAAAGAGTTTAATTAAACCAATAATAATAATAATAATAATAATAATAATAATAATAATAAAATTTTGCAATAGCGTATCAGTGATTCCATTTGGTTCTTGTAGTTCCCTCCCACACCACACAACACAACGCAACGCGTTGTTGCGTCTCTTCTTGGAGTGAGTCTGGTTAGGGCTGTTATGGAGTTCATACAGAGCCGCGTGGAGCCTTGGATCAAGGACCAGCGGGAGAAGCTGTTGGGCCTGAAGGACAAGGTGTCGTGGGGCCCACTCCAGTGGCGGATGAAGTGGCCGTGGGCCTCCCACCGTGAGCACAAGAAGCGGATCCAGGAGGAGTACCAACGCCTCACCAACCTCTGCCGCGCCCTCAAGGCGGACTCCGTCTCCGATTTGCAGGACCTGCTCTGCTGCATGGTCCTCTCCGAGTGCGTCTACAAGGTCTCTTTCCTCGTTTTAATTTTTCGTTGTCCTCAAAATTAAAATAAGAATCGTAAAATGTTTGTTTGAATTGCGTTGTGTATAATTCTGATTTGAGAGGAGTAATGTCTACTTCAATTTGTTGACGGCAATGTCAAGGTTTCTGTGATAGGACACAACTTGCATACGGTTGCTTGTACTTATTTCTAGTTTGAATTGGAGTTTCACGTTGTTAATACGTGAACAAAGGTTTGTAGTAAATATCAGTGCGTATTATTGAGAAGAATATTTAATTCTAATTGGAGAACAATACAAACAATACATAAAAGAAGTGTTTGTAAGTTTTTTCCTATTTGAGGTGTTTGTATATATGTTGTTTGTGTTATTTTTCAATTAGAATTGGAGTTTTACCTTGGTAATATGCGGAAAAATGTGTAAGTTATAGGATCATGCATATTATTGGGATTAAACTAATTCTAATTTAAGAACAAGACAAACATGTCTAGAACTGTATGTAGATTTTCTGTCTGGGGTGCTTGTGACCGCAATTATGATTGTATCAGAAAAATTGTGGTTTTTGGAGTTTCTGCAACCACAATTATGATCGTATCTTCCATATCCGTCTACAATATGAAGAAACACGGTGTTAAAAGAAGAAAAGCGGTGTCCTTGGTCTTATTAAAATTACATTTGCGGGTCTTCTTTATTAAACTTTGAAAAATACCGATACTAAAAATGTGTAGGAAAAGGGTTTCTTAGAATTACTATAGGTTTCATACAGTGTTGTTCTTCAACGGCAATTCTGTATGAGAGACACGGTTGGTTACTCTCTATTATTAGCCTAAAACTACTTTACAATTGTATCTAATAGGACTTAATCATTTTAGCTTCATATTCTTATCATTGACATAATGTGAGCATAGGATGAATTCATATTAGATAATCTGTGTCAAAATGTTTGAGTGATACTTTATGAAAATTAAACCTTTTTAATTTATGTAAAATATAAAATTGATTTTCTTTGATTATAATTATAAGAAACATGGTAAAAGCTAATTGGCTCCATAAAGTAATCATAAATACCTTTTTTTTTTCCTAAAGCATAAATGAATATGATGAATATTTTAGAAGTTTGGTGTTCTTTCATGTGAATCATGAAATGAATAGGCCATATGCTATTGTATACAAATATTTCTGTCTATTCATTTTGAGGATTATTCCTGGAGCTTTAATATTCTTTAGTGTTTATTTAAAGGCTACAAGTACAGTAGCTGTATGAAATGCGATGGTTTTCTATGATCTTGGAATCAATTGCAAGGCATATGCCTCTTGGAGTCTTAGACAAGTGCTTATAGCAACTTTGTAACTTTAATATGATTTTCTTGGGAGAATTATTGTATGAATATTTGTTAGTTAAATAAACTTATTTCTCGTTATTTCTGACTTATTATATAGAGACCTGCTGGTGAGATGATTCGAGCTGTAAATAAATTTAAGGCAGATTTTGGTGGACAAGTTGTTGCTTTGGAGAGGGTGCAACCATCGTCAGATCATGTTCCTCATAGGTGTTCATTCATTCTTTATACAATTTAATTCTTCTTCTAATCTTACATTATTTGCAAATATTCCAATATGCCATTATATATTTTGGTATTTGGAGGCTTTTATCCTTTGTTATTGTTCTCATCCATTCTAGAATATATTTGGATTGTATTTTGGAGGTAAAAAATAGGTTATTTGGATGATTTTTACATTAATTGGTCGTGATCTTTATTTTTAATGATTGCTTTTTAATGTCATGGCTTTTGTTTGTTCTGTTTAGTGTTTTTTAACAACCTAGCATGTGAATTTCTAGTTTCACTTACCTTATTAGTAACTACTTATATTATTGCATTCTCTCTCAAAATAGAATTGTGCATTGAAGTACTTTGTCTCTTCTTCTCTTAGGCTCTAAAAGATTATTTAGCGTTGGGTTCAAATTTTATGTACTGTCTTTCTTAGGTTTCTTTTATTTGACTTATGCAGTGGATGAAATAGAGAATGGATTTGGCTGTTATTCATAACAGAAAGATGTTGCTCATGATTAAGGAAAATAACAGACAAGAGAATAAACTCAATGTAGCAGGAATGTGAATGTTGCATTATATGAAGGCACAAACTACACTATTCGCACAAGATAGGATTAGGAACAGATACATTAGAGAAGAAGTTTGGGCAGTATTTTACGAAAGATGGTAGAAGCTCCTCTTATATGCTTTTTGTAGGCATGTGTGCAGAAGATCTGCAATAATTCAAATAGATGAGATGGAGATTAGCAATCCCTAGTGGTAAAGAGACTGAGAAATACTATTATTGAAACTATTATGGAAGATTGAGAGGTCAACAATTTGTCAATACTCCATAGACGCGAATACATGATCTATGATAGAATATTTTAGAATTTGATACATGTAGTTGAACCCGACTAGTGGAATATGACTTGGATGTTATTGCTGTTGTTGTGTCATACTTATTTGGTTATTATGTTGTTGAAGGTATTTGTTGGCAGAGGCAGGTGACACATTATTTGCTTCCTTTATAGGAACAAAGCAGTACAAGTGAGTTTTTTCATACGATTCCATGTGTAAGCCTTTCCAAATTCATTTTAACTTCAAGAATCTTTACCTTTTTCTATTTTGATGAAAGGGATGTCATTGCTGATGCAAATATACTTCAAGGTGCCATCTTTCATGATGATGCTGTTGAGGAATCTGAAAAAAATGAATCAACTGAATCTGACAATGATGAAAGCCATAATGGAAAAGACTATACGTGGAATCCTCTACAGTCCAGGTCTAAGAAACCGAAGAAGAAATACAAACCTGCAGCTCATAGGGTAAATGACTATTATCCAATATGTTTTTATTAAATTAAATTGCAGACTCTTATACCTGGAGATCTTTAAATAGACTCATAGTTTAAAAGGGGTAGTGGATCCCGATAGTTTCATAAACCTTTTTATTGAGTTCTTTGAATCCAGTCTGTTTATTATTATTATTATTAGTGCTATTTTTAATCTTTAGGAACCTGATACATAACTGTAATGACTGGATTGAAAATTTCCAAATTATATAGGGACCTATAGATTAATTTAACTATTTTGTCAAATTCTTATAGATTGTTGCTTCTTTATATGGTAAATTTATAATATTTCGATTTCTATGGTTTTCTTATCCATCTTTCTTTATAATTTTTCAACTGGTCAACTCTTTATAATCTTAGGATTTCATTCAACAGTAAAATCGCAACCTTGGTTTCTGGGTATTGCTATATAGCAATACTATGAGTAAATATTATGTTTTTGATTCCAATAATTTCCTTCATAATTCATATTACATCTCAGGGTTTCATGGCTCGTGCTAAAGGAATACCTGCTTTAGAATTATATAGGCTTGCTCAAAAGAAGAAACGCAAGCTAGTTCTATGTGGTCATTCACTTGGTGGAGCAGTGAGTTTGATTCATCCAATTTGAATTTTAAAGCATTACTGCTTTAGTGTTTGAACAAATTACATATGTAAAGTTCCTTGTATACACAGGTAGCTGCATTAGCTACTCTTGCCATTTTGAGAGTAATTGCTGCTTCATCTTCATCTTCATCAAAGGAAAATGAAAAAGTCTCTATCAAATGCATTACATTTTCTCAACCTCCTGTTGGAAATGCTGCTTTGAAGGAGTATGTTTTCCCTGTTCTTTTTTCTCACTTTCTAAATTGGTTAGCTGCTGATTCTTCTTCAAACCTGCAAAACTAGAATATTAATAATTTATTTCTTTGTTTTTTCTTTTCTTTGTAGCTATGTTAATAGAAAAGGTTGGCAGCATTATTTTAAGAGTTACTGCATTCCAGAAGATCTGGTTCCCCGTATTTTATCTCCTGCTTATTTTCACCATTATAATGCTCAGACTCAGCCAGGGCCTTCTGAAAATGAAACTGACAGCTCATTATTGAGAAAACACAAGCATGGGTCAGGGAAGCTTAACGCAGAGCAGTTGGTTTTGGGGGTAGGGCCTGTGCAGAGATCATTCTGGCGACTCTCAAGGCTAGTCCCTTTGGAAGGTCTACGAAGACAATTTAGTACAGGCAGAGAAAGACCGATCAGTTCCAATGAAAGAAATTCATTGCCTGATTCTCTTGCAAATTCTTTGAATGAGGAGGAAGTAGTTGCACCGCAGTTGCTTGAAATACAAGAGGGTTCTGATGGCATATCACTCAAGCCTTTACCTGAAGCTGATAAACATTCACTAGAGGTTCCAATTAATGGGAAAACAGATACAACAAACGATATGATGACTGGAGATGAGAAAAAGTGGCGCAGAGTGCCTTATTTGCCTTCATATGTGCCATTTGGACAGGTAGATATTATGGACTGATGATTTAGTTCAGTTTTCTTTTTGAGTCACCACAGGTTCTATATATGGTTTTACTTTCTTACTTTTTCATGGTGTACTGCTTTTGATGTTATTGTTATTGTACTTGCATGCAAAAGATTGATTGATTTGTCCTATAAGATGAAAAAAACTAGATCAGAAACTAGAGTGGAATTTCTTTGACAAATCCTTAACTGCCAATCTGAATCAGTATGATGATGGCAGAATGGACTGTAATTCTCACCAACTAACTCGATTATCCTCTCCACCCTTTCTCATAATTATTGTAGTCAATTGACTTCAATTTTTTTATAAATATAAAAACTATCAATACTCCCCAAGTCGATAGTTCCCCCTAAACATTCACTTGGTCCCCTAGGTAAACAGCGTGTGGCTTTTGAAATTGTTGCTGAGTTGATTGAAGCATGTTGACTAAACCAATTCTACCATTTAGTACAAGAATAATTTATAATCCTCCTGGATCAAACAACTTATGAACATTCCTGTACTCCTTCAGTTCTGTGTTTTGAGTTTCCTATGGTATGTATGGTCATAAAACCGAGCATTAGTGGCTCTGAAATTATACTAAGATCCCATGGCTCCCTTTGTAAACTGCACTACTCCACATGGTTTTAGCCGATAATTATTAATATCCTTCACCTTTTTGTCCTTTTGTGGTGGGCTGATGGTACTACCCAAAGTCTCCATTGTTGCCCTTAGTACCTGGTTTTCCCTGTATCAAACATGGGCTTCCCTCAATTTTTTTCCTCCTCTTTTCCCACCCAAAAAGTATCCATCTCTAGCAGTCTCATTCTTGATCTCAAGAACTTTTTTTCTTCAGTCTTCTGCTTTTTTGACCTGATTTTTTTTTTTCTTGTTTCTCCTAAGTTATTCCCAGTTTTTGCTTCTTTCTTTCTTTCTTTCTTTCCCTTCTGTTCTTTTCATACCTTTATCTTCTGTTATGTTTTCTTGCTGCCTTTTGTCCGTTAAAGCAACCATTTTACTGTGGTTTGAACGTTTAAGGAAAAACCTAATGATTAATGCATTGGATTCTATAATCAATGTCAACCAGGCCTTAAATTTATGCACTTGACAATCCAAAATCAACTTTAAATGTACAGGATCAAAAGAAAAGGAGTAAAATGATTCCATATCTTTTGTTTTTCCTTAGTTAGTGTACATTATTTTCCAATTTTCATTTTCCCTGGATGCTATGTTTCTATTAATTAACTTTGAACTCATTGGAACTTGTTTCATGTAAGACAGCTTTATTTATTGGGAAATTCTGCCGTAGAGTCTCTATCAGGTGCAGAGTACTCAAAGTTGACATCGGTATGATCTTTTCTTCATTGCTTATCAATCTGTGATATTGTTCTAATGTCCCAATTTAGGCTTAAGGTTTATCTTCCAACTTCATATTTATGAATATGGTAGTGTAAGTTCTCTCATTTAGTTTTCCTTTGGCAAAGACATTTTCAGGTCAGATCTGTGATTACTGAATTGAGGGAAAGATTTCAATCACATTCAATGAAGTCATATCGATCTCGATTTCAGAGGTAACCATTTTCTCATCAGGTTACACTAACAGAATTGGGTTTGCATAGTTTTCAAATTATTGACACCTAAATGATCATATGCTTACATCATCCCAAGATTCATGCCCAAATCATCTTATCTACTGTAAATATTTCTGAGGACATGTCCTCTAAGCTTCTTGAATTCCATCTAATGGGCTAATTATTGTTTGAAGCTTTTGATAATGCTTTTCTACATTAATTGGTGTTTCATATAGGAATAATACTGCTTTTCCTTCCTGGTTTGCAGAATCTATGACCTTTTTATGAGTGTTGATTCCTCATCTTTCTCTGGCATTGATCAGTTTCCTCATCTGAAGCAATGGCTTGGGTTTACAGCTGCTGGCACTGTGGAGCTTGGTCACATAGTTGAGTCCCCTGTTATTCGAACTGCAACCTCAATTGTTCCTTTGGGATGGAATGATGGACTACGAGCAAAAAATGGAGAGCCTCTGAAAGTTGATATTGCTGGTTATGGGTTGCATTTATGTACACTGGTTCATGCTCAAGTGAATGGTAACTGGTATTGTCATTACCCCATAAAACACCATCACTTCTAAGATAAATGGAACAGAGAGAGGAGAGAAAAATAACAGTGAAAGAATCTGTGTATTATTCACATTACTTGCACAATCATAAGTACATTGACTTATTTATATGAGTCATTTACTGACAGCTGTCTAATGTTGACAGCTGTTCAATTACAGGGAAAACACTTATACAAAAACAAAGAAAGCTCCACAATATACTAACTACCAACTATTTAGCTATAGTATTACTAACACTAAATCACTTATTGGTTTAGCTTTCTTTGATAAAATTTCTAAATACTAATTGGATCTGTTTAGCATGAGAGTTTGACATGATTTATTTTTTATTTTATATAAATAACATTCTAATTCAAATAAGTCTACAAAATTATAGAACTTAAAAGTACTTTAAATAAATAAGTTCATACAAATATTATAAAACATAAATCCAAATATCAAGTGTCTATGTCTAATCCTCTAATCCTCTACTGACATTATCATTTCCATCATCATCTTCATCCAACTCTTGAAAGTTGTGCATCCTCATTGGCATCAAAAGTTGTTTTTATCAAGATCAAGACATCTAGAGTTGGATTTGTTGTTGCTCCATCTAAGTGAACATTTTCACCATCATTTCAAATGAGCTCCAATTATGCTCCCATCCTGAAGAACTACAAGTCAAGCTTAGAACTTTGAATGGAAAATCTCTTCAATTCTGGAGTTCCATCCCCAAACACCTTCCACCATTCCACAAGATTTAATGCTTTCCTCACTTACAATCTTTGAGCAATAATTGCATTTCACTTTTCTATCATTACCATTAATATCTATCCCATGTTTCCATCCAATATCAGACCTCTTTCCTAGAGCATTTTTATTTCTACTTCTACCTTTAATAGATGAGTAAGCATTTGGATTTCTCTCAATTGAATTTGATCCATTCCCAAACATTCCGATCAAATTTCAATTTTTTGCTATAAAATAAAAAATTATATTATAAATGAAATATCCCTGTTTTTGGTAGACTAGAGAAGAATATCTAGTAAAAAAAAATGCACAAAACAGTGTAGAGAGGGGCTGAATATAATAGGCTGAAACATAACTCAAGATTAATACCACTTACACAAACAAACAGTGCAAACTCTGCATAGAAAGCGTGCACTGTGTGCGTGACAAAAACAGAGCTCGTGACAGAAAGCTACTGGCAATGGCAAGCGACGACAATTGCGAGTTAGGTGGCAATAACGAGCATCGACGTCAAAGGCAAACGTGATGGCAAGACATGATGCGATTACGAGAGAAGGGCTGTGGACAGAGATTTTGCAATTGTGAGAGAGGGGTTGCATGACAGAGGAGTTCTTAAGAATGAAGAAGGGCATATTCCAATTTTTTCCATTATTCTCTCTCTTTTGTGGACTTTCTTTGGTTTTAACTATCTTTCTTAAGGTTCCTAACAAATCCCGTGCACTCTTAAAGTTCAATAACCTAATCCCAACCCTTAAATTCTCCTAACAATATGTTGTAATGTTTCTTTCACATTTTGGTTATCAGTAGCATCTGTCTTGTTACTCCATCTCCATTGGTTATTGTGATTGCTAATATATATGGTTTAGTCCATGAAAGCATCTTATTTTCTTTGTTAAAGTGCATAATGTCTGTGTTACAAACTTACAATTTGTTTTTAAGCTGATTTAGTTGAATGTTGTTGAGTCAATGCTTTGCATTTTTATATTGGTATGTTAAAGTTATGATTTTATGAGCTCTCTTCGGAACACTCCATGTCATAGTTTGACTTGAAAATTAACGTATCTTATCTGAATGAGTTTAATCTTTTTTTTGGAGATGATTAATTTGTGTTTGGAGAAGTAGTTTTTTCAAGGCCAAGTGCAGCTGTTAATTACCTGGTTTGATAATATTTTGGAGAAACAGTTAAACATATATTTTACATGCTAAGTAAAATTTCTAATGCAATATGATTAAGTGATTCATAGTAAGTGGGATGGGAAGTGGATTCCTGAAATTTCAAGATATTCATTATCATTGCAAACCCTGGGGATTGGATTTCAATGGGTGGAATTACATTCCATTCCCTTTCTTCCTGTTCCTCTGCATGAACAAATTATAAATTTTTTTTCCAATATCATCTCTCCAGTCCATCGGTTCATGTAAAGCCTTGGTTACATATGTAGCTATAGATTATGGATTCTTGATTATAGGTGGTTTCTGGAGATGTCAATGACCTTGTTTTATTATATTAGCAAAGTTTTGCTGACTTCTGTCTTCTGTTAAAATGATGATGTTCCTGAATGAACATGTGTATGGTTTTTGCTTTTCCTATTGATCTGAAAGTCTTTGTTGGTTGTGTAGATGGGTGAAGATGAAAATAAAATAGAATGTTTGGTAGGAATGAAAGAGGAAAGAAACAATTTTAAAAAATGGTAGGACTCATTGTAATATTTGTCACCTATTTCTTGTCTCTGTATCTCTTCTCTATTTCTCTTGAATGAAACACTTTTGCTTCTCACTTTATTTCTCATCTATTTCCATTCTACCTACTTGTTTCCATCTTACGTATTTCTCTTCTCTCTACCAAACACAATGTTTATAATCTAGATTCCTTTATTAGTGACCTAGGAGGATGGAACAAAACTAATATATTTTCAATGTAATGCAATATGGTACTTAAAATATGTTTAACGTCACCCCTTTCCTGTTGTTTCTCATTGCATATTGTTTCTGCAAAATAACTTCAATACGCAAGGTGTGTGACATTTGTTTAATGTTCATTAGGTGTTCAACTATGGTTGAATCATTTCCTTCTCCACCAAACTATTCTTCAGATCAAGGAATGCAGCCTGAGATACAGAGGTTGAGAATATTAGTTGGTCCTCCACTAAGAAGTCCACCAAAACATCAAACTGTGTTAGACTCATTGATGCCTGCTTTTTCTTCTGTTGACTCTGAGACTGCAAGTAGTTCAGCACCTGTTGACAAGGATAAATTCATCCGTCCAGAAAGTTTAAATAACTTTGTAATATTTTGCACAAGTGATTTTACAACTGTTTCCAAAGAAGTTCATGTGAGGACCCGCCGAGTACGATTAATTGGGTTAGAGGTAGGCAATTTTCTTGGGGTCAGCACATTTAACTCCATTTATTATTTGTCTATTGACATGCGTGAGTTTGCTATGTGCAGGGAGCTGGTAAAACTACTCTTTTAAGGGCTGTCTTGAATAAATGTAAACCAAATACTGCTGCCAATGATGATGCTGTTTCAGAGGTTGTGCGAGAAGTTATTGCTGATGGTTTGTGCTATTGTGACTCCAGTGGAATAAATATGCAGGTTTTCCATTTTCCATTATTTTTATTTGTCAGATTATTATTATTTATAGAGAAAAGAACAAGCATGTTCTTCATTTCTGATGTTTGCCTGCTCTATAGATCAAACAACCTAATGTTAACCAGCTGAATGTCTGTTGCTTGTACTATTTGCATTCTATATTCAGGAGGGTAATGGTGTTGTTATCAATCTATTACGGGAATTATGTTTCAATGAATTGTTATTAATATTTTAGTCAACACAGTTAATATGATAGGCAAAATGGCCAGTTTTAGTGTTCTTATTACATAACTACTTGAGCTGGATATAGATTATTCTCTGTTTAATTTTGTAGAAAAATATTCCTATAACCGAGTGCTGTCAAATACTCTGTAGTTAAGCAAACATTTGAGACACATAGTTATGATTGCTTGTTAGAGCTTGGCCATGAGCACTAGTAGGTTTTGTTCATGTGTTAGATTGCAAATAAACATTAATGTTGTTTTACAGGAACTAAATGTGGAAACCTCTCGCTTCAGGGATAAACTGTGGCTTGGAATACGTGATCTAAGTCAGAAGACAGATTTGATTGTTTTTGTTCATAACTTATCCCATAGCATACCCCGATGTAGTAATTCAAATGATAATCAACAAAGGCCAGTCCTGTCACTTTTCTTAGATGAAGCTAAAACTCTTGGAATTCCTTGGGTTCTTGCAATCACAAACAAATTTGCAGTTAGTGCACACCATCAAAAGGCAGCAATTGAGGCTGCTTTGACAGCATACCAAACATCACCTGGCTCGGCTGAAGTTATAAATTCTTGTCCCTATGTTATGCCCGGATTTGTTGGGGCTTCTATTTCTTTGGATGCAATCAATACAAATTCTACTAAAAGGGTGGGTGCTGAAAAGTTTATATTTGCTCCTATTAACTTCATTAGGAAGCCTTTCCTTAAAAGGGAGATTGTTTTTCCAGTAGAAGGAGTAAATTCTCTCTGTCAGCAAATTCACCAAATACTCCGAAGTTGTGAGGAGTCTTCCTTTCAGGTGGGAAAATCTTTATTCTATCAAATCTCGTGCTTGTTTGAATAATTTTACTAGTACATTATTTTGTTTTGCATATATTTCACTTCTAAACTGTGATTATGGCAATTAGAATAACACATTTTATTATTAATTAAATTTTTTTGAGATTCCTCTTTGTTATTTGACAAGACTCTTATGCTATGTTTGGATTGGGGATGAATTTGGGAGAGTGGAATTGAGAGGTATTGAATATAGTAAAACTAGGTATCCGATTAATCTCCCTTAGGTCTAAAATACATATATGGTAATATATTTATAATGAAGAATGATACAAGTATATATGTCAACCAAACATAACTATGGTAAACAAAAGATATTGTTAGAAAACAATATCAACAGTATCTACCAATATCAAACAATATCAAAAGTCTATGTTTCCTAATTAACATAAAGCACAATATATCTAACAAGAAGAAAGTTGAGTTGTTTGGATTAGGGGAAAGATGGTGAGAAATGAAGGTATTTGAGATGAAAGTTTATAGGAGTTAATGAGTAATGTGATGTGTTTGATAGATTAAAAAATATTTTAATCGATAGAAATAGAAGAATACTATTTTGCCCTTGATTATTACTATTTTGTTATTTTAAACTTATTCAACTATAAACAATTATGAAAGGAGAAAATGGTCATTGGAACGTATTTCCTCGCAAATCTTTGCAATTTCGCAAAGAAAGTTAACCTTCAAATACTTGCTTTGTTTTCTGTTTTTAAATACTTTTTTATTTGTTGTTTTTCGTGCTTTCTCTTCCATTTATGTCTTGCATTTGTCTTTGCAAATCCGTGCCTGGAAACAAACACTGCATTAATGTAATTCTCATATGAATTTCAATCAATAATAAAAGATATTAGAGGATATGTTTCTAGCACATATATTGTGGCTTTTTATCTATTATCATCATAGAATGGTATGGTACATTGCTTTTATATATTTATTCTTGAGCTTTCACTATATGCTTAAATTTTTTTAGCATAGTTGGTTATTGACATATTTGAACAGCTTTGATGACCAAGCAATAACATTTTGATATTGTCCCCACTGTTCAAAATTAAGTTCAATAGATAGATTATAAAGAATGAGCTTTACTTGTGATCTTTCAGCTAAAAGCTTTAAAGATAGGAGAATCAATTGTTAACCCTTGCGAGTAAGGCACGATTAGGAAAGCTCTATAGTAGACTAGGTAATAATTGTTCAGGTACGGTGCACCCAAGGTAAAGGGTATATGGGTCTTGATGTAGTTGTAGTATTTGTATAGAGTAAAGGTTAGTTATTAGGTAAGTATCTCAATTATTTAGGGCATTTATATTGAATTCCTTTTCATAGGTTCCACAAGACATAACTTTTGATCCTCCTCGTGTTAGTAAGTTGTAGAAGTCTATACTAACTAAAAAATTGAACTCATTTAGTGCATGTTGAAAATATATGCCTAAGCATTTGTAATTTGAATTTGATTAAGTTAGTTTTTAGGAGTTTTTGTTGTGTTTCAAATTTTAAAATATTGTTCAGAGAAAGAGAAATATATGGTTTTATAATCTAAATATAGGGCTATTAGTTTGTTTCTAAGATTAATATAATGCTAATATTTTATTTTTTGTTATATTTTTGCTCTATATAGAGTTAATGATCAACATGTTGTTGAAGCTCCTTCAAATAATACATCTCTTATTCTTTCAAAATATACTTTAAACAAAAAAAGCTAAACAGTATCCAGCATATTACACTATTTTGATAAGAGATGCTCAGATATTCCAGTTGTCTAACATTGACTAAGAATACTATAAGAGGAAAAGTCAACCCATGTAAACCTTGATGTGGGTTATGATATATTACTTATTCACTTACCAACTTTTGTTGTTTGATTTTGAAAGTCATGCATGTAGTGTCGTAGACATAGAATAACATTACATTGGTACTAATTTAGGTGTAAGAGGTGTCAGATAATGGTGTTATCACTTGTCAAATTAATTCTGGAAAAGAAATTGACTTGGTTGACTTAAATGAAAAGGTGCATATTTTCACTAAAAGAAATGCATATCCTGTAGAATATAAATTTACATATACCTTTGTTTTTACTTCTTTTTAACACCCCCTTTTAATTTTGCACCCTGTAATTTTATAGAAAGTATTATGTTTTAACTTCAAGTGTTTTAAGTTTAGGTTTAAATACTTATTTCGTCCCCATGTTAATAGGTGAATTTCTCTTTAGTACCCAGTTTTAAAAACGTAGACATTTGGTCCCTATGTTTTCAAATTTGTATCAATTCAGTCCTATTCGTTAAGTTGCTAGAAACGGTGTTAATTTCACTCTTACGTGGCTGCGCTTTTTTTCTCTCCCCTCTGCTCTTCCTGACACCTTTTTCTCTCTCTTTTCTACTTCTCTCACCGTTAACTACCTGAGGAAAGTGTGTGTGATGGAATCGAAGGAAGAAACTGTCGGCGCCAGGGAGGCGAGCCTGGATGGGCTGCCGTCGGCTCTGGTGGCGATCGTCATGACAAAGCTGGACATCGCCTCCATCTGCTCCCTTGCCTCCACCTCCTCCGTCTTCCGCTCCTGCGCCCGTCACATCTCTCTTTCCTCCCCTCCTTCAACCTCCTCGTACCATTCTCTCTCCTAACCTTCTTCTTTCTTATTTTTTCTCGATTTCCCAAACTTATTATCCTCTTTCTTCCAGGACACTGCTCCCTCCGGTGACATGCTCAGACCCTTGCTGCCGCCCAATCCCTACCTCACCACTCTCAGGCTCGATTGTTCCCGCCTCGATGACTCCGCCATCGCCTTCTTCCTCAAACCCTCCCTCCAAGATCTCTCTCTCCACAATTGCGCCGATTTCAGTGGCAGACTCTTGTCTGAGATCGGCAACCGCTGCAAGGATCTAAGGTTTCCTCTCTCTCATCTCCCACATCGCTCGCTTTATACTCTTCACTCATCATTTTTCCCCTCAGGTCTCTTTACCTTGGCTCCGTCGCCGAGAAAAGAGGGAGGGCCATTCATATTTCCGATCTAGAGGAGTTGCTCAGCGGTTGCTCCTACTTGGAAGTTAGGCATGCCGTTTAAAGTTGAAACTTTTAATCTCAACATTTGATGAAATACTGATATCATATAACTCACATGCAGTTCTTTAGACGTTGTCTGATACAAGCTTTTATTACATGATTACCGACCCCAATTTATGCTGCAATTATCTCTGGATTAGGGAAACTTGTCCAATGTATTGAATAATAATCTGTTGCGGCATCTCTCATTTACTAATGTGCCTTTAAGTTGTTTAAAACTCAATTTTTGTAGTTGTCAATATTGTTGCATGCTCGTTAATTGTTGATTTAATTGGGTCTAAGATGTAGTGTGATTGTTTTGGTAGGCACTGATTCTGATGTTTGATGTCTCTCTTTTTCTACGGCACAACTTTGCTCGAGTTTGGGCTTCTGCCTCATAGAAACTCACTTCTCTTGAGATTGGCTACATTTCTTCAGTTATCGTCACTGAACTGCTCAGCCCAAATTTGGGATCTCATCTGCCCTCAAATCCTGTTCAGCCGTCTATACTTCCAAGCATTCAGAAACTAAAAGATAAAAATATCAATTATGTTTTCTAGGTCCTATAATTTCTCCAGTTTGCTTTCAACTTTTATTTGGGTTTTGGAAGTCACAGATTTAAACTAGTCTTCAGTCACCATTCACCAGAAAATGTTATCAATGAGAGAGAAAAAGGTGTCTAGCAACTTAACGGATAGGACTGAATTGATACAAATTTGAAAACATAGGGACCAAATGTCTACGTTTTTAAAACTGGATACTAAACAGAAATTCACCTATTAACATGGGGATGAAATAAGTATTTAAACCTTAAGTTTAATGCTCCAACTTCTGTCTTCACACTGTTTTTACCATGTGTCAAATTTTTGGCCAAATTTAATTTTTCTGGTTCCGTCCTTGGTGGCGTTATGTAATGTTAAAGTTTCGGCTGTAATAGATTGAGACCTTTAAAGGCCATCCTTTTTCTGGAAGTATGTGCTCATGTAATTTACTTGAGATTTCCAGTGCTTTTTAATACCATCACTCCCTTATGTTTTGAGTCCATCAGCTACACTAAAGTATATTGGCAGTTAAAATATATTCATGTAGAGTTAGCCGTTTTTTTTTTTTTAAGAAAATGATTTATAATTAAATATAGAAAACAATTATGATAATTAGACAGATTTTCCAGAAATTGTTAGGGAGCAGAAGCCCCTAACAAGATTTTATAGTTTTTCTTTTCTCTGAAATCAGGAAAAGAAGCTTGTAAAAAAAAGTTGTCATGACAACACTTTATCATAGGAGATAAATTACCTGCCTTATGAGTGATATAATCAATAGTTACCTGTATAAACATACATTTTTAATGACGAGATATCCTCGTTGAGGTACTTATGGAGCCCCTCCCTAAAAGAACTTTCGTGTTGGCTCTAGCCATTGGCGCATGGTTGGCATCAGAGCAAACTTTATCCCATTTCTTTTTACTAACCATAAACTTGGAGTCCACTTTTTTTTTTTCTTGTGTTACCTGAATTCCGACAGTTCCGTTCCCTGTTTGTCTGCAATACTTCGTACCATTTAGTTTTCTGCAATACTTGGTGTTATGATGGCCCTTGCTTTGCACTTAAGGGTGTGGTGCCTTTTTTCGTGAGGTTCTTCCACTAAACAATATGTGTGTGAATCTTGTAATGATGCAGTTCTTTAGATACTTCACTAAAGATAAAAGATGGAAATCTGGTTAAATAGCAGTTTAGTTATTAGGATCTCTCTCATTTTGACATTCTACATCAAGAAAATGATAGAATTTAAGTTATTGCTAAACCAGCTGAGCTAGTTCAATCTGTTATGCTCAATATTCCTTATTTAAGGTGAAGCTTAGTAAAATATTGACATGTACACTTCAGATCTAATTCAATATTATAAAACTATCCTGTATGGTGAGAATTGTTCTTTACTTGTACATACTAATTTGGTCAAAATAATAGTGAACGTGGGATCTCCAATATACTTTTTCTTGTCAATGACTGAACGCTGTCGGGATTGAATATTTACAGCTGAGTTTGAAAACAGCCTGATAAATAAAGCAATAATCGATAGGATAAATTCTAATATTATTTTAGAATTTAGGTTTGGTACCTAACCCAGCCTTATAAAATATAGTTGTGAGATAAGGAAAGACTGTTCTCCATTCGTACACATTATTTTGGTCACATGACTATTGATGTTGGATTTCCAACATTAATGATACCAATATTTTCTCATGTTTTCATTGAACAGCCTGATTATTTTTGTATAACAATGCATGCTAACAAATTCTATTTCTGATTAATGATTTCATCTCAGGAATTTGCAAGGGATAGGCTTACGATGGAGTTGGCACGAGAGCAAGCAATGTCAATTGAAGCAAGGAGAGATGCTCGAGCAAAGGAAAATTCATTGAATTCTGCTGCTGTGGGGGCATCTGTTGGTGCTGGTCTTGGCCTTGTCCTAGCAATTGTAATGGGTGCAGCATCTGCCCTCAGGAAGCCCTAAGGACCAAATTTTCCTTATAATGGACCCGGGGCTCGCTCAACGGAAGTTGGATCTTGTCTTCCCGGTGCTCATATAATTTTTGTTATTAGGATTTCATTCTTTTCCTAGATAATAGGTATATAGATAGAAGAAAAGTATACGAAGGCAAGTTTTAATTTACTTGTCAAGTTAGCAGCATATTTCACTCATTTATTTATTGAATTATTTTAAATTTCTTGAATTTTGAGTTTGTTATATTGTGAGGCTTGGTAAAAATGCCAGTAGATTGGAGTCCATTGAAATTGTGCTGATTGAGCTAAATGTTCAATGCATTATCCATATTTATTTCAGTGTCCAATGTCAGCGACTAATGACCAATGGGACAAAACTTAGCGATGATCCCTTAGTATTCATTATGTTATTCTTTACAAAAGTGGATAGAAAGGCTTCAAAAGAAAATAGAGTGGATTTTTTTTTACTTCCATACTTTCTTTTTGCAGCCTCATAAATAGGAAAATCCTACTATACCCTTCTGGTTTTAAGTTTTTTTTTTCCGTCAAATTTTGTAATTTGGAAACTTTTTGTATTGTGGAATCTGGGGTGTGTTTTGAATTATATAATTCCAAAGTCATTTTTTACATAAAGAGATGCTTTTAGATTATATAATTTGGAAGCTATTTTTGGCTTTTAGATTATATAATCTGAAATTTTGTTTTGCATAAAAAATTATTTTGAATCGTATAATTTTGAAATAATTTTTTCATAAAAGAGTCTTTCTGATTTTGTAATTAAGAAATGTATTTTGAATTGTGAAATTTGGAAGTAATTTTTAAATTGTGAAATCTAGAAGTTGTTTTTGAATTCTATAATGTAAAAGTCATTGTTGAGAATAACAATAGTTTTCATTGAAATTCTTTTATTAGTAATAAATAAATAAATATAAAATAGAGCACTTGTCATGTTTTAATCCTTTTTAAAACAAAAACAAGATATCATCCTTCTTATGTTGACATTGATTCCAAATGCTCCATGCAGTTTTACACAAAAAACAAATAACTAATATTTTCCTCTACATTGCCACACATAACACAGGTTTGAACCATTCAGTATACCTCTCCTACCCAAATTATCCAAAGTTGCCACTTTGTTTAGAAGAAAATTCCAAGAAAAGTGTTGGGCAGATGGGAGAGCTTTAGTCTTCCAAAATTTCTTAAAAATCTCCTTTTGTTCTCCTTGATTCACACCCATCAACTTCTTGTAGGCTGATTTAACAGTATAAGTGTCTGCACTTATGTCTTTCCATTTCAATGTGTCTTCCATATCCATAGAAAGTGTTATCTTTGTCAGTTCATCCTTTAGTAGACATGTCCGTCCACCAAGCGGTAGACATTTTCCTTTCCATCTAGCCAACCGTTTCCTAACCTTCTCCACTACCTCCTATGATCATTCCCAAGTAAGAAAAAGGAAGATTCATGATTTCACAATTCAGCAGTTCTGCATATCTCAATACCATACTTGCATGTAACCCCACACTTCCTATTTTGGTTTTAGAAAAGTTTACTTGAAGTTCGGAGGCTAGCTCAAAACACCTTAAAATTCTCTTAATAACCATAATATATTGTGTTAGCATGACATAGAAATAAGGTGTTATATGCAAACTGTAGCATATTCACTAATACCATACTTTAAGGGTATTGTAGTAGAATGGACTTGTTTTTGCAAACTTTGTATAGGAGTTACTACATCCAAGTGTCCTGCATTATTTATTTAATTCTTTTTTGTTAATTAAAACTCATCGATAATATAATCAATATTTTTCACTTAGTTATACATTTTATTACTCTACTATCATTCTTTCATAATCTTTTACTTCTAAGTTATTTTTTATGTTTTATATAATTTAGTTGTAAATTTTTTCACATCTGCGATGCAAGTTTTTTCATGCATTTTACAATTTTTTAATATATGTAGACATTTTATCATCCTGTTTTATTTTTTGTGCAAAAGTTAATATTACAACGACATTGCTTTAAGAGGCAGAAAAACTTGATATATGCTTCTTCAGTGAATAATGAATGTAAATAATTTAAGTTTATAATTTTGTTTGCTAAATTCAAATTTTTGAGAATTAATTATATCAATCATAGGACAGACATTTACTTCAAAATCTTCTCATGTAACCAAGGAACTATTTTTTCTTCATCTTTTTTTATTGAAGAAGAGTTTCTTCTCTTTTGTTCTCCATTTATTAAAATATCAGATTTAAAACGACCATGTTTCTTAAATTCATACATAATTGTGACCTTATCCTATTTATCAAGACAATTTTATATATTTCACAAACACATTTAACTTAAGTTTAATTTATTAAATTTCAGGAAATGTTAACAATATTTCAGAATGATACACAAGTACTTACTACGTGAAAAACAATCTGAAATACACTAAATCTAAATTTCATCAGATTTATGACAAGACTTTAATTTTCATAACTGAGAAAATGATTATTTCTTTATCAATCACTGTATTAAATGCCAAATGTGAAACTAAAATTCACTGCGAACAATATTAATCAATTTAAATACCTTAACAAATATTCATGAATTAATATTAGTTAATATTCTACAAATTTAGACAAAGTTTCCTCATACATTTTGGTATTGTTACATTCCACTCAAGATATGAACATTTTTTTCTAACACAAAAAAGTATTTTTTACGTTCCTTATTTTATATTTTTTTTATGTCTAGGTCAAACATAATTGTAAGAGACATAAATTTATGTTGGTTACATTTATAACATTCCATAAATTTATGAATGTTATATCAACAACAAACATAAACTTTTGATATTTTTTTTCTCAAATCTATATGAATCTTTTTTCTTCTTCTTCTCCTTCTCCTTCTTTTTTTCCTCCCCTTATTATTTTTCTTCTTTTTCTCATTTTCCTCTTTTTCTTCCTCCTCCTTCATCTAATAATGCTTCATCATACATGGAAAGGAAATCAATGCAAAGGGAGAAAATCAGAGAAAATGAAGTAATACTCATGCTTCATCATGCATAAACCAAGATAAACAGAAAAGATAAGCAAAATCAACTTCAATGTCGAAAATAACAGGGGAAAGAAGGATTCTCAATGCATGACATAACATAGAAGAAGAAAATGCAAGCTTCAAGCACCAATGAAAGCTTTATAGTTGTCAAAAATCACATTATCGTCAAGGACATTATTTGTGTTGTGTTCATGCATTCTGAATGAAAAAGTGAAAATGAACGAATGAGAATTTCTGTTAAACTATTTACATTTGACTTCTTCCCATCATAAGTATTTTTATTTTTACATATAAGATGTATTTACATAAATGTAAAAATCAAAATTTATGTTTAATAAGGAGAGGTCAAAGATAAATTTTAACAAATTAATTATAAAAATCATTGCACAATTTTGATGTCTAATATCTAATAATTAAACATAAATTAGGTGATGTAATAAGTGTATTTTGTGTTACTATTTACATCAAATACATACATTTGGAAGACATTTCTATTCAACGTGTAAAATAAAAAATTATCTAAAATTTTCTTTTTGACAAACCATGTGATGATAAATCACATTATTTCACTACTATTCGATTGCTCCTCACTACAGTTTTCCACCAATAACTTCCTCTTAATATTTGAATACTCCAATCGTATACATTTTCCGACGTTCATGTTTTAAGATAATTAATAGTAATATCCCTACATTTTTTAAGCACCATCTTAAATTAGTTTATTTTTAAAATTTTACATTAATATTTCGACCTTAATTTCATTAGAATAATAATAATAATACCTTTAAAATATTCATTCTAAGTGACTCATACTTTCAAAAATGTTGACATTTGTAACCTTTGTAGAGAAATAACAACAATAATAATAATTTATAGAGAATTCCTTATTTTGGTATTCATTTTGTTTTTCAATTTTATCTTTTAAATAATTTTTTTTAAAAATAAGATAATTATTTTATTGGTTTTATATTTTAAGTGAACATTTCTTTAAAATTAACCGTTTTTATACTTAACCATTTTATTACAAAATAAATAAAACTATTTACAATAAAGATACTAAATGTATTTTAATTTTATGATACTAATAATAATAATTTTATTATTTTTTATTATTATGTGAAAACGTGGCATATGTGTTTTCACTATATATTAATAGTGATATTTTATATCATTATATGATGAAAAAGATTATTTATTTTGGTATATATTTGTTTTTTACTTTTATCCCTTAAATAACTATTTTTTAAATTAAAATAGTTCCTTTATTAATTTTATCTGTTTTTTAAAATTGATATTTTCTATTTAAAATTTTTCCATTTTTAAATTAAAATAACTATTTATAATTTTTTATTATCCTAAAAAAAATTGTACGTACATACACGCGTTTTCACTATTAACAATAATAATAATAATAGTTTTGTAAATAATTTTTTCTTAAATTTCTTCTCCCTTACGCTTATCATGGAAAACCGTCTCTAAAGAAAGGTTAAAACTTAATCGTAAACTAAGACTGGATCGGTGGCATTGCCATGCATGAATGCAAACACAAAGAGACTGTTACGTATGCTGCTAACCTCACCCGACTGTCTCCTCTCTTCTCCCACGACCCACTCCACTTCTCCTGTCATTTTCTTCGTCACCACCATCAGGTACACCAATTTTCACTATTTCAAAATCTCATTTTTAACATTCTCAATCTGTCATCATCCACTTATCATTGATACACATAACAGATGTTGTTCTCCGATTACAACTAAATTTTGACGTTCATGAGAATCTGGGTAACAAATAATTCAATAAATTTCATAGGGCATTGCCAAAATTTGTAATTTTAGTAAAATCCTCAAATTTGCATACATTTTTATTTCGGTCTATTTGAATCCTAAACCTAACATTTTGTTTTAATATTTCTTGATTGGTTATTGGGGTTAGTATGATAAGTTTGTGTTAGGTTTGGTTTGTGACAAGAAATGTGTTTTCAGATTAAGGGAGTTTAAGGGGCAATGGATGTAACAAGAACAAAGAAAAGAGCTGATGTAGATATTGGTGATGAAGGAGAAGACTTGGTTCTATCAACTCTTGTTGCCAATGGAGATGACATTAGTCCTCTTGTGAGGCATGCCTTCGAAATGGGGCGCCCCATGGGGCTCCTGCGCCAACTGGATTTTGTGGTGAAGAAAAAGGAAGCTGAAATCGAGGCAATGTGCAAGACACACTATGAGGAATTCATCCTTGCAGTTGATGAACTTCGTGGTGTGTTGGTTGATGCTGAAGAGCTCAAGAGTGAACTGCAAAGTGACAATTTCAAGTTGCAGCAGGTTGGCAGCACCCTTCTTGTCAAGCTCGAGGAGCTTTTTGTGTCATATACAGTGAAGAAGAATGTGACAGAAGCTATAAAGATGTCTAAGAACTGTATGAAAGTTTTGGAGCTTTGTGTTAAGTGCAACAATCATATTTCTGCAGGGGAGTTTTACCCTGCTTTGAAAACTGTTGATTTGCTTGAGAAAAGTTACATAGAGAACATTCCTGCCAAGGCTCTCAAAAGGGTGATAGAGAAGAGAATTCCTTCCATAAAATTACACATAGAGAAGAAAGTATGCAGCCAGGTTAATGAATGGATGGTGCAAATACGAAGTTCTTGTAAAATAATTGGGCAAACGGCAATTGGTCGTGCTGCATCTAATCGCCAGAGGGATGAGGAAATGCTTGAAAGGAAGAGAAAGTCTGAAGGATTGAACATGTCAGGAGTTGAGGATCGAGCTTTTAGTTTGGTGGTTGAAGAAGATGAAGATTCTGCCATGAAATTTGATCTCACGCCCTTATATCGTGCTTGTCATATTCATAGTTGCCTTGGGATCCTAGAGCAGTTTCATGAATATTACTACAAGAATAGATTGCTGCAATTGAATTCGGATTTGGAGATATCTTCAATGCAACCTTTTATCGAGTATTATCAGACATTTTTGGCTCCAATTGCTGGGTACTTCATAGTGGAGGATAAGGTCCTGAGGACTGGTGGTGGGCTCCTAGAACCTGATCAAGTTGAAACCATGTGGGAAACTGCTTTGGAAAAGATAACATCAATGTTAGAAGTGCAATTGCCCCAGATGAAATCTGCCACACATCTTCTCCTGGTTAAGGATTATGTTGCACTTCTTGGGTCTACTCTTAGACAATACGGATATGACATTGGCCAACTCGATGATGTGCTTGATAATAGCCGTGAAAAATACCACAGGCTTCTTTTGGAAGAATGTAGGAACCAAATCGTTGATGTTCTTGGCAGTGACACATACGAGCAGATGGTGATAAAAAAGGATTCTGATTATGAGAACCATGTTCTGGCATTTAATCTTCAAACATCAGATATCATGCCTGCTTTTCCATATGTTGCATCATTCTCCTCCATGGTACCTGATGCTTGTCGCATAGTGAGATCCTTCATCAAAGGCTCTGTTGATTACTTGTCTTATGGTGTACGCACTGGTTTGTTTGATGCTGTGAGGAAGTATTTGGACAAGTTCTTGATTGAAGTGTTGAATGAATCTTTGCTTGACATCATCAACAGTGCAAGTATCAGTGTTTCTCAGGCCATGCAGCTTGCTGCAAACATAACTGTTCTTGAAAGAGCTTGTGATTTTTTCCTTCGACATGCAGCTCATCAGTGCTGCGTACCCGTTAGAGCAGCTGAGAAGCCTCAAGGTTCTTTGACTGCTAAGGTATTACTGAAAACTTCGAGGGATGCAGCTTATATTGCTCTGCTGACTTTGGTAAACGCAAAGTTAGATGAGTATATGAATCTTATAGAAGGTATCAACTGGATTATAGAGGAGACAAAGACAAGTGGAAATGAATACATGAATGAAGTGATATTTTACCTAGATTCACTAATGTCCACAGCACAACAAATTTTACCCTTAGATGCTACCTACAAGGTAGGAACCAGTACACTTGAGCATATTTCCAACACAATTGTGGGAGCTTTCCTTAGTGATAATGTCAAAAGGTTTAATGCAAATGCAGTTATGAACCTCAACGTTGATCTTAAGATGTTGGAGAGTTTTGCAGATGACAGGTTTTATTCTTCTGGTTTGTGTGAAATTTATCCAGGAGGTGGTTTCAAGGGCTGTCTGATAGAAGCACGACAGTTGATCAACCTTCTGTCTAGTAGTCAGCCCGAGAACTTCATGAATCCTGTGATAAGGGAGAGAAACTACTATGCTCTTGATTACAAGAGGGTAGCATACATTTGTGAAAAGTTCAAGGATTCTCCAGATGGAATCTTTGGAAGTCTTTCAAATAAGAACACAAAGCAAACTGCTAAGAAGAAATCAATGGAAGTGCTCAAAAAGAGACTAAAGGATTTCAATTGACTAGACTTGGGATATTATTCTTTCATTTCTACTAGGGTATAATTGTAGTGTTCTTCTGTTATGGATGTTTAACTTTCAGTTGAACAGTATTCTGTATTGCTCTCATTCTTTCTTTTTTTCATATAATAAAAAATCATTTCTGTCTTTAGTTTGTTTATATGACACTAATAAATGTTTCTCCCACTAGAATAAAGAAGTTTCGAAGTTTGATACCATTGTTCATTAAAACATGCTGCAAGGTTTTTAAAAAAAGTGTAAATCTTGCTGCAAAATAAACAGAAGCATCTTGTTATATATTGATAGAAACTGGATCTGATTAGGGAGTAATTAAAGAAAGTGTAAATCTTTATCCAACATCTTGTTGCATATTATACTCAGTACTGGTAAACTGAGAAGTTATTTGATGGAAGGTACTAGAGCAAATAGTTCTGATTAGAGAAGTTACTTTTATAGTAATACACCATAGAAAAGAAAATCAATTTCTCTCCAATTCAAGGATTCTTGGTAATCCAGAACCCTCTGCAAAGAACATCACAAAGAACTGTGAAAAGTTCTTCATCACATGACATGAGTGGTGAAAGAGAAGACTGTAATGACAGACAGTTAATGTCTGCTCCTCTAAGTGAGTCTTTCTGACAAGAGTTCTTTTTTCTGTACATTGACCAATATTTTATGAAAGAGTGCACACTTTCATAGCACCAAAAAGACTAAAAACACTTAATATATACCTAGAGAGAGTAAAAACTATAAGTTTATAGTTTATATGATGTGATAAGAAGAGGGAGATAGGAAGAAAAAAAAGAAGTGTATAATAGGTGTAGATAAATGAAATTGTCCATGAATCATTACTCATATTTTATTTCTCTTTTATGGGTTTCACTGCTCACTGTACAGTGAGAATTAAAGCAGAATATTTTTAGTTTTTGATTCACTACACTATTAACCATATGAGGGGAGAATATAGGCATTGCTATGGTAAAAGGCTAGAAAGAGTAGGTTGCCAAAATTTGTTCTATTGCTGCAGATAATGGTAGTTCTAACTTTAAGTTCTATAATGTTTTATTTTATAGCATGTAAATAAAAAATATTTTCTATTTAAAATTATTGTAAGGCTTTTATGAAAATATGTACTTTAGATTGACTTTATGCATTGAATATTTTAATTATTTAAAAATAATATAAGTAATTTATTTTAATTAAATGATGATGCTTTTCAAATAAAATTTTTGCCATTTCTTCCTTTGAATATTATGGTAAGATTCAATCTGTCATTTAAAGGATAGAAAAGTAATTAAAAAAACAAAATTTCTCAAAAATACTAAAACTTTAACAACAAATGAATAAAAAAATGAAGAGGATAAATTAGAGAAAAAAAAATTAAAATAATGATCATCAGATCTGTTGAAAATAAAATTAAATCACAGAACACTTAAATTAAATAAAAAAATTGAAGCATTCAATATAACAAGAATTTATAGTAAAAACTTGATTAAAAGTATTTAAATTTTGAAAGAAACAAATACTTAATTAAAATTTAACAACTTTTTTATTATATTTTTTACTTAATAATTCACGCGACACGTAAGTGGAAGTCTTCATAACTAGAATTTGACATTTTGCTTTGCACTGTACAAACGTAGGCAAACAGAATACACTACTTCCCGCCCAATTACCGAACAGCAAAGAATACCAAACCCAAAACCCAACACAACAAAAGAAGCACACAACACAACCTCGTCTATCTCCGAAATAGAAACAATCCCTTTCCTTCTCCCTCAAACCTAAAAACCTTCTCTAAGCAAAGCATCTTTCTCTCTCTATATCATCACCATGCCTTCCTCTTCTCCTCCACTCACACCAACAAACAAATCCTTACTCCTCAAGCTTTCATCACCACCATGTTAACAACAACAACAAACCAACAAACTTCTCCAGCTCCTCTTCATCTCGAGTCATCGCATGATGTCCCACCGTTACAATATTCGAATCGAGTCCAAATCAAGACTTTGCTGGATCGATCAAATAGTGTGGTGGGACAACGCGTAACTGTTGGTGGATGGATAAAATCTGCTAAGGAAGTGGTTGTGTCATCTTCGTTGTCGTCGGCAACTAATGACGCAACCGTTGTAACCAGACATGATAAAGGCAAGGATGTGTCGTGTGTGGAGATTCTGCAATCGAAGATACCTTTGATAAGGAGCATATTGGATGTATTCGGAGGAAGCGGTTACGTGCAGCGCAAGAAACGTGAGTCTGTTGTGACTGAGCCCAATCATGCAACGTTTTTGCCTCCAAAAGCTTCTATTGTGTATTTGCTTCTCACGGATGGGTCATGCGTTCAAAGCCTTCAGGTTTAATGCTCTGTTTGGTTCTGCAGTTTTTTTTTGTTTCTAGAATGCGTTTTGAAAGTATACAATATGAACACACCCAAACACTCCATTTTGACTACCTGGTTATGAATTTTTATTCGATGAAAATGTAGTTAGAGTCACTGTGTTGAAATTGAATTAAAAAGTTTGTCCAATGAAAACTTATATTTGTGTAACCTTATTTTAAAGAGTTGATTAGATTTATGTGAGTTAATCATTCTTTTTAAAATATTCATAGTTGACATAAATAAGGCAGCTTTCAGAATGAATAAATAAATATAACAAAGCCTGTCTGAATTCATGTATTGATTTTGCATAACATAAGGACTTGCTAAATAAAAAAATTCGAAAACAAATATGATATAATTTTTCGAAGTATGCATAATAGTAAAAGTGTTTTTATTATCCATTTCTTTTTTAAATTATTTATTTTTCTTTTGCCTATTTTTAGTTTGAAAGCCATTTTTTCCTTACAAAAATTACCATAAAATAAGTAGACATATTGAACAAAATCAGGAATTAAAAGAAGCATATAATTTCCTTGAAAGTGAAGGTCTTTGGTTTCTTATCATCACTCTCAAAACAAAAAAGAAAAAACAAAATTTAGAGAATTTATTCTATGTGACATTATATATGCTTAACTTCTACACCTAAATTTCCTTATTAGAAGTTAAATCATTCATTAAGTAGGGAATTTTATGGGTTATTTGTCGAAACTAAAGTTACAAATGGATGGCTTTCAAGCCTTTTAAAAAGCAAAGTGGCAAAATTAACTTTTCAAAATCTCATAACCATGAAATACTTTTGTTGTATATGTTTTAATTGAATTCTTTTCATGTTTTCTTGTTGTTTAAAACCTTTCAGGTTGTTGTGGATTCGTCTCTAGCAAGCCCAAGCAGGGCTATGGCTATTGGGACTTGTCTATTAGTGGAAGGTCAGCTAGAAAGTATAGAAGGGAAGCATGTTATTGAGCTTAAAGCTGAAAAAATTCTTCATATTGGAACAGTTGATTTTGACAAGTACCCATTATCAAAGAAACGAATTCCAATAGATACATTGAGAGATTACTCCCACTTTCGCCCTCGAACTACCACGGTGAAATTCAATTTCAGATTATAATGTCTTGTTCATTTTACACAGCTAGAATTTTTGCATGTTAACACATCCGATTTTCTGAAAACTGACATGTGATACAGTAATAGATGAGAGGTTAGACCAATTTATAGTGTGTAAATTGATGTAAACCTTGCCGTAGGATTGAGTGTTTTGAAAATCATCTTATACAATTGTAAATCGTTTTATACCATTTTTCTGGACAAAATTGCAAACTCACATACAATATTTTTTAGACTGAGAAACTTTTTCATGACTCACAAGTACCCATACATGTAAAGAACTAATTGATTTGTAATGGTAATTTTCAAATCAACTTTTTATTTGATTCCTTCTTCATATTTCTCGATTTGGAACTTCAATAAATATTAACTTGAGAACAACCCTTAGATTATACTTTCTTAAATGAGATAGCAATTAATGAGATTTGAAGAAGCAAATTTGGTAACAATTTTGGTGTTACTTGCAAGACCTTTTTTGTGTTTTTTGATATGGTACTAAATAGCATCTTATTCTACAAGAATATAAATTTTAAGAACTTGATACTTTTTTATTGCATTGTACTGATAATTGTCTGTTTTATGTTAGTTTTGTATGATGAGAAGATTAGCTTTGATCTGGTTGTAGGTGGCAACTTTGATGCGGATTCGTAGTGCTCTCTCTTTTGCAACCCACACATTTTTCAATAAACATGAATTTATTGATGTGCAAGTACCCATTATAACTACCACAGACTCAGAAGGATTCAGCAACATGTTCAAGGTTACCACCCTGGATCAGAATCAGAAAGCAGAGAAGAAGGAGAAACTAGAGACCATTTACGAGAATGAAGGTGTTAGCCTTGGACATGTGAAGGCAGCTGTGAAAGAGAAAAGCAACATAGTTGCGCATTTGCAGAGAACTGAGAGCAATAGAGAAGCACTGGCTGCTGCAGTTCAGGATCTGAAGAAAACAAATGACCTGGCATCACAGTTGGAAGCAAGAGAAAAGAGAAAGTTAGGAACATCTTTTAAGGATGATAAAGTAGACTCTTCCAATGATTTTTTCCCTTTCCAAACTTATTTGACTGTCTCTGGTCGCTTGCATCTGGAGAGTTATGCATGTGCTCTTGGAAATGTCTACTCTTTTGGACCTAGATTTCTAGTAGATAAAACAGATTCTGCTAAACTTGCTGCAGAAATGTGGATGGTTGAGGTGGAAATGGCCTTTTCTGAGTTAAAGGTATCACTCTTTCTGTTCATCTGCATTTGCAACATCAGTTTAATTTCTATACAACCTCAAAGTAAACTTTTTACCCTGTCAAATGTCCTCAAAGTAAAAGCCTTAAAATGTTAAGTAACAAGACATTAACTTAACTAATATTAGGGATTGGATTGACACTACCTCCAACTCATAACTTTAAGACTTGATTTTTATAGGTTTTATTTTTCTTATATACTATTTCGATTCTTAACCGTTTCTTCCACAAGTGAGTTGAGTTTTATAACTGATTTCTACTCCAATAGGACATTTGACTCAATGTTACTTAAGGATTGTTGCTTAAGTTTGGTTCAACGTTCCTTCAGGTAGTGTTTGATGCATGGATAGAACAGAATGAAACATTCTATACTCTTATGTTCTCTTTTGGTTCCACTACCCATTTTAGTAGAACCAAAATGTTCCAGATTAACATTATGTAAATTCTTGTTTTTTTATAGAAAGGCTTTTTGTTTTGTATCATTTAGTAGCATGAATGCACTGTGTTACTTGCAGGATTCCATGAACTGTGCTAGTGACTTTTTCAAGTACCTCTGCAACTGGGTTCTTGAAAATTGCTCTCAAGAAATGGAGTTTGTTCGTAAAAGAATTGACACCACCTGTTCCAATCGTCTTAAGCAGATTATAACAGGTTCTCCTAAAAGGTTGACCTACCATGAAGCTATAGAAGCTCTAAGAAAGGTAGGCAGCACTACCAAATCCTATGAAAAAAATCTCATTTTGACTTTTACCATTATGATCTTTCTTTTCAAAGAGAAATTAAACTTTTTTTCCTTTTTAATGTTAATTAGTCATCTTCTCAGACTGAAGATAAGAAATATGAAACAAACTTTGAGTCAGGTTTTGTACTCACTTCAGAGCATATAAGGTATACTGATACTTTCATCATATTCTGAATTTTCTTATTTCTAACTAAGAGAAGAAGTTTTTCCTTCACCATTATCAGTTGCTTATGGTTCTATATGTTTCTTGGTAGCTTTCTCGCTGAAGCCATCTTCAAGAATCCGATTATAATATACAATTATCCAAAAGAAGCTAAGCCATTTTACGTTCGCCAGAATGATGATGGAACTGTTGCTGCATTTGACTTGTTTGTCCCAAAGGTATGCCCAAATGTGACAACTACTATCATGCAGTATGTGTTGATAGATTGGCACATTTTTGTGTGTTGAAGTTCTTAGAAACTTTTTGCAGCTTGGAACAGTAATTTCTGGTAGCCAAAACGAGGAACGTCTTAACATGATAAGCTCTAGGTACTGCTTGTGTGATTCTTCTCTCTTTTATGTCCTCATAATAGAAAATTTTCAACCAAATGGTTGATCGACCTTTAAATGTAGCAGAAGAACAATACTTTCATTGTCCCAAATAATCTTTATACGATACAAAATGATACTGAGTTAACTCTTTAATGATGTATGAGTTGAAAATTGGTAAAGTTTTTCCTTTCCTTTTTGTGTTGAATGGCAGGATTGATGAATTAGGTTTGGAAAGAGAGAAGTATGAATGGTACTTAGACCTTCGTAGGAATGGAACAGTGAGTAACTCTGGGTTCACCCTAAGGTTTGATCTTATGGTTCTCTTTGCAACTGGCCTTGCTAATGTCAGGGATGTTATCCCTTTTCCAAGAAGCTATGGCAAAGCCAACAACTGATGAAACTAAGAACATTCAAGTTCCATTTATTGGAATCAAAATTCCAATGTTCATGCAGAGAGAGGCTTCTGTAACAACAATTATCATATCAGTTGTTTATTTGAGTGTGCCTGATGTATATAAAGAATGTGAAAGTAATGAAATTTACTCAAGTCTTGTCAATTTCTTCTTTGTGCACAATTAATTCTCCTAGTTTCTGTTTGATTTACCACAGTTTGATTTGCTTCTTTTTTTTTAAAAAAAAAAAGAGATCTCAGATTTAAGTTTTATAGATGAAAAATTCCATTCACAGAGAACTAGTTTATATAATGTGAGTATTGAAGTTACCTAACAAAAGGGATTCATTTTAGTTAAGGAAATGATTTCAACTTTAATGTTGTGTTTGTAGACAAAGAGAAAAAGTATATATAGGTGAGAAAAAAAAGAAGAAAGTGTATACAAAATGTGAAACTAAGAATTGTTTGATTTAGACTAAAAATAGAAAATAAGTATAGTAGAAATAAGAAAAAAATATAATTAATTGGGTAGACTAATTAAATAAGTTTGAATTTTATTTTTATTTAATAGCCAAATTAAAATTATGTGTCATTTATAAAATCTTCTATTTTTGTTTTCAAAATAATCGTTAAAAATGTGCCCTGATCAAGTTAAAATATATATCACAAATATATTCTATTTTCACCAAATATTGAATTAATTCAAGAATAAGCAAATAATTAATATTAATTGGAAATCACACTAAAAATACAAAGAATAAATAATTTACAAAATAAATATAAAAAAATGCATGAGTAAAACTTACAAAATAAATTGAAAAAATATATGAGAAATTTAAGCATAAAGTTAAAAGTCTCGTATAAAATAAAGATAAATGAAATAAATACTATAAAGAAATATATTTACATATTCTAAAAGTTTTAAATTATTTAAGATAATACAATTCTTATATGGTTTGAATAATATCTTTTCATATTCAAATTTTCTGGATTGAACATTTTTATGTCCAATTGAAAAACCAAATGAGCCATCGAGTCTAAGTTTTAGCAGTGAAAATGAAGAATTGGAACAAATTACCCATGAGATGGTTGTTCATGTTTATTATTTGGGCCACTTCCATTATTATTTAATAATGCATGTACATTTTTTTCCTTATTGAGGAATTGAAAATTGAAATGGATTATGTGTCTGGTATGGTAAATTTGTACACAAGCACTACCAAATTAACCACATGCTTCTTTACTTAAATACAACTCGTTTTCTAGATAAACTTTTTTTTTTGTAAACACTTCTAAAAGAAATTAAATAAGTGTCTTATAAATGTTATAAGGTGAAAAATATTTAATTTTTCTTTTCCTTTTGTATTTCTAAAAGTATTTATGAAAACATTTATTCATCATTCTTATTAGGGGAGAGAGTCGACTAAGGTTTTTAGTATAATAAGAGTGATGTGGAATAATTTGTCGAACAAATCGAAGTGGAAGTTATAAGAAGAAATATAAAGAGTGTATCCTTGTCTCTTACCCAATAGGTGGATTTTCAAGATCAATTTTTTTTTTCTTATTAGAGAGAACTTAAGGACCTAAAAACTAGTTTAAGAGTAGCAATGATTTTAATGATACTCAATTATTTTATTCATAAAAAAAGTTCATCTACAAATAGATTTAAGTTTTGTTTTATTAAAAAGGACCATCTCTTTAAAATTTTTTTTTAGAATTTCATTTGTCTTCTCTTTAATCTTTTGAGTTCATCTCTCTTGACGATCAAAGACCACTAGTGGATTCACAATAGAGAGGTCTACAATTCTGATCGATTAGAATCTCAAACAGGGCAAGGTCACTCTTTCCTTTATTTTTTTGAGTTCGTTTAGCATTGTAAGGCACACATAGTTCTAGAATCCATACATGTGACTCAAAATAGTTTAAAGTGAAACTTTGTTTAGTTGGATTGTAATGATAGCTTAGACATGTGGTATGATGTCAATATAGGTAGTTAGAGCATCTTGAGAAAAATAGAGCTTAAAGGAGCATGACATAAGCAATGGTTTAACAAAGGTAAGGGAACTAATATTGTTTTATACAGTATGATTTATATTGTCTAAATTGAATGTTTGATAATTTGTGATTGATTATTGATTTGGTGGATGTGTGGGCTATGATTGAATGGTAATATTTGATTTGATTAGTCAATTTTTACGATTGTATTTGTTGTTTTTGGTTTTATGTGTGTTTTTATTTGGATAAGTAATATGAGTTTCAATGTTTAAATTGATCTCTAAGTTGTGAAATTAGGGTTGGATATGTGGAATGGTATCTTTGGCTTTTAATGAGTCATTTTAAATGAGTTGTCATTATTTTTTACTTGAATAAAGAATGAGAACACTCCCTCAAGCCAAAGGTACATTCTATTATGTTGAGACAATATCATTTAGGGAAACTAGACTATCTAGCAACCCATGTTTTGAAGTTTATCAAACACATACTCATCTATAGAACGTTGCGTCTAAGAAATTGAATACGCTAAAAGACAATATTGAATGAAGTAAGTGTTTTGTCAATATAATCATCTATTTGAAACACTAAACAGATCAAAATACTTACAATGTATGAAATGTTTGAAGTTATTTTGTCTAATAGATAACATTTAATATATTAGAGACATCCACATTTTGAAGTCATCTTAACTCTACTAGACTCACCTACTCATATAGAGGATGAGATTTAGGTAGTGATAGATGAGGGAGGTTCTTATAATGGGATCTAGGGCTAAGGACCCCTTTTTTGGCATGACTATAAGTGAATTTACTTTGTCAATGTATGATTGAGACCTAGTGAATTTGGATCAGTCAGGACACTTTATTCATGATTACATGATATGTGTTTGACTTCATGAATATCTGATTTAATGCATAAATCCAAAATTTAGTCTAAAGTAGGTTATGTTAGAATTATAAGATATAATTGATTAATAATAATTATTTTTTGTAAATATGTAGAATGATGTTTTCGTTTAATCTTTGTGATGTTATAATATGTGATATTATAAAATAATATTAGCTTACCCTCTTTTCTATGTTGTGTTGTAGTTTATCTGCCTGTAATCATTATATGTTATATGTGAGTAGATGATACTAGAGGTGAGGGGAATCAAGAGTGGATGTAAATACTGGAAGCTACTTATGTTAGTTTATTTTGTATTTCGTTTGATTAAGTATTTTGTTTTGAAAACAATTCTATATAAATCTTTGAGAAATATTGTAATACATGGAGCATACTTATTTTAACACCTTGATTTAGGAATGTCATGTCTAAGTAAAAGAATGTTATTTGATTAAGACAAATACAACTCGGATATCATCACAAAACAGTGAAATATTTAAAAACCTTATTATGTTGTGTAAAATTAATTAAAACTCATGGAAATAATAAACAATCTCAAGACAACTTGAAATGTAGTACTAAAATTCCTACACATAATTTATTTAAACGAAATAAAGCTTGAAAAACCTTGAAAATAATTGTCCACTCGCCTCTCGATCTACACCTCATCAACATTATCAGTAATATCATTTCTAACATCATCTGCTCTTGTATAAATACGATCATCGAAGGTGGAAACCATTACCAAAAATACAAGGGTAAGATAACATCATCAACATCTAAAAACACATAATAATACAATTATTATAAAATAATTATCTAATAATGTATAAGGTCATAACATTAAACCATTTCACAAAAAAAAAAACACATTATTAATCCAAACTCTTATCTGGATAAACCATGTCACCACCACCAATCACATGTCATCTTCCATACTTCAACACACACGACCAATTCACCAAAACTCCACCTCACATAGACAAACTCGACAAAGTGCTCAAAGAGCTCGAACAACACCATTGACAACTCGACCATGTGTTAAAACCTTTAAGCCAACCTAAACCACACTCAAAAACAATTTTTAGAACCTTGAAACCGAAGTCCCCAAACAGCTTAACTAACCTCATTAAGAGGCCGACCAAGATAACCCCCCCCCCCAAAAAAAACGACCCTAAAAACGTCTAAATCTAAGCTTCAAGAACCTCGAAATCAAGGGCCAAAACATCCCAAACCTGAAAAGCCCGACCAACTCGGCCAGATAGCTCGACCTCAACTTGACCATCCTGGCCAACTCAGCTAGACAGCCTAGACAGCTTAACCACAACTCGATCAGCCTGGCCAGCTCGACCAAACACCCTAGCCAACCCAATTTCACACACTATTTTCCCTATAATAGCCAAATAAGGCACATAAACAAAAACACACCAATTACTCATCATTACAATCATAATACATAATTATAACAACATAGGAAGCATGAAAATAAACTATAACAATGCATATAAGTAGACCATCCTTAAAACACCATATCCTCATGCTAATCAACCCGATTATACATGAGATAATTATAATAATGCGTAAATGAACCCAACCTCATGTAAAACAACCCTAAAGAACTAGACATAGTCTTTTAACAATATGGTCTAGGTATATATCAACATGGCATTACATATACATAATCGGGCAACCCCATAACACATGTTATACTAACCTTATAGCAACCCAACATAACCCAAAGTCACCCTTACACAGGTCGGTCTTGGAAAGCAATAATCCAATAAAATCATATAATACAAAAAATCATGTCTCATGTTCATGTAACACGTAAAAACCCTAAAATCATTCATAATAATTTACGAATACAAGGATGAACAAAACTCAACAAAACATATACAGCACAATGACATTTGGTTAAAATAATTAACATGACTCACATGATTCATAACATCACCTTCACGACACACATAACAAATAAAAGGGACATACACTCACACATAATTTCTCAAACATAGACATTGAAGGCTAGCTCCCCTTACCTCTATTCCAAGCAAACCTTTATTCATACTCAACATCCAACCTTTTCAACTTCTAGACCTTGGCGTGACAAACCCGAAAGTCTCCTTCTTTCTTTGAAAATTTCCTCAAGGTGACTAGGTTTTAATTATAAGACTCTCATTAATTTAGTATTTATACACCTAAACTAGACTAAAATATGTCACCCTCTCGCCCAAGAGCCTAAATGATGCTCACCGTTTAATGCCTTTTAAAAATTGAAAAAAAAAACTCAAAAAAGAAGCAAAAGAACTAAAAAAAAATCATCTATGGCTCTTGTATAAATTAACTCATAATTAAATCTAGTAAATTATTATTGATTGTAAATATGTCAACTCATAATACTAAATAATAAGCCATCAAATCTTTTCTTTCAGTTAATTTTATTTGAATAAGAGTTTTAGTAATTCAAGAAATTGAAATACTTTGAATTTATTTATAATTTATTTTTTTAATAGTTGATCTGGATGAGTAATTCAAAAATCTTAAATTTCAATTTTTTTATTTGAATATATTAATTTAATTTTAATTTTAAGGAAAAAATTTATTTTAAAAATATTTGGATAACTCAAATTATTCAGTCCGAATTAACTTAATTTCATATTATGTAATGACTGACTTGTCCTCATCTTTGGCCCGACTAACTCATCCCAACTTTTGGTATGGTGAACTCTCTTTGAACTTTCACCTATACTGACTTGTTTCAACCTTCGACTAGATCGAGCCGTCTCAACTTTCGATTAGGGTATATTTTGCTCGACTTTCAACTTGGGTTGACTCGGCTCGACTTTCGACCGCGGTTAACTCGTCTTGACCTTCGACATGAGTTAACTTGTCTTGACTTTTGACTTGGTTGACTTGTCTCGACAACCAACTTGTGTAAACTCATCTCCTCCTTCGACCTAAGTCTAGTCATCATGACCTTCAACCCTTACTAACCTATCATAACCTTTTGTTCAAGCTGACCCATCTTAACCTTCGACCCGATTATTTGTCTGAACTTCAGCCATGATGACTTGGCTTAACATTCATTTTGAGACGAATCGGCTCGACTATTGACTTGTACCGATTCAGTTTGACCTTTAGCCTACACTAAATCAACTTAGCCTTCACCCTACACTGAATCAACACCACATATGGTCTATGCGACTTGTCTTCACCTTCGGCCCGATCAACTCGTCTTGACCTTTAGCCCATGATGACATGTGTCAACCGTTAGCTAGATTTTAGTAATCTCGATCTTCACCTTCGACATGAGTTAACTTGTCTTGACCTTCGATATGAGTTAACTTGTCTTGACCTTCGACATGAGTTAACTCGTCTTGACTTTTGACTTGGTTGACTTGTCTCGACAACCAACCTATGTAAACTCATCTCCACCTTCGACCTAACTCTATTCATCTTGACCTTCAACTTACTAATCTATCATAACCTTTTGTTCAAGCTGACTCATCTTGACCTTTGGTCCGATTACTGGTCTCAAACTTCAGCCATGACTGACTTGGCTTAACATTCATTCTGAGACGAATAAGCTCGACTATTGACGTGTACCGATTCAGTTTGACCTTTAGCCTACACTAAATCAACTTAGCCTTTAGCCTACACTGAATTAATACTACCTATGGTCTATGCGACTTGTCTTCACCTTCAGTCCGATCAACTCGTCTTGACCTTTAGTCCATGATGACACGTCTCATCCTTTAGCTCGGTTATAGTAATCTCGATATTCACCTTGGTTGACTCATTCCAACCTTCAACCACAACCGATTTGACTAGTCCTTTGTCCCATGCCTAATCCGCTCAACCTTTGGTTCAAGTCTAATAAGCTCAAACTTCGGCCTACACCAATTCGGTTCAACCTTTGACCTATGCCAACTTATCTAAACCTTTGACCTAACTAACTCTTCTTAACTTTCCGTTCGGATTGACCCATCTTGAATTTCGACTCAAACTAATTCGATGGAGGTTTTAATCCAAGTTGATTCGACTCAATCTTTAACTTGAGCTAATTTCAATGAACCTTTAGTCCAAACTTTACTTAACCGATTTCAATCAAAACTGACTTAACTCAATCTTCATAAATAAAATAAAAAATATAAAATTCCATATTTCTTATACTTTTGACAATATTTAAATTTTGTTTATTTTATTAATTTAAAATACTTTTAACAGTTATTTAAATTTTTAATTTGATTCTAATTACTTTATCCAAACAAATTATTTTAATATAAAAGATTTTAAAATCTTCCATTAAATGAATTATTCATTCTAAGTTATTTCATACAACGGAATGAAAATAAAGAGTTGAAACAAATTACCCATACGACTGTCGTTTATGTTTCATATTTGGGCCACTTCCATGTGCCACTTATTATTTAATCATGCATGTACATTTTTTTTTTCTTTATAGGGGAAATGAAATTTTAAATGGTTATGTCAGGTATTGGAAATTGTACACAAGCACTACCAAATTAACCATATGCTTCTTTAGTTAAGTATAACTCATTTTCTAATTTAGATAAACTTTTTTATTAACACTTTAAAAAAATAAAGTAGGTGTTTTATAAAAGTTCTATGAGAAATTTATCTTAATTTTTTTTTCTAAAAGCATTTATGAAAAATATTGTTCATAATTATTACAGTGGAGAGATACAGAGAGGGCTATAGAAGAACCTCGGCCTAATTCTTGAACTTAACATGTAAAACGTAAACTGTCATATATTCTGAAATATCCCAAATATTATTTCTAGTTGGCATTACCATTTTGTTATTTAATATTATATATATATATATATATATATATATTATATATATATATTATATATATATATATATATAATATAATATAATATAATATGATAGGACAATACTCCAACTAAAATTATATATATTAACATTTCAAAACATATTATTTTTAGTTGGGATATTACCATATTATATTATATATATATATATATATATGTATATTTTTTTTTTCTCTTTTTTCTTTTCTTGTGTATACATAATTTCTAAATATAAAAATTAAAAAAAATATATTTTTCAAATAGGATTTAGTAGAATTAAAATGACTTCACAATTTAGACACATATTCAATGCATAAAACTAAACTAATCAATATGGAATTCATCTTATTAGGAAAGACTATATTCATACAATGCACACAATATCTCTATAAAACCATAATCATTCAATAACATGGATAACTTAAATCAAAACTTCCAAATTTCAAATATAATTTCTCATTCAGAACATATACTCGCTTAGTGAAATCACGAAATCACATGTTCGCTTAGTGAGTTATCATTGAGGATTACTCACTTAGCGAATAAGTGACTCTCCTAGCAAGTCAAGCATGAAACAAAAAACATATAAATTTGTTTAACGAAGTTAGACTCACTAAGCGACCAAGCCTCCTTTGCCTCTCTGCCAAATTCAAAATTCACTCTCGCTCAATGACTCAGGCTTTGGAAACTTTTTTACATCAAGCTTGTCCAACGAGTGAAAGGTCCTGATGGTCTTTGTAATCTTATTTCTAACATTCTCTTAGCGAAGGTATGGCTCGATCAGCAAGCCTTCATAAAACCAAAATACAATTTACATATCATATTGTACCAATAGCTTTAATGAGTGTTTTTATCCTTTAACCCAATCAAAATCAATATTAACTTAGTTATAATGATCCATTAGAAGCTAATGATACAAACTCATTTATCCACCTAAACTTTCACCAATCAAATACCAAATTTAACACAAACATCTTCAACACATAATAACCAAATCAAGCAATATTTAGAGTTAAACGAATTCAATCATTTAATCAAATATCAAAATAGACACATGGGTATAAGATAAATCAAATTCAAAAAATATTACTAACTGCCCTTGAGATAAAAAAAAACCTTGTAACTCAAAGTTTTGTCCTTAGAACTTTATTTCTCATAGAATGATCTAACTATGTAATTAAAACCTCAATCAAAAATTTAAACATATCCTTAAGATCATAAACAAAAAGAAGTTCACTTTGAGTTATTTTGGACCATATATGTTGAACCATCGATACATACAATTCAAAACGTTTATTGATCTAAAAAACAAAAAATTAACTTACTTTTTCTTAACCTTGGTAGAATGGTTTTGTAAAACTCTTTGCTAGAATCACTTTTATGACCTTTGATCTTCAAAAGAATTAAGAGTGAGGCCAAAAATTTAGAAATGGGAGAGAAAAGTTTTATAAAGTAGATTATTGTTTTCATAAAATGATACTCGATAAATAAAATTTTTATTTATAGTCTAATTTTAAATAATAAAATAATAATATCACTTTTTAAAATCCTTTTTATTCTTAAACTATTTTCTAGGTTTTTATAATATTTTTATTTCTAAATTAATAAAAAAATAAATTATTATATAGACTAAAATTTAACTTCAAGTAAAAAGAAATAAAAAAAGAGAGTTTTAAATATTTATATTTGAGTATTATTATTATAAATAATTAAATTTTGTTAAAATAGGATATAAAATAAATAAAATAAATTTTTGGTTCACTTTGTATCTCTTTTCCATTACAATTTATTTAATTGGAATAATTTCTCTTTTCGTTAAATTTATGTTCATCTCAGTTTTCATCATCTATTCTAAATAAGCATTGAAAATATATCCAAAATTACTTTTTCATCCTTAGTTATTACTATCTATTCAGTGTTTGTTCATTATTGATGGTTGATTGTGTAACGGCTCTTCTCTTATTTGGAACAATTTATTTGACCGTCCTTTTATTGGTTAAAATGTCATTCGTGACACCTTTACACATAAAGTATTTCGTACTATATTGTACTATTTTCTTTTTACCACCAAATGCTACTATTTATAAACCTCAATAATAATATAAAATTATTATTATAGTCAATATTAATTTAAAATATTTAATTACTCGTACAGTCTCTATTTTATCGAATGTATGTCTAGTTACTTTTCGTTTTTTAAAAAAATTTCAATTGTTATAATTTTTGTAAAAGTATTTCAATTAAGATATTTTAAAAAAATAGTAACACAGTTAAAAACATGTAGTGTGTCAATATGTAATTTTCTAAAAATGAAGTAATAATGTCCCTTTCTAAATTAAGACAAACTTGATTAATTGATATTTTTTTATTAAAAATAACATTTTAACATATTATATTATTGTATATTATTAAGTTAGGATTTGTTAATCATAATTTTAATCATTAAACTTTAATATAAATATCAGTATAATTATACAAATAATAAATTTGGTCCCAATTAAAAGAAGACTAAATTTATTATCCATATAAATGATATTAATTAATTTATTTTTATTAAAACACATGGATTAATAGTATATGTTTTAATACTTGTTTTCTTTTTAAAAAAATATTTATACTTAATTAGTTTTAGTCTTATAAAAAATATTAACAAAACATTAATTAATAATATATAATAATGTAATATGTTAAAAAATCATTTTTAATAAAAATATCAGTATAATATTTATACAAATAATAAATTTTGTTCTAATTTGAAGAGGGGTCATATTTAGGGATAGCAACGGGTCGGATAAAATCTGTCGGATAAAATCCTACCCGCTACCCGACCCGTTACTCGTCCGGTACCCGTTTAAAAAATACCCACGAATATTTTAAAACCCGTGGGTACCCGCGGATACCTTAAAAAAAATATTTTATACATTTTAAAATAAGATTTAAATAAAATTACAAAAAATATATTTATAATATAATGTAAATTAAATTAAAATTTAATTTTAATTAAATTTAACCTAATAAAATATAATTTTATTTTATTTTTAATTAAATTTAATTAAAAATATATATAAATTAATTTATTTTTTTATTTTTTCGGGTAACGGGTACCCGCGGGTCGGGTAGTATACTACCCGTACCCGACCCGTTTAGAAGCGGGTATTAAAATACCCGCTACCCGTTACCCGCGGGTAGTAACTGTCCGTCGCGAATTTTACCCGCGGATACCTGTGCCTGCGGACTTTTTTGCCATCCCTAGTCATATTGCTCCATTTTGAGAAAAATTAAGACTAAATTGAATCAATAAGATAAATATGAGGATTAAATTGAAATTAAGACAATGTAATATCTTGCCACGTGGCACTGACACCATAAACTTGATACGTGGCAACAAAATATTTAAAAGAAAAAATAATTAAAATAATTTTTAAAAATTTAAAAAACCACATATTGACACATCGTGTGCTGTTAACATCGGTAGTAATTTAAAAAAAAAAAACTAATTGAGACACTTTTCAAAAAGTTAGGACACAATTGAAACTTTTTTAAAAACGGGATGACATACTACCACCAAAATAAAAACTGAGTGTGGAGTCTCGGATCATAATTGAAACACTAATTCACACTTTTCTCCAAGTCTCCTAACGTTGTTTGCACAGTCTCAGTTATAAAGTCCTAGTCCTTAATACTCCTTTTCCAAGTCGTGCGAGGGTGTACATGCCAAAGTATTCTTATGCTCAAGTTAGAATTAGTTAGCATAGTAAAATCTTAAATTCGTAATAAATACAATCACTTGCCTTTTTATCTTACACATATATTTATAGATTTCAAAATGAGCTTTTAACTAAGGTTGGTTTAATCACAACTCAAGAGCTTATAAGCATACTTTACCTATAAATGTGTCCAATTATAACATGATCAACTTACAGGTGTTTGACCGATGAGTTACTCATTCTTTTATAAACACTAGTCCGATTTGCAAGGATATACATGGAGGGAAAAATTGACCAACCACATTCAATTAATCAAGTAATCAAGAGCCAATCGGACATAGATACAAAAATCATTGAAGCAATTAAGCTTAACTAAAACCACTATGACCACATTAGATATTTCAATAATTCATAATACTATTAATTATATATAAAATTAACTATAGTTGAGTAGTAGATTTTCTGTTTGGTTTCTTTTGTGTATTTTTACTGTACTTTCAAAATATACTTATTTTGAAGGATTACAATTTTTTTTTTAGAGAATCTAAATTTTATATGATTAATCACATGAATAATGATATAATTAGATACTAATCATCACTCATGTATTAATGATAAGTTAATCGTATTTATTCACGATAACTTATTTCATGATAAGTGACTATTTTATAGTCAGGTAATAATCATCATTCATATATTAATGATAAGTTAATTATATTTATTAATGATAAGTCAATCACGATAAGTTAATTATAAAGATTAAAAATATTATTAAAAATTGACCAAATTTAATATAATAAATAAATAAAAAAAAAATTGGATAAAAAGGTTAAAAAAAATATTGTAATAGCATTATATATTATACCATTAATCATACATCACTAATATATATATATATATAT
The DNA here is from genome assembly GCA_027742785.1 of Vigna reflexopilosa. Classification (NCBI taxonomy): domain Eukaryota; kingdom Viridiplantae; phylum Streptophyta; class Magnoliopsida; order Fabales; family Fabaceae; genus Vigna; species Vigna reflexopilosa. The sequence continues at coordinate 2,829,663 of CM050929.1, read as the reverse complement.
ATATATATATATATATAATGGCATCCATGATTAAATGGTATAACTGTGCACCTTTTTGAGCTCATGATTGAGAAGATATAATGGAAAGTAAAGAAAAGAAAAGAAGATTGTACTAATTGTTGATGAGTGATGAAGGTAAACAAAAATCTGCTTAATCTGCCTAAACAAAAGATTACATCATTGAACAAGGAACCAATGTTTCAATCATCTACGACAAACACATCTATAATGATAAGGGCTATTGATCGGATCATTCCCCTCCACAGGAACCTGTTCAGCTCTGCATTTGTACTTGCATCCTTTACATTCATTGTAAGTGCAAGTTGGTGCTGTTGATCCAATCATGGCTCTCCATGATTTCCTCATTCTCCATGTCTCGTTGCCACCCTATATATCATTCCACATATTTCAAACCACAAACACTTTGGAAACATAAAAAAACAAAGCTTTCCAAGGAGTTATTCAGTTTGATCATAATTAACCTTTATTCTTTGATCTCTTTGAGGGTGTAAGGACTCCAACACCCTAGCTTCTGTTTCATTAACTGCAGCAACAATGGTGAAAAATTTGATGAAACACAGAAAATATTGAGTTTTGATTTCTCCAAAAAAGTTTAATGCCAATGACACCCTTTTGAATTAGAGATAACTAAAAGAAAATGCTAGACAATAACATGAAACATAAAGCACGTTTCAGCATATCAAGAGGAAAAATCATTACAACAAACAGATAACAGACAAAAACATATGAAGAGATAGAAGCACAGAGAGAGTATAATTGAGTATATATAAGCAAGTGGATGCATTAGGAGAAGAACAAATGAAGTTGTGGAACGAGATAAGTGAAAGAAGAACATTGCATTTGCATGAGTGTGACCTTGTAGTTGTTGAGCAGCAAATGTGAAGACCAAGAGTATGAAGAACAGTTTAGCTAGTTTGGTGAATTCTTCCATTTTGTGCTTGTGTGTTGCAAGAGGGTGCAAGCATATATGGAGAAGATGTTACAGAGAGAGAATGAGGAGAGAGAAATGTGGGGTTAATGGCAATAAATAAAGAAATAGGGTAAAACCTGCAACTTGACAGAGGAAAATATGAAGAGAAAGCATAGCCGACAGATAGACAATTATCACCACCTCCTGGGGAATTCTAGAATTAACTACAATTACTAGATTGCCCATCCCATAATTACATTTGACTTTTTCAAGTTAAAAAAATAATATGCCTTATTGTTCTACTTATATAAATATTTTATAGCATCGGATAAATACATTTTTACATTTTGACACATACATAAGGATAAAATATTATAAAAATATAAAATTTTATATTTTAAAAAAAAAATAGAAAAATAAAATAAAAATAATGTTAAATGAATATAAAAAAATTTAAATGTGTTAAATAATATCTTTTTATTTTATAACATTCAAGGAAGAGCACACTTTATTTCATATTGTAGAGTTTTAAATTATATCTTAAATATTCTTAATAAAGTTTATCCTATTGTAACACCTTTATTGAATTGTGGTAAATTATTTGTAAATATTTAATTCACGTGTGTAAACATTATTTTATAAATTATTTTTGTAAAATTAAATTATTGTAAAATATAATGAAAGCATTTTGAATGTTTGAGTTTAAATTCTAGATTAAATAAAAATAAAAATTAAACTTAATGTAAGATTTTATAAATTTATTTTTTAAGGTTTTAAATTAAAAATATATATCACTTTTAGATTCCAAGTGATATTAATTTTCTAATATAAATTGAGTTTCAAATTATTAATTTTCTTTTACAATACTTTTTTATTATAACATTAGTTAAACTTAAAAGTATGCATTAAGAATTTTTAAAAATACTTAATCAATAAATGTAAAGATACATACTTTTTTAATTTTAGGTGTGAATTTAATTATATATGTTTAATAACAAAAAATACAATAATAAAGAAATATGAATTCTGTATTTAAAAATTCCTTCCATCACAGTTTTCTTTGAAGACAATTCTATTATAGTATAAATTTACTTTTTTTAATGTAAAATCAAGTTAATTTCAGAAGGTAAATTTTATAAAATCCATGCACAGAAGCATTTGCAAAGAATCATTTTGGGATGCAGTCACAATATTCACAAATCATATGGTTTTCACTGTTATACTTGAATTTTGGTCAACTTGATGTTGTCATCTAAAACATTAAATTATGAATGTTCCATTTTCCATAAACCGACACACAATAAGTAACTGCACAAAATACGAGCTTGGGAAGATGCTGCTTCTGAATTTTGTTTCTTCCACTTCACTTACCAATTCAGTAAACTCAACTCTTTAATTATGTCCATTATTGTTTTAAATCTCAGCCAAAATTTTATAAGACTTTTGTTTTAGTAATATTTTTAAAATTTATTGTAAGAACATTAATTTCAAGATAATTCTTTTTTTTATAATTCATTTTAATTTTGTGTTATACCTGCACCTAAATGGCAATGTTTTATTAAATTCTATGTTTTAAACTTATAATACTGTTATGACCTTTCAATGGAAGACATTTTTATCACATATATCTTATTTTGTAGTCATAAATTTAAGACTTTGCTCATATAAGATTCTCTCATTATATGGTGCTAATCTAGAATGGTTAAAATGGATCATCCGGCTCGGTTCACCACGGATTAATCACTTAGTAAGTCAATTCAATCCAATTTATTTATTAGTATGACAAAAAAATTTGAATATGACTTGACCCACCACGGATTAGTGAGTAACAGGTTGGCTCACTTAATTACAATTTTTTAAATAAAAAAATTATAAACTTTCTATAATTCAAATCTAAACAAATTTCACTCCCAAATCTCACTCCAAACATGAATGTTTAATTAATTTTGAAAATAAGGAACTTAAATAATTTTTTCAAATAAAAAAAATAATAAATATTTTTTTATAAAATTAAAATTAAAATTTAATAAAATAAAATTAGGTAGGTGGGTTGGTAGGCGACCCGACTCACCACGGGTTCAACTCGCATGAGTCGGATTTAAATAAACTAGGTTGAAATCTGACATGCATAAAAAAAAAGATTCAATAGGTTCGGAGGTCACTATTTATGCGGATTCGTTCCAATTGGGTCCTCCTATTCTGAAAATGCTCAATTGGGTCCCTGTTTTGGTAAAATTGAACCAATAATGTCCTTGTCGTTAATTTTAGTGGACATCGTTAATTTTAGTGTATCGTGGCATGTTGACCAAGCAATTAATTATGACGTAGCGCTTGATGGAATTTATTTTATTTTAAGTTTTAAAACAAATTAGGGTTTGTCCTTGATGTTGTGCTCTTCCTGTGCTGTCGTGGTACCGGCAGCTTCTCCGAATGGGAGGAAGCAGTTGTCACCTAGTTCGCGGCCCATGGCTTTCTCCTGGGAGGAGGTGTTCGGCGGGCTCAAGGTATCGTCGGTGGTGGTGGACTCCGCCACAAAGAAAAAGATGGCCACCATTGTCGCTGGGATCTCGAAGGTCTCAGATGCGCTGGTTGGGTCCAAGAGTGCGAGGAAGAATTGGGATGAGCAACCCCCGTCCACGCTTGTTGAAACTGAACACAAAGAAAAGGGTGATCAAGGCATAGTATACAGTTTTGTTATTCACTATTTCTTGCTTGTTTGAATACTGTAGGTATGCAATTTTTCCTCGTACTTGAGAAGGTTCTGATGATGAGGCATAGTATGATATCATTGCAATGGCCTGATTTAAATATGCAAATTCAATAAAAGCTTGATTTCTATTTGCCCCAACATTGCATTTTGTGTTCACTACTTTTCCAAACGGCTTCCCAAGTTCAATCAGTTCTTCCTCTGTGCACTCCCATGGCAAGTTTCTCAAATGAAGAACCTTTGACGGTGGCTGAGTGTAACGGAACTGTGGCTGACTAGATACTGATTTCATTTCAGACTGTGGCTAATCACACAGCTCATTCCTCAAATCTAAGCTACATCCACCGGCTTTCCTAATTACCTAAACAATTAACACACCAATTAATCCAATCTAAAAAAAAAGACAAATGCACATAAGCTTCACTGCACGAGAGAACACGATTTTAATCAACAATTAAAATTGAAACCAGAAACGTCATTCAGTTCTAGCAACGAGATTGGAGTTGGGTGTGGGAGGGTAAGAAGAAAGTTTCCTAGAAAATGGGAGAATGTGAGGTTTGAGTTGGTGAGGAAGGGGGAAGGGGAAAGGGAACGGAAAGGGTAAGGGGAGAAGGTTTCCACACAATGAGATTTTACACTGCCACGTGTTAATTAAAGGACAGCTCAGCATGCCACCTCACTACAAAGTTAACGCCATCCATTGCTATTTAAAGGCAATGACATTATTGGTTCAATTTTACCAAAACAGGGACCCAATTGAGCACTTTCATAATAGGAGGACCTAATTGGTACGAATCCGCATAAATAGGGACCTCCGAATCTATTAAACCGAAAAAAAGTACAATTTTTCAAATCTAACCCGACCCGAACCCGTGATGGGTCAGATTGACCCACAGGTTGTGACCCATTTTGACAACTATATGCTAACTAGTAGGGATGATAACTTCGACTTATTTTAGTTTGTCCTAGTTTGTTTTCATTTTAACAATAAAAAACTTGGATAGACCCAAGTTAAAGTTGCAGTTTAATAGGTCTACTCTACTTTTCATAATTAAGAGATTGTGGATTCGAGTTAACTTGTATAAATTAAAAAATTCAAAAATTTCTTTGATTTTTTAAGGTTTAATTAATAACTTGTTTTTTATTTGATTTATTAGTTATTTATGTAATATATTTTTTCACTCAATTGAGTTTTTATTTTTATTTTTAAATATATTGGTTTTTTTTGTGTTACGTGTCAAAATATAGGTTATCTTCTGTGTGTTTGGAACTTCTATAATTTTTATTGTTGTTTATTTTGTTTCTTTTACCCATCTCTTACCACCTTTCACTTCACCTTTTGCCTTTTTTTTTCCAACATTCACCTTCCACTACCTTTTTTCTTTTCCTTCTTTCTTCTCTAACATTTCTTTTCCTCCTTTTTCCCTTTCTCTCTCTCTTAGGATTTCTATGATTTATGGGTTGTTGTTTGAACTTTGGATGTGTTTGTTGATAATGAATTTGTTATTACTTGAAATATAGGTTTATGGAAGATGCACACGATGTGTTTGAAGAGGTTTTTGGTGATATTTAGGAGGATGGAATGAGATGAGATTATTCCTTATAAATGATGAAGAAAGGTGGTAGGAGGTGGTTAAAGGTGGAGGAAGACGGAAGAAAAGTGGTAGGACATTGTTAAAGGTGGAGGAAGACGAATGAATATGGAGGATAAAAAGGAAAAAAACAAAAACCAAAATACTAAAAATAAATCAGAATGGAGTTAAGTAAAAGATAACTCATACTCTTATGCATGTTACTTTGAAATCGGTGTTAAATTGATTTAAAGGAAGAGATAATCTCTATCTAAAAAACTAAGGACGCAATTGACTAAAGAAATATAGGATTATTAATAAAACTTTTTCTTTTTTAATTTCAAATCTAAATATCTTATGTTTTAATACAAATATAGAAGTTAAAAAGGTGACTTTTTTCTTCAATATAAACTTTCATATTAAGATTTGTTTTTATAAGAACCGAAACATAAAATCATAAATAAATTATACTTCAGTTCTTTTAATAATCGAATCCTAATATTTGTTTAATTTAAAAACTGTTTAATTTTAAGGAGATATTAGGCTTTGGTTCTCCAAACAACGGAAGCCTAATCCTTTAAAATAAAATAATTTTTTAAATTAGAAAGGAATTAGGTCTTGATTATTACGAGAATCAAAGCTTAATATTCTTTAAAATAAATTATTTTTAAATCAAAAAGATGTTAGACTTCGATTGTTATCAAAACCGAAGCCTAATACCCCTTCCCCCTCTATGCTTTAGTTTTTGTAATAATTGAAGCTTATTTTAAGCGTTTTTTATAAATAATTTGTTTTTTAATTATGCCTACATATAAAACTTGAACAGAATCCGAATAAGCTAGATACAAAAATATAAACAAGACATAACCATCACATATTATAAATTATATCAAAAAACAACAATATGACAATTTTTAAATAAATCACAAGTAAATGTGTTAAATACTAATATACATTTGTATTATGTATTTTGCATAAGCTGTAAGCCTTGAGAAAATGTAGAACTTAGTAGTGATATTATAATAAGACTTAAGTATGTTTTAATAGAAATTGCATGTTTTCACAAGATGTTGTGTAGCTCAGTTGATAAGAGTTCTTTGATGAGCTAAGTGATCACATGTTTCAATTTGACTAGAGCAATAAATTATATGCTATTTATTTATTTTGTTTTAACAAGTGCAACATATGTTATTGTATGGTTGTTAAATTTAGGGTGTGTTGTTTTCAATATGATGTGTTGGTTTGTTGGTAGAGATGTTTGTTTATAATTTAATGGATGTGGGTTCCAATCCTAGGGGAGAGCTTTAGGGGAACCTTTTTATTTTATTTTTGCTTAGGGTATAAAATGTTTTTTTCCTTTATTATTTTAAGGTCATAAATTATAAGTATAAGTGTAGAAAGTAAGAGCATGCACTTGATACATAAGGAGATAAGTTTAGGTTGAGAAAATGAGTAGTTATAAAATATCTTTAATGTAGAAAACAATTGGAATCCATATAAGCTTTTTTAAAAACTAGTTGCACTAGAATAGGGAAATATATTGGGTGGTTTTCAGAAATTAAAATAGAAAGGAAGAGAGAGATTGAGGGGAAGAGAGTATTGAATGTGAGAGGGTTTTGGGAGAGAGAAGTAAAAACATTGCAGTAGAGAGCAGGGGAGGCATTTTGGAAAAAAAGAGCACAATGAGAAAACTTGAGAGAGAGAACAATGTGTGATTGCTGGAATTCTAGAAGAAGGAGTGATAGCTTAACTGAGTAGAAGGAATGTGATTGAAGGAGTGTGTAGACTTGTTGTGAATTTCTATTTAGAACAAAGATATTAGTTTTGGCAAAGGTATGGGAAAGTTGACCAATGTCTTTGTTGAGATTGTTGTTAGGGGGAGCACTGATTTAGTTGAACCCACAATCTCAGAGTTTCTGATTTTTGATGATGACAACACATAATTAATAACACATGTGTATTATGTGTTACATGTTCTAGCTTTCATGTTATATGATTATATGGGAACATGATTATGATGTTGTTGTGTTGTTTATTGCATTTCACTGTGCTACATATATGATTTTATACTTAAATGCATGACACATAATTTTGGAAAAGAAAAACCACATGCACTATGTTGAACTTTAAATTGTGTGGCAAAACAACAGTTTTAAGTCGACTTCATTATGGGGTGAGTCAATTAAAACTTGTGTCTTTGCACAGACCTTTTCAAAGTGTGTTGTGAGATTTTTCAAAGAGAAAGTTTTTCAAAACTTTGTTTTACACTGTTACATAGTCGGACGATATGCATATCGCATTCGACTAAGTCAGTTATGTTTTGAAATTCTATTAATGCTTGTCATAACTGTCTAACGGTCATATTTTTAATTTGGTTGACCAAGCATTAAATGTAAATCGACTGCATTAATTGTGAATTTAATTAATTGCTTTGACTTCTATTAACTGCCATAATTGTTTTGTTATATTCAACTGCATTAGTAGCAAAGTCAATTAAAATGCGTCAGACTTGTGATTTTCTATAAATTGACGTGAATTTGATTTCTGTAAGAAGTTTTGTGACTCTAACGATTTTGTGATATCTTTCAGATAAGTATTGTCTTACAGAAAGTGAAAAAGCTCCAAGAATCAAGAATAGACCGTGATTATCATCTACTTGTGATTTCTTGAAGAGCAAGATTCCTGTGCATTGAAAGTCTGATCTATCTACACATTGAGGTGTCTACTACAAGATCAGGATCTACAATCTACGGAATATTGGATTGTTTCCCTATTGTGATTATAGGAAGGCGAGCGTTCTACGTTGTTGACTTTGAGGGGTTTCTCAAAGGGGTTGAGACAATAGAAGAGGGGATTCTTGCTGCTGATCTTGTTATTGTATGCCTATATTTTGATTAGAGGGTTAAATACGTGTTTTATATTTTTGACGTGAGGTCTCTGTAAAAGCCTTGTTGTAAAAACCTTGATCACCAATTCACCCCCCTATTGGTGTGAGAAATTGAGATTTCTATTTTAACAGTCTTTTATGTTGAATCGAGAACATAATTTCCTTCTATAAAAGTGGTATTGGTTTGTAAATTGATTTCTGTGACAAAGTGTATTCGGAAGGGTGATAGTTTGATGTTAGTCAAGCCATGTGATAACGTGACTTGAATCAAGTATGTTATATTTGTATGAATTTGATTAATGAGATGATCTATATGTGAAACTACATTGGTTGTGATATTGTTGGACCTGGCCATGGTTTAAACTGTGAATGCATATAGAAACAGTTAGATATCATAAATCCCTTACTTTTGATAAAATTTTGTATGATTTTTGTGTATTAGCATCAATCATAGCAAGTGTGGCTTAAAAGTCTTGATCCCTTTATTGTTAAAGACAAAATCATTTATACAAACAAACAATCTCATGGTTTGAAGTTTAATCAAATAACATAAAAACAACCTAGGGTAAAATCACAAGACTTAGAGCCTTAACCCCAAACAAATAAAAACTAGAACTTGAACCCAAGCATACAAATCATAGGAAAACACTTAGGTCTTAGGAAATAGAAAAAAACTTAGGCTAGAATAACCAGACGCATGACTAGACAATGTCTTTTGTAAAGGTGTCCAAGAGAGAATTGAGCTAAATGCTTAGTGCTTAAAATACCTAAAGTAGGTATTTGGCTTCTCTCAAAAACAAAAACAGGTCGAGATAATTGTTAAAACATATAAAAATGCCTAGGCAAGCTGGACGTTATTTATCTACAAAGAGACAAAGGCCAAAGAAGCGTTTACTTGGATCAAAATGATACCATGAGCTAAACAAACACCTCATCTATGATGAAGTATTAAATATAGGTCTCGTGTCTTTGATTAAAGAGCTTAATTCTAAAATGCTACCTATCGGTAGGAAATAAAAAAGGACTTTATTGTTGTTCTGAAAAAGCATTAAATGACATTAAATGCTCAACGTTCAAAAACAAAAAAAAAAGTGATAAGAAAAGTCATATCTGCTGCATGCATAGTTTACTCTAATTTTGCAGATAAACTATTATACACGCATCCATAGTGCTACAAATCAAATATCAAATGTGGACGTTAGAGATAAAAGAGATAATCATGGAATCTTCCTCTCTTGAAACACAGTATAAAAAGATCATACAACCTACTTTAAGCAAAGGACTGAAAAGCGTGTCTGCTCTGACAAAGTTGACTTACACAACGACTTCTGTGAAAAGAGGAAAGAGAAAACGCAAGCATCAAGGCTACAAACTACAAACATAGTCCAACAGACAAATTTTCATGAAGCCTATATATATAAGATCTCTCAAGAATAAAATCAAGAGGATATAATAGAGGATAGCCAAAGAGCACAAAGCTTACAACGACATATCCATCCTAAAGAAAAAGAGAGAGAAAAGAGCTCAAAGAAAAGAATACATCTGAGCTGAAGAAAAGAGAAAAGAAGAGAAAAATAGAAAGAGATACTCTCAAACTTTGTTTTTAAAGGAAGTTCTTACAAACAGTGCAGTGGAAACATTCTGAATAGCACGACAATCTTATCAAAACATATATATTTCAAGTCGAGCATCTAAGCCTTCAAAAGAATATTTCTACGCTCGACAAAGTGCTATATCAGAAGAGTTGCGAAAAGCGTTTTTCATAAATACTATTCACCCCTGTAGCAACCGGAAAATCGCGACGGGACGAAGACGATCTAAAAAGAGAAACTTTTAGGTAAAAGATTTGGAGTCGCCACCATAATTTATTCTGGAAAACTACGGAAAAACCATAAAAAGGATAAGGCGGTGTACGAAAAACCAGACTCTGGTTTCGGGAGTCGGTTACGTGTAGGGAAGGTATTAGCACCCTACACGCCTACCCGAAAGCAGTACCTTTAATTAAATATGCGAATAAAATGTGGTTTTCAAAAATGTTTAACTTCCCCTAAAACGAAAAATAAAATAAAACTCTAAAGAAAACAAAATATTTTTTGTGTTTTTTGTGCCCGACAAGGATTGGCCTTGCTCCTACGTATTCTCAGTCAGACTGAGAAATCAGGGTTACGTAGTTCTAGCAAACCATTTGGAAAATTTGTTTGAGAAATTGTTTGGAAAATTTGTTTGGAGAATTGTTTGGAAATTTTGGATTTTTGGGAAAGTGAACCTGACAAGGACTGGCCTTGCTCCTACGTATCTCCACTTTTGATGGAGAATCAAGGATCACGTAGTTCTGGCAACTAAGAAATTTATTTGAAAAAAAAAAGTTGATATTTTTTTTGGCATTTTTTAGCATTTTAACTGCACATAATCTGTTTGATAAGAATTAGTTAAAAACACATCGAGTAGACTTCCAGGAAAGAGAGGTGCGTCACAATGGACAACTTAAGTACCAAGTCTTTCCTTAGTCAAAGTGTTCCTCAACTAGTTTTTAACAAATTTCTCATTTTCAGATTCAAAATAACAACATAGTTTTACATCAATAATAACACGTAAATTTAATGCTTGAACAGTCATATAACCAACACATAGACATACACAATAATTCAAAACATGAATAGTAATACAATAGTATTAACTTAAAAACATGGAAAGGTTAGCTCCCCTTACCTCTTCTCCAGACTTAGGTTTCTACTCAGAGGTTGTTCTCCCGAAAATCCTTCAGAACCTCTGCTCTTCTAAAGTTTTCTTCCCAACTCTTTTCTTCTCTATTTTTTTTATTTCTCACTTGATTCTTACTCCCTTTGTGCAGAATAAGCTCCCCTCCCATGGCTATTTATAGTCCAAAATTTTTACTATTCAAATTATTTTTTAATATTATTTATTATTTTAATATTATTTTATTAATATTTTAATCACCACTTGCAAAACCACTTGCAAATCTTATCCTTCCTTAACTCAGAGATTCTTATCCTCTCATTATTATTATTTTTATTATTTTTTTTCGTTTTTTACTATTCACTTTTTACTATTCACTTTTTACTATTCATTTTTTTTTACAAAAAAGACTAAATCAAATACTAAATAGTAAAACAAAAATTTAAAATAATAAAATAAATGAAATAAGATAAGACACAAAGCAAAAAAATAAAAGAGATCTATTATTTAGTCAATCCGAACGAAATTGGGTGTTGACAACCCCCCTCCTCACTTCTAGTGTTTTTCAAGTACTTCATTTATTCCTTATCTTTTGCCTTTCTATATGCAGTTTGGAGTTTTAATTTCTATTAGGGTTATGTCTAGGTAATCTAAGCTTCCTTGGTTCTTATTAATTGAATGGTCCAGAAATTGCTAGGTTCCAATGTCAGCTTAGCATTTGTAATATGTTAATAATGTAAAATGATGTGACTAAGGGTTTAAGTCAGTTAAGTGTAGTTGCCATGGGTTTTCTACCAATTGTTTAGTGGGCATATAATCTATATTCTCTTTGTTTAAATGCTATGTAGTGTTTTCTAGAGATATTATGCAGTATTTCTAGTTAATATAGAGTGTACTTTTTATTGAGAAAATTGTTATAGGTTGTGGTTCCATTTGGTATGGAGTGTTTTCCCTATAATATCACCATATCATAACACCATAGTGAAAAGAGTCCATCTTACTCTTGTACCCTACCTCACTGACTATAGTCGTTCCTACAACCCACCTGTAGTCTCCCTTATAGGACATCTGCAGCCTCTCCTACAAATCTGCTCAAGTAGTCCCCAAATCTAGCTGAGGAACATATAGTCTTGTCACACAAGGACAAGGAACACACATTTACCCCCACACAAGGAAAGCTCCATACCCGAACAACTCTTCCAATTCACACAATGCAAAAGGAAGAACATATCCGCAGATAGAACCAAGATTTACGAGGTACAACAAGTAGACTTATTCTCCACTCTCATGCTTATCAATCACATACTCATGTACATCCCAACACCCAGTCATGCTTTAGTCTCAACCACAATTCAAACTGACCCTAAACATAACCACTAACCTCAATCTCTAATTATCATCATGTTCCACAGCTCCTCATGCTTGGTCCACATTCAATCTTCATCGAATTCACCATTTTCCACCAAAATGCACTATGATAATCGATTATCACTTAAGATAACCGATTATCTCAGAAAAATTTACCCAAAAACATCATGCATGAAAGGATAATCGATTATCATCCCAGATATTTGATTATTCCCGAAGCTACACTCGAAACCAACATGCAAATAATCGATTATAACTAATGATAATCGATTATTGCTGAATTGAAACACATCGTAGACATGATTCAAGCATTCAAACATACATACATCAACCCTATATCACGTGGAAATATACTTAACACATCGTACATTCATTCAAGCATTAAATACCCATGTAAACATACTTAAACACATATAATACATCACTTGAATTATCCAGATCCAATCATTGACATGTTATACTCCCAATAAACCCAATTATAATCCATATGATTATTATATCACACCCTTACTAATGGGAAAAGGGCCAAAAACAAAGAGTAATAACGTAGTAGGAATTCAATCCCCCTTCTTGTGAAAATCTGCGAGTAGCACCAAACAAATAGAACAAAAACAGAATCCAAAGCACAAAAAGACACCAACAATTTTTAACCTGCAAAACCCTTCAATACAAGGGTAAAGATCACAAGTCGTTCATACCAAAGAAAAATCTCCTATGATCAATAATAGGATTCAAAAGAGTCTCCGATAAAAACACCAAATGTGGTTTTCAATCAGTCAAACTAACTAAGCATAATGCTTACAACTGAGAACCAAGAAGATGAAAATTCTCTAAAACAGAACTGCTAATACGAGGCTATTTTCTCCCAAACTAGACATCTGATTCATGATCCGAACGGTCAGAATGAAGAACCATACGTCTGGAACCCATTGTCCAAAAATCAACCCAATCCAATAGTGAACAACTTCACAAAGATGAAAACACCAGTGCAGGTTTATATTATGCGAGAATGACTTCTTCTCTTCCTTTCTCTCTCACTTGGCTTTTGCATATCTTCAACTGACTCTTTGCCCTACTAATCTGACCCATCTCCACTAAGTAAAAGTGAGACATAATGGTCCACATTATTTGGCCTATTCTTCACATAGTAAGGGAGCCCAATAACCCAACACTTACAACATATATTTGCATGGAAACCCTCAAGCATCATAACTTTGTCCTCTCTTAGCATTAAACTCTCTATTAGGATAACCCAACAAAACATACATTATACATTCATAGGGAAAATACATCACAAATATTACCAAAAACCTATTCCCATGCACACACAAACCCTTGCCCAACAATAGCAAAAGATAATCATAATCATAATCATATAACACATATCAAACAAGTATTTTCATGCAAGTAAATCGAGAATGCATAACATACAACAAACAATGGTAAGCTTCCTCATACCTTGGCCAATACTAGAGTTTTATCTAACTTCAAAACACCACAAATCCTCCCTTGCTCTATGGTTTTCTGCAGCTCTTCCTCTTTTCTCCTAGAAAACGTCTTTTCTCTTCTTTATCTTTTTAATTTTTTGTTTTCTGATTTTAGGGTAACAAAATGCAGACCCATTATTACTCTTTTCCTTTTTATCTTATTCTATTCTATCTCTATTTTTTTAGTTTTAATAAAATCTCTTTTAACTACTTTTTAAACTATCATCAACCACCAAATTTTTAAAATTCACTTAATCTTTTAAAATATCTAACAATATCTAATAATGATTTTCTCTAATAATAATATTTCTTTTAATCTTTAAACCCACCAATATTATATCTCCTATTTTCATTTAACTAATTTTTAAAATAACAACAACTAAAGATTTACATAATATCATTTTATTAAATATTCAAATTATATAATTTGCACGTTTTTCCATTCTACACCCCGTTAATTTATTTCTATACCAATTAAATAAAGGTAAAAAGCCATTTTTTCCTGAGCAAAAATAAAAAAATAACATAAAAATTATGTTTTAACAAAAATATACATTCAAGAACATTAATTTCCAAAAATAAATTCAAAATCTCAAAACTTTTTTTTATTTTAACATTTTTTTTAATACTTGTATTTATATATAATTTATATATGTTTAAATCTTATTAAAAAATATTATATATTTTGTTCAAGTCCTTTATTATTAGATTATGTTATATATTTTATTGTTTAAAAAGGTATTACAAAACTCAACTTTTAAATTCATAAAAAAATTATTCTTTTTAATATTAATCGAATTCAAATCGAATAAAAAAAAATTAGGTGGTATAATTTATCGACAAAAGCTATTAGTAAATTTAAATTACAGATGGATTTTAAGAATTTGAATTACCGATAATTTTTTTCGTCAATAATATATATTTCATTTATTGACGGATTTGTTAATTGGTAAATCTGTCGGTGATATATATTTTATTTATCGACGAAAAAATACGTCTATAAATTCGTCGATAAAAAAGAAGAAAAAAAAAGAAAAACATGATTATAGTATTTATCAACGAATTTATCGATAAATTTTTGTCGATAATTATTGACAATTTTTCACTATAATTTCCAAAATATATTTTTATTGATAATTATCGATGAATATAAAATTCCGTTGATAATTCATTAAAAAAATCTAATAAATCTTTGATATTTCTAATATATATTAACCTTCGATAATATCTATTTTTTTAAAATACTTCGATAATATCTATTTTTTTAAAATACTTAATTTTAATCACAAGTTATTAAATACTAATTATTTTAGTATCATCGTTACAATAATCTCAACTGATAAAAAAAAAACTAAGTCTAAAGATATTTATACTAATAAAGATTTAACAAGAACATGCATAAAGACACAAGCCAGCACCTTGTTTTGTTTTGTTTTAAATAATAATAATAATAATAATAATAATAATAATAATAATAATAATAAGTCCATTACAAAGTTTTAATAATTCAATATGATAAACTAGTCATACACTATTAATTCTATAATATTATAAATTAGTATAAGCAATAGAGAAACTATCTTTTAAGTTTTTTTTTCTTTTTTATTTTTCATCCTTAAAAGATGTCAGTCCTGTTTCAAGTGTTTTTGATGGAATGGTGTTTTACATTGTTGATTATTAATTAGATCACATGCTAATTAATAGAAAAATAAATAAATAAATAGTTCATTTATTATATTAAAGTATTAATATATTTTGTTTTCAATACAATAAAGTAAACTATACAATAATTTTAATATTATTGGTTTTTTTTTCAAATCGGTTAACTGTTAATATAATTGGGGAACATGTGAGATTTTATAAAATTGTCCCATGTACTTATTAATTAAATTTAAAGTAAATATTAATGTGAAATTAACCTTTAAAAAACTTAATAAAGATTTTAAATTTATAAAACACAAAACAGAGCATAAATATTTTTTTTCAAGATTTACTGCATTTTAAAGTTATTTTTTTCTCAAATAAATACATATAACAATTAATAAAAATAAGTGTTTAATTATTTCAATTATTATCCGAGTTTAAAAAAATTTAATAGAACTAAAATTTTTGAAATTTTATTTGTTACTAAAAATAAAATAAATCAATAGTTATGATACTTTACTAACCATTTATTCAAATTAAAATGATTTAATACCTACAATAAATGTATAGTAAATTTTGCATCATTTATTATTCTTATCATTTTGGCTTCCTAAAAATAAAATTAAAAATAAATTTATTTAAGTTGTCAATTTCATTTTTATTTCTAAACTCTTCAAACCATGTGAAGTTCACACTTAAATTAATCAAGGTGTCAACTTCATCTAGACATGCATGTTGTTGTCTACATCATCTTATTGTAAAAAAAAAAAAAAAACATCTTCAAACTGAATTCTAGAGGCATCTTCATACAATGGACACACATTCATGTTCATGAGTAACACATCACTCACTCGTCCATCATTGAGGCTTCATTGTCAACATATGAGGTGTTCAGATCAATGTCTATAGGCATGAATGATAGGTTTGGACGTCCTGAACAGAAAAAACAAAGAGATATATATATTCAAAAAGTGACAAATATGCAGTATACAGAAGCTATATTTCAAGAAAAACAAAGTAAATTAGTATTGAGAAAATAAAATAAAAAAAATATCAAAGACCTTGAATGAATTTGTCTCTATCTTCTTCATTGGCTCCATTGTTTGAGACATGCTGGGTTCCACCATTTATCAGTCCTTTGTTGGATGCTTCGTTGTCATTCACATTGGAATCAATGTATGGAATGTTGAGATCAAAATCTAAAGGAAACATTGAAAAGTTTGTATGTACTCAACACAAAAAAAATTACATTAAAAACATGACAAATTCATACATGTGATTTTTTCTTAGGAAGGAAAGTTTAATTTTTCAAGCAAAAAAAAATAGTTTTCTTGATCTTTTATTGGGATAACTTCTTAGTTTTGTTATATTATGAATGTCTAATTTAATTTATTTTTTTATGTAAGTTTTTTTGTTAAATTTATGATGTCATTTTGGAGGCCAAAAATAAACTCAGCAAACTCAACGATTTTCAAGATCTAAATTAAAAATAAATTTTGAAACTTTGGTATTTAGTACTAAAAAAAATTTAGACTTTTTTTTTTTAAGATCTAAAATAAAAAATTTACCTACTTGAGCTTTTTGGATAGATAGTAACAATTGGTTATGTTACCTCTTACTTTTGTTAACAATTCTTCCTTATTTCCTCCATGGTTTGAATCATGTTGGGTTGCATGGTTTAGAAATCCTTCCTTAGAATCCACCATGGATGCTTCCTTGTAAGGGATGTTGAGATCAATATCCAAAGGAAAGGTTGGAAATTTTGCATGCACTAACAAAGGTATACAAAATTGAGACATTCAAAAAGAGTTTGAAAATGGCACATAATAAAAAAGAAACAAAAGAAAGTAACAGTATAGAACAAACGTTAAAAAGTTACAGCACCTTGATTGTTTGAACCCTGTTGTTGTGTTTCATGGTTAGGAAGTGGTTTGTTACCGTTCATGAGTGGCGTTACAGTGTGAAGAGGATGAGAATTTTCACAGGGAGCATTCAAATCAATATCCAGAAGCATTTTCAACAGGTTGAGGTTTGATAATTAGATGTTCAATTTCAATGAAATGAAGGCAAAAATATCAATGGAGAAAGAGAAAAGAAAAAGATTAAATTTAACTTGAGTTTTGTTGGTATCTGCCATCACCAACTTCAAGAAAACTTTTGGAGCCATTTCATATATATGGCAGTTAAAAAGAAGATAGAGGAAAAAGATGATAATAGTAAATGAAGAAAGAGAAAACAAATTAAAGTTTTTCTTGCATGTCTGTGGAGGCAAAGTATTAATACATTCAAAATGTTTTTAATATATCCTAATATTTTGAAGGATATCTTGAATGCACATTACAGTTTCATGATCTAAAAATTTGTAAGAAGTATAAGTCATTTTTAAAAGATGATATTTAATATTTTTATTATTTAATTATAAATAAAATTTCAATTAATTGAGTTGTGAAGAAATCTATTTAAAACTTTTTTTTATTTTTTATTTCATCTTTCATTTGCATGAAATAAGAGATTATATAAAAAAATTCTTGTTGAGTGTTTTACACATTTAATTGATTTGAGTTCAAAAACATTTATTTATTTTTTTGTTTATTTTTGAGTTATTTTAATATTTTGAGATACGTGTAAGCTTGCATGTGCCTCAAAACAACTCATTAAATATTTGTTTCTGTATAATTATGAAGATGTAATTAAATATTTAATTTGGATTTTCTATATATAAATAAAACATATTGTGAGAATTAAAATTTTTAGAAGTAACCTTTAACACTACAATTAAAATATGACTTACCAACTGACATACAAATTTGAGTCGGTAGGTAATATAAATATTACATACAAATTTTACTTATAAATACGTAAAATTGAGTTACATAATAATTTTTTCATAGGAAATTAAAAAAAAATTCTATTGATTTTTTGTATGTAAATTTCATATGTATATTTGGTGCGTTAGGAGGAACATTTGCGAAGGATAGTATTCGTAGATAATGGTACAAGATCCATATGTAATTAAAAAAACTTACCTACTAATTTTATAGACGGATTTAAAAATAATTAATTATTTAAAATAAAATTCATGGATTATTTATGTGCTGCTTGACCTGAAATATTCGTTCTCACGCTCCCTCAAACCCTTACAACTTTATCACTTACTCGAAAATCACTCTCTCACTCTAAAATCACTTACTTAAACCCTTCGTTCTTCATTCTTTGCTCATTGTTCTTTTCGCAAAGAAACTCTCACAACGTTCACACTCATTCTATGTTCAAACTCTTGTCGAGCTCCAAACAAGGTCAAAACCCTTGCCGAGGTCCATCGCCTGCGCCTTAACTGCTCACGTCTTCTCACCTTTAGCAAGGCTTCCCAAGGTTAGAGTAAACAACTTTCAAATCCTAAAATCAATTAGGGTTGTGGGTAGATAAAAATTGTTTATTCTGAAATCATAGAAAAACACTAGAGGGAGGAGGGTGAGTAGTGTTTTAAACTTTTTTGCAAAACAACATCTAATGGGTTTGTAAGAGATATATGATTTAAAAAGGGTGTTTAGACGTTGGTTTTTGTAAAAGGCGTATATAGAAAAAAGTTTTAAGAAGCAAAACAATAACACAGATTTTATACTAGTTCACTAAATCATAAGCTATGTTTAGTTCTTCCTTAAGAACTCTTAAGGGATTCAACAAATCTTTAAGAAGATTACATAAGTTTTACCTATTCAAATTTACAACTTGTATTCACATTATTCCTAGTTCACCTAGTTAACACGACTAATCTGAGTTTAACCACTCTTGGTATTAACCCTAGACAATTATCTAGACTGTGTAACTCAATTGAGCTAAACACTAAGTGCTTTAAATTTCTTCAGAATATCCGACCCAATCATTGTTAAAAGAAAATATAAATTGGTAACTCTCAAAGAGAGGATAAAAACAATACAAAGAAATCTAAGATTTTGCAAAGGTTATTTCTCTTTGAAATTTAGCTTTAGACGATATATGGACAGAGTAATAACAAGCTTGTATGAGCGTTCAAGAGTTCTCCATGTTATCCTTCTTTTCTTCACTTCATGTGTCCATCTATTTATAGCTTTCATTGAGAAATGTCTATTAGACAGAGAGGTTTACTTCATGTAGAGTTGGTAGCCTTTTTAGGTGAAAAGTCAGACTCAAGTCTACATTGTAGAGGTATAACGTTTTCTGATAACTTTCATCAAAACATGTGATTAATACAAAAGCTAATTAGTATGACATGTGATTAGATACAGTTTTTAATCTTGTTTTAGCTATCAGGTTTTTTTTTTTGTTTCTTTCACTATGTTGGCATGTACTTATTAGTTAAAAGTTTTTCTACTCCAAGTAAGGAAAACTAGTAATATTGTTATGCGTATTTTTGTTTGTGTATGGTTTGTTATGTTGAGTATTGTTGAACTACCATGGTTGATTGATTTGTCACTTTGGCTAATATAGATTTAAATATGTGAGGTGCATGAAACTTATGACCTTTGTTGAAATTGTTATTAATATATGATGTGCATATAAGTTGTGATGGTTAATATACCTAGGATGTATCTTTTAGGTAAAATTGGCATATCTAAGAGACTTTCTATATATAAGTATATATGATATTTTTTCTAAACAAAGCAAGGTGTAAGATTGCGTGTATATTTATTGGGTTTCTATTTTTATGTACGCGTTGAGAGAGCAGGTCACTCATTGGATGAAAATCAAAATTTCCAAATGTAGTGAGCTTAGGCACCTTCACTCACTAGGCAAGGTAGGATTCGTTGTGTGAATTTGGTGAAACCAATTCCCAGTGGTCTTGTTCACAAGACAAATGAATCCCTCACTATACAAAAATAAATTTTGAAAATTCCAGAGTGCCAAGGGTTACTTGGATGTTGAGCAAGCATGGGCCTTACCTGGTGAATTTAAAGGAAATTAGCTTTAGGGTGTAATTCACTAAGCGACTCCACACCTTACTAGATGAAAATTATTTTTGAAAATTTTAGTGAACCAAAGGTGACTTGGTCGTTGGGCGAATTTAAAGGAAATTACACCCGGCTTCATTTTCTTGGCAACTCTACCTTTTGTTGGACGATTATTTTGAAATGAAATAGTGGGTTCAGAAGGGTATGTATGAGTCATTGGACGAATCAAGACTTCATTGGAAAATTATACCTCTAGGGTGTTAAGACAAGATTGCCTATAAGACTGAATTGTCTAAAGGCTCTCATATGTTTTGAAGTTTAACAAACAACATTAAATGAAATAAGCATATGACAATGTTATCACCAGAATAACAAAATAGTTTGAATATTAGTGATGCATGAAAATACTCTGAGAAAAACACCTAGGTATAAACAAGACGCACCAATAAACATTCCCTAAATTAATACGTCAATGAGAGTCTTGCTGAATACAAGTGCTATACATAGTTGGACGATAAAGGAACAAACTCTTAATATGTTTTAGTAGATAAAAGTGTCAAGACAATGTTTTGGAAAGCATGTTAAAAGTCTCAAATGACATTCCAAATACTTATGATAGAAAACATATTGCTAAACGCATGTCTTGAATAAAACAAAGAAAAATCTTAAGCGTTTACATAGGCTAGAAGATACCATATGCTAAATGATTCACTTCATCAAACGGTGAAGTCTACCATCAATTACTTGGAATCTTAGTGAGAAGCTTAAATGATAAAATCCTACCGGAATGATAGAAAATGCAAATAGCACTTTGTTATTCTGAACAAGCATTAAATGACATTAAATGTTCAAGTTTAAAATCAACAAAAGTGATAAAAGAAGACATATATGTTGGATGCATATCTACTCTACTTTGTGCATATTGCCTATTAAACACATCCACCTACTCCATCCTATAAATCAGTGGATGTTAGGAACAAAGAAGATAGTCACAAAATATTCTCTCCATCAGAAGTCATGCCAGAAAAAGCATACTATATACTTTTGTCAAAGTACTGAAAAAGCAAGCCTAGTCTGACAAGTTGACTTTAAGCAACGACTGCTTCATATGAAAAAACTGAGAAAACTCAAGGATCAAGGCAAAAGCTCTGTCTAACGGATATCTATTTTAGAAGCCTTTAAATAAAAGAAGATTCTAAAAAAGAATCAAGAGAATACCACATAAAAACAAAGAGCTCAAGCAAACATTGTCAAGAAAAAAGGTCATTAAGGCACACAAACCCAAACAAGAATATCTGAGAGAGGAAAAGCTCAAGAATAGAAACACTCTCAAGCATCATCAATATATAAGCTTACTATTGTAAGAAGAGAGAAGAAAGAAAATATTTAGTGAGTTTGTTAAATTGATTTGTATTGAACAAATATCCTCTCTACGAGAGTTATCGTCTAAGGACTTGTAATCAATCGTTTGATTGAAAATTCTGAAAAGAATTGAAAAACTTTACGTTTAACTCGGTGGAGCTAACAGTAGTTAGACAAATGTGTCTAGTGGAAACCAAGAGTGGATGAAACTTTGACGTTCAACTTGGTGGAGTTGAACGATAGCTAAACAACATATTGAGAAGATATCTGGATTGTCTAGTGAAAACCAGGAGTTGGTGAAACTCAATTAGACAACGTATCAGGAATATATTTGGACTATCTAGGGATACCAGGAGTGGTGAAGAATACTGCGCAACCAGGAATGGGTGAAACTCAACTAGACAACATATCGAGAAGATATTTGGATTGTCTAAGGATACCAGAAGTGGTGAGAATACTCAATTTTAATCTTGTTGAAGATTATAGTGGAACCCTCTAAGGTGTTAGAGGAGACTAGATGTACCTTTGTGGAGTGAACTAGTATAAAAATCATTGTGTGTTTATAGCTTTATTCTCCTTAATCACTTCTCCTACAAAACCTGTAGGTGCATTTTATTTTTGATATATATAAGCTCTTGTTGATAAACAATTCTTTATTAAAGAGAAAATTTTATTAAAACATTGTAGTAAATATTTTTCAACAACTAAAACACACTTGAAAAGAATTCATTGCTTAACCTCATCTTTAAAGTCAAGCGTTTAACAACTTACATAACACATTTTGGTCCTCGACGAAAGTGATATTATATCGATTGCAAAAAATTGTTCCAATAACATTATTAAAACCTCCTTCTAGTGTTTTTCAGGTGCTTCATAGGGGTTTCTCGTTGAGCAAGGAAAGCATTCACTAAACAAGATTGAGTTTGACTGAAGTAAAAACTTAGAGTTGTTGGGAAAAACATGTAAGGGTTAGGAGAGAATCATAGTAATGAGGAATGAAATAAGTCTTTTGTTAATTTAAGTATGTGTTTAAGTAGAGTCAAGGTCTTTTTATGCTTTAAATCTACTCAGTTGTAATTGTTTTATCTTGTGTGTGAACGATATGTATTGATATAGTCATTTATAAGGAGATTTGCAATATTTTGTAGTGTTAGTGTGTGCATTTGAGTATAGATTTCAACATAAGGTCATCCTAACTCCACTAAACAATAAGAATCACATAGAAAATGATGTTTAGGTGAAGAAAGTTTAAAGAGGTTCCTTAGTCTAGAGAGGCTGTATGAAAGATTATTATGTCTTGCATATAGTATGGGAATTTTCCTTGTCATATGAAAATGACTTTGTTCTCGAATGCAATGACTTTACAAAGTAAGAGAAGTTATGACAAATGCAAGATTTAATATGAATTTAACATATTTAGGTATGGTTTTTAGGAAAAAAAAGAGAGTCTACAGTACATGTTTGTATTATGAATACTTAGATTTAGATTGTTATTGTTGTATTGATGAATGTTCTAACATATGATGCCTAAAAAATTTCACTAACTTACCCTTTCTTTATATTACCTTTCTTTATATTAGTTATGATTTCTCTCTTATTATGATCACATAATATATCTGAATAATGGATGATACAAGTGGTATTGACGCACAGTAGTGTTATATTTTTAAGAAGTTGTTAATGATTACTTATATATTTTGTAATGTATAAACCTTCCAATAATGAAATATTTGAATATATATATATATATATATATATATATTATATCTGACATGGATTGTGAAACGACTTATTAATTAATTAAGAGTAGTATTGTTCTAACTAAGTGGCTACCAATAACATCAAAAACACATTAAGAAATCCAAATTTGAGATTAGGTAATATTTTGGAATGATAGATTTCAGTGTTTGAGATTTTGATGCTAAGTTCAATTATATAAAATTTAATTAATAGTGTTTCATTATTCAAAGTATAGGTGAAAATTAAAAATTAGTATTTCAAAGCAATATTAATTATATATATTTGAAAGATTATTTAATTTCTTATTCATGATGAATGATTTTTCTTTATTTTTAAATAAGTACAGAGAGTAATTTAATAAACATAATTTTTAAGTAAATTTTTTAATTAAAATAATGTTAATATTTTGTAACGAATGTATAAAATCTTTAAATTTGATGATAACTAAATATAATACTATTTGGACAACTTAATGATATATATCTTGGGCATTTATATTTCTATTATACGTTGAAAATACTTTTAATAAATTTTATTTGTAGTTTTTAAATTGTTTTCTTTAATAATGATAAATTGAATTCAATGAAAATATAATTTTAATCGTTTACTTTCAGCTAATATGTATTTTATTTATTATGTTGACCATAAATTTGCTTGTAAATATTTTTTTATTTGATTCTAAATACCTTGAATTCTATATTATGGGAGCCTAAAAATAGAAATATGAACGGCTAGATTTTAAGTCTTTTGCTGTTTTTTATTATTTTTGAAGTTAAGTTAAATTTGATTAATTTTATTATATAGCCTAATACAAATTTAAGTTTTTTCCTTTCATTTTAAATTTTTATAATTAAAATTATGGACCTAAAATTAGAGCTCATGTTTGCAGCTTATCAGATAGCATATATAAGCCTAATTATGCTCTAAACATACAAAAATTATTTGTTTAATTTTTTAGTTTTATAAATGGTTTGTTTTTCTACTTTTCTCTCAAAATTAAAATCGTCTTTCTTTTTCTTCTCTTCTTTGTGTTCTTCATTGGAGAACTAATTTCTAAAATCAATTTACAAAATCAAATCAAACAATTAAAATTTAGTTTTTTTTTGTTCATTTAATGTTTCTTGTTTATTTATTTTTTCTTTAATTTCGAATTTAAATTTTATGATATTAATTTTACATTATTAATTTTATAAATCAATTATATAATATTATATGGATGACATTTTGATTTAATTAATATTTTATTATTTAAGAACATTTATTTGATTGAAATGATTAATTAAATTACTTAATTATTCAAACTCAAATTTAAAACTTTAGAGAAGTAAGATAGGAATGAATTTTAAATATGGATAATGATACTTTGACAATATTTTTTTGATAACATTTTAACATCATTTACGTGTCATTCTATAATTGGTCCAAAATTACTTCACAATCACTAATAATAATTATAAATACCAACACGAACCAATCATAAAATGACATGTAGATGATGTTAAAATATTGTCAAAAAAATGTTGTCAAAGTATCATTATCCTTTTAAATAAATTAGTGCAACCACATGTGTCTTGTGTATCCATTTTTACCTCCTTTCAACCATCCTGCGCATTTATTAATAGCATAAATGGTTGAGGACTTCTTTTGCTATACCAATCATCATACAAACATTTCAAACTTCTCTTCTTGCAGGCGCAAGTGCTTCGCTCACATCTCCCGCCACCAAACAAAGCTTTTCTTCTACATCGCATTGCATAACAACAGTCTCACAGCGCCTCTACACCGGCGACATCAAGTCTGTTATTTTTTGGTGACATTGATTAAGAAGAGCTTAAAGCTAGCTCCAATTGTAGCATTCTTAAAGACCAAATTGAACATAAATTACAAAAATGGAGACCACATTGAACATTCGAAAAAAATGAGTTTCACATTAAACAAAATCGACGAAAATAGAGACCATAAATGATATTAAGCTTTATTTTTTCTTCTAGCATGTTATAGAGATTTTGATCTTGATAAAATAAGCATTTGTTTTTCTTCTAGCAAAAAATAAAGCCTTTAACATTACAGGCAATCATGATTGAATACAATTCTAAAAAATCATCTAAAGTGATGTAGGCCAACCCGTGGACCACAAAGGATATAGTGTCAATCATAATATTGAGCTAGTTTTTGACATGTGAAATATGTTACTCTAACCCATATTTTGTTGGTCAAGTGTGAAACGAGCCTAAACGAGCTGGACTGACCCACAATGTTACCTCTAGTTAGTGTTAAGCATCACATCACGAATATGTGGACAAAATCATTTTAAGAAAAATTAAATAAAAGTTTAAAAACTACTAACTGATATGTATCATGTTTTTAAATACCATGAAAATGAATTAATTAAAACAATTTTAAAAAAAATAAAATTTAATTGAAACAAAAAAATAAAGGAGCATACTAGTAAATAGACTTGTTAAATTAACCCATCTCATAGGACTTGATCCTAGTTCACATGGGTTGGGATAAAAAAAGTTCACAGGACTAAAAAGTCCTTTATTAAAAAAGCTCATAGGGCTAAATATCCATAAAATCCTATAGGTTAGGGTCAACCTATAGGTTTTTTTTAACATGTTGATTATTTAAATCTTAATAATATTTAAAAATTTTCTGAACTAATATGTTAACTTAATCATATCCATTAGTCCTGCATTCTTGGATCAAATTATGTAATTGTATTAACATATAATTTCTTATGTTTTTTAAATTTTATAAAATTATGTGTATTTTTATTCAATTTTGATATATGAAAATGTTTGTTATATTTGCACTATTTTATAAAAACAATAACTTATTTGATTTTTATGGATGATTCTTTTGAGAGAAAAAAACTATTTCTTTATGTTTTTAATATAATGAAACACTATGTATGAAATTAATCTCCCTTGTGTTGAATATACACATAGGGTTCTTTATTTATAATAAAAGAAATATGGGTTAAGCCCAAAATACAAATAAGAAATAATAACAAACTAACTATAGATAAAATATAAAGAAAAGATAAAGATAATATATCTAACACTCGTGCTCAAGCTGGTGCGTACAAATCATATGTACCAAACTTGTTACAAATATAATCAATTCTCAGCCACCGTAAAGACTTAGTGAAAAATCTGTTAACTGATCACTTGAATTAACGAACTCGATCTTGATATCTCTAAATACAATCTTTTCTCGAATGAAATGATAGTTAATCTCAATGTGTTTGGTCCTCTCTTGAAAGAAAAAAATATATGAAAAACAACCTGATTTTCACATATAAGCGTCATTTGAGTGAAATCTCCAAATTGTAACTCTATAAGCAATTGCTTAAGCCAAACAAGCTCAGAAGTGGTTGAGGCCATAACTTTGTATTCTGCTTCTGAACTAGATATTTACATAACACTTTGTTTCTTGCTTTTCTAAGAGATCAAATTACCACCAATGGAGACACAATATTTGGATGTAGACCTTCTATTAGAAGGAGATCTTTCCCCATCAGCATCAGAATAACAAATCACTCTTGTATGATTATTAGAACCATATAACAACCCTTTTCCAAAAGACTCTTTAATGTACTTTAATATAGGAATAACTGCATTCCAATGATCTTCACACGAGGAACTAAAGAATTGGCTTACCACACTAACTAAAAAGTAAATGTCAAGATGAGTAACTGTAAGATAATTCAATTTTCCAACTAGTCTTCTATATTTCTCGAGGACCGACAAAGGTTCCCCCTACTTTGGTAGAAGTTTAATATTAGGATCCATGAGTGTGTCGACAGATTTTGAATTCATCAACCCAGTTTTGATGGCATACCCCCTAGGTTTGGGCAACCACTTTGAAGAAGAGTTGAAGTCATATGTGGAAGATAGACCTAGACTCTATCTCTTGGGCCATCTTGTGTCATCATGAAGCTTTTAGAGTAAGAATAATTTTGAGCATTGTATTTTGGGCCAAGTAATCTAGGATTTATTTGGGCTTTGTATCACAGGCCTAGTGGTGTAGGATTTATTTTGGGCCTTATATTTTAGACCGAGTAGAATAGGGTTTTGACCACTTAATTCAACAAAGGGCCAAGGCCCAATGTTGACCAAAGTGGGATATAAATTTGGCTTATCTAACTTGGTAGACAGGGAGGAATGGGTTGTCCATGCCATTTGTCATCACCCCTTTGGATAGTTTTTCCTCCTAGTTAGTGGTCACATGTCATTCTAAGAATGGAAAAGATTCTCCAAAGGTAGTGGCCACATGTCCCCATCTCATTGGAGATGATTTTTGCCACTTGTCCTTCTCCTAATGGAAAGGATTTTCTCCTTGCTTTCTAAGTTAGCCAAGGTAGGGTTTTTGGTCTAACTTTTAGAAATTAGGAGCACCCTAAGCCTATAAATAGAGTTGTCTCCCACTCTTGTATTCACCTTTGATTTAGAGCATTGTTATGCTGCCTATTTTATGTCATACTACTCTTATTAGGTTACCCTAGGCTAGAGAAGTTCAAGTGGCCTCCTCTAGCTACCTTCCTCAAGGAGTTAGCTCAACCTCTCTTAGTGAATCATCAAGCATCCCCTTCATCATCATAAAACCTTGAGCTTAACTCTCATTTCCACCAACTTCCACAAACACTCACACTTCACCCTTCACCATGGTTTTTTCTTTAGATTTGGACCAACCTAGCTAAGTAGATTGCCACCGTTTGGTATCAAAGCTTAGGTTCTTCAAGAGCTAAATATCTTTGTCTCTATCTTTGTGTTTAAATTTTGTGTTGTTCATATTTTCTCCTTATTGTCTTGTTGTAGTTATCTTGAAATGATTTATCTCACACCTAATCATACCAAATTGGTCAACAACATTACTAAATTTTCCAAACCAAGCCCTAAGAGATTATTTTAGGCCATATAAGCATATGTGAAGATGACATACCAACCTAGAAGACTCCTCCTGAGAACCAAATCTTAGAGGTTTCTCTATATAAATCTCTTCTTGCAAATATATGTTAAGGAATGTATTTTTGACATCTAATTGATACAGAGGTAATTGTTGAAGATTCGCCATGGCTATAAATAAACGAACATATGCCATCTTTGGCATTAGAGAAAAACTATCATAATAATCCAACCCAAAAATTTTTGTGTAACCTTTAGCCACAAGATGAGCTTTGAGGCGATCAATAGTTCCATCAGGATCAACTTTGATAGCAAAAACCCACTATAACCAATAATAGATTTTTCAGACGATAATGGTACAATCTCCCAAGTTCCACTATTTTGAAAAACACTTAGTTCATCTAGCATAGCCTGACACCAACCACGATGGGCTAAGGTATTAGCAACAGATTTTGGGATGACCACAAAAGAAATAGATGAAAGGTGAGTATAAAAAGGTTAAGACATTCTATTATAACCTAAAGCAATATAATATGGAGAGGGTTACGAATAGAAACACCTGGTGAACTAGGCATAATTGGAAGGATAAACTCATTTGTTGGAGCTAAAGGAGACAAGGTAGTTGTCACTTGAATTGAGTCACTTGGTAGTTGTTAAGAAACACCTGGTGGACTAGGCATAATTGGAGGAGCACGAATAACATGAATATTAATAATATTAGAAGGAGACATATCAGAACAAGAACGATTGTTAAAATAAAAGGAAAACGCATTGAAGGTGACATTTATAGATATAAAATAACGATTAAGAGAAGGAGAAAAACATGTGTATCCTTTCTTTGATTTTTTGTGTATATGTATGTGTTTCGGGAATAATTGATTATTACTTATGATAATCGATTATCCTATGATAATCGATTATCCTAAAGTGTTTTCACTAGAAATAGTGTGTTTTGATGAAGAATGGACAGGAACCAAGCTTGAGGAGCAGTGGAATGTGATGCTAATCAGAGAATGAGATTAGTGGTTATGTTTAGGGTCATGTTTGACTTGGGATTGAGAGTGGAGCATGAATGAGTGTTAGGGTGTATTTAAGTATATGATTGATGAGCATGAAAGTGGATGATAGGTCTACTTGTTATACCTCGTAAATCCTTGTGATTGATGTTGCATGTAAGCCTTCTTCCAGTTACATGCATATTTTTAGTCATCTATATGAGTCTATGCTAATTAGTGATCTTAAAGGTATGTCCTAATTGTTCTTATGACGTTTCTATGTGTAAATATAGCATCATGAAAATTAGGAGGAGTTTCATTGGTCAGAGTCTTGTGAGTTGTATGGTTAGGTAAGGGAAACTAGTTGTTTTGGTGTGTATGAGTTTGATAATTTGATGTGCTGCATGTTGATGAATTTAAATGGTGCGTATTATTGTTTTAAATTGAATGATTGGTTCACATTTTTATGCTTGTTTGTGCTTGGGTTTGTGTGACTTAGAGAATTTATAATTTGAGCAATTATGCAAATTGGTATGAGTTTTCATGTTTAAAATTGTTTTCAATCAATGCACTGAGAAAAAAGTATCAATTTGAGCACGACAATGATTGTCAACATTGTCGTTGAGTGTCACTCTTTGTGATGGTTTGGTGCTAAGTGCCACATTTAAGCACCAGGTTCTTTGATTTGATATGTTGTCTTCTTTGACTATTTGAGATAGATCTGTGGTGAAACTGAGGTATGTTTATAATATTTTTTATTATTAACTAAGGTTATGATATAGTTGTGGACATGTATTATGATGTTGTTGAAAGAATTTCAAGGAAAAATTCTTTATGGTGGTGATCTTAGCATATGCATTGACATATGGGAGATCAATAAGGAGGTATCCTGAATTCTAATAACTATTCACAATCAAATAAAGTAGAATGAATTATGTGATGAGAGTCGCAAGAGGTCCATGATACTGGACCATTTGGTTCTAAACGTGAAGGAGTCTAACCTTATGAGTAGTAGGGTGATAACCCCTTTGTCTATGATTCTGCGGAGCATTAATACTATTACAAGTGCACGCCTAAAGTGAAACCTAATGTCAAAGACATGTATCCAGATAATTAAGTCTAATGTCAACTATTTGTGTGTATCTATATGATTTATTATATTTGATCCATGCTTAGCTTATATTTGATATGATTTAATTGTCTTAGAATAATTCTCTTGCACACTAGCTTACTTTATCGTTTTTTTTGTGTTTATTGTGTTTTGTTTATCTCTTTTACGATGATCACTTCATGGTGTAAACAGATGATGAATAGGTGTTGATGCGCTTTTATTGAAAAATAATGATGATGAATACTTTTCTTTAATTTTTAGTAATTATCTTCAAGTTTTCAAAAACCCCAAATTATCTTAGTTAGTTTATATACATTTTATTTTACATATATTTATTTTTTTGAGATAATTATATTAGTACTATATATTTTTTGAAATAATATGTTAAAATGATATGTATAATACTTGAAATTTTCAACAAAAATTGGAATAAAAATATTAAGAAATAAAACTTTTTTTATGTATCATTTAAAATTAGAAAATAAAAATTTTCTTTTTGAAACGTTAAAATTTAAAATATTTAAGTTTTGTCTATTTGTTTATCATTTACAAAATTCAATATTATATTAATTAGTATTAATTATATTTTTATGTTTTTTTCCATTTATAAATAACTCACATATACAATTTTGGTATTAGATAAAAAAAAGTAAAATAAATCATTATACAACTATTTTTTATTTCTGCAAAATCAACCTTAACTAGTTAGAGGGAATTAATAATTCATAACAGTTAATGAATACGCATGTAACTTCTTCAAAGATAAAACGTTAGTTATATACATATTAAAATTAATAAATTAATGCTTATTGAATATTTTTATAACTGCATTAAAAGAAAATATTAAAGGAGAAAATTAAAGCATATTAAATGAACCAAAATATTAAAGTAAAAAAATAAATCATATTAAATGATCTAAAATATTAAAGGAAAAAATAGAGCATTAAATGGTAAGATTAATGAATTAACATCTTTTAAAGTATTCTCTTTTAACTATATATGTATAACATTTAATTTTTTAGAACTTATTTAGACCTTCTAAAAATGAATATATATAACAAATTTTTTTTTGAATTAAAATTAATTTATACCAAAGTCTCATAATTTAAATTTACGATAAAAAGCTTTTTTTATATTTATTTTTCTCTCTGGTTTTTTTGTTCTTAAGAAGTGATCTTGAACAAGTTTTCTGAACAAATATTAATCCTTATATATGTTATAAAAAATTTAAAGTGACATACATGTATATATAAATTAAGAAAACATATTTCTAACATAAATTATAAAAAAAAGTTTGTATAACTATAAATACCAGATAAATAATTAAACATTAAACCAAATAAATAATTAAATATCAAACAACTTCATGCAGTTTGAAATATTCTAATATAAAAAATTAAGAATTCAAAATAAATTAGAAGCCTTATGTAATATATAATATATAAATAGAATGATGTATATTATCTTCAGTTTTTAGATTAAAAATAATACAAATGATATGTTATACTAACTTATTCGTAATTTATTAATTAACGTTGAATTTCTTTTATATATTTCTTAAAAAAGATAAAAAGAAATAATTAATTTACCTATTTCTACAAAAGGGAGAGAAAAAGGGGTCCACCCCACTGGTTTCACTCTCTTTTTTTTTACAAATTTCAGAAAAAAAAAAGTCCATGAATTCCCGAAAATGACACTGCTGTAACATCCACCTCAATTGCTTCAATACTCTTTCCAAGAAAAACAAAAAACTTTCCAAACTCATTTTCTTTGTCTTCTGCTTCTTATATAATGAGAGGTGATAGCTGTTTTCATTTCTTCATTCTCATTTCTCTCTCTATCTCTGTTTTCATCATCATTTTCATTCTCTCTGCTCTGAAAACATGACTGGGGTTTCTGAAAAAGCAGCTGTTTCTCTTGATCAGCTTAAGGAGATTATGAGTGAGTTTGCAAAGGAGAGGGATTGGGAGCAGTTTCATAGCCCAAGGAACCTCCTTTTGGCTTTGGTATGCTTCTCTTTCTTAACAAAATGTGCTTTCATTCTGCTTGTCATTTCACCTTGCATGAACACTGTTTCTTTCTTTTCTTCTTTTTCAACCAACCCATGTCAACTTTTGTGTTATTTGTCAAAATTTTCACTTTTTTAATGTTATTTTGTTGAGGATTTCACTGTGTTTAGGTCAAATTTGTGTTGTTTTGTTATTTATCATGGCTATTTGGGTTGAGAACACTAAAATTTCTTGAAGTTGGTTCCTTTTAATGGTTTTTTTCTCCATCGTGGGTGTTTGAACATTGATTTAGCTTAGGTTGTTTGTTATAGCTTCATTCATGCATTTGGGAACTTTTATTTTTTATTTTTTTCTTTAAAGTTGGATCCTTTTATCTTGTGTTTTTTTTTTATCATGGGTGTTTGAATATTGATTGACCCACAAAAGAATGTTTGTGATCATAATTTAAGCATTTGGAAATATTGTTTTTTTTAAAAATAATAAAAAATAGATCCTCTTAATCTCATTTGTTCTTTACCATGGGTGTTTGCATTTTGAACCACTGAATTTTTTTTTCTTAAAGTTGGTTTCTTTTAATCTCTTTTATTCTTCATCTTGGGTGTTTGCATGTTGATCATGTTTGTGATCTTTATTTATGCATTTGAATTTGAAAACATGTATTTTCATAAAGTTTGCCCCTTTTAATCTCATTGTCAATTTATTGTATATATTCCATGTTAAAAAGATTTCTTAAATTGGTTGTGGCATGGAAAATTGTTTCTTTTTCTACACTGAGACTTTACATGGTAGAAAGATGGTGATAAAAGTTTGAATTTTTTATTATATCATTAAAATAATCATTTTTATTTTCTATTTTTAACTGAATAAAATAAAATATGTTTTCTTTCCTCTTTTTAAAAATTTTCTTTTATATATGCCAAGATTAGTAAAATCACACTTTGCAAGCTGTTATCACACTGATAACATCTAAGATGAAACCCACACAATATATTCCATGCCATTCTTTACACATGGTACACAATAATGAATAAATGTGCTTTTCTAATATTTAAATAAAATTCGGACTCATGTATATTGAATCTGTTATTTCAAGTTTCAGACAATTCAATTTTTATTTTTAAAAATCTGTAATTTTAGTTAATCCTACAATTATTTTTTATATATTTATTTCTTACACTATAATTTTTTAAACCATTGTTATGGTGTTTTAGATTATAATATAATTGAACCAAGAAAATGAAATATATTTACAAAATTTATAGATAGATTGAAATTGTGGATTAATTTTTAAAAAAAAAATATATATTCAATTTTAAGATTAAACACAAATTAAAATTATGGATTCCACATAATGGTAGGCCAAAATTGTATTCAAGTCTTTATTTATTTAGTGTTTTTTCTTTCTTTGATCACCTCATTGAAAGTGAACGAAATAAAAATAAAAAATTGATTTTTAATTTGAAATTTCAAAGTTTGCCTTGTTCCAAAAAAAGGGTAAGTTCAATTTTATCTTATTTATTGAGTTTGTAATGATTCCCCAGGTGGGTGAAATGGGAGAATTGTGTGAGATATTTCAGTGGAAAGGAGAGGTTCCAAAGGGTCTTCCAGATTGGAAAGAAGAAGAAAAAGTTCATCTTGGAGAAGAACTTTCAGATGTGTTGCTTTATCTTGTGAGGCTCTCTGACATGTGTGGTGTTGATCTTGGCAAAGCTGCTTTGAGAAAGGTTGAACTGAATGCCATGAAATACCCTAAAAAAGTTTCTGAAAAAGAGCCTTCAATCAGCACCAAAGAAGATGAAAATTTAGAAGGTGTTTGATGAAATTGCATTTTGTGTTTTGGGAGGAACAGTGGGAAAGTGGTTTTGGTATATGTTCTTCTATAAAGGGTGGAGGCTATTATTGTTAGATTGGTTTGGTACTAATTTATTCTCTTATCTTTGGCATATTGAATATTGAACTGTGTTTTTCTTTTGAACATGTATGTTTTAAGAGAATTCAATTTCACCTTTTCTATGATTTTAGTTTATTACAAATTACCTTAGGATAAAGTTATAAACAATTCTTCGTAGATAAGATACTTTTAAATAGGAGGGTAAAAAAACTATTTTTGTGTTATTTTTAAATTAAATATATACTTATATAATTTTTATTGTTTATAAAAGTTTCGTAAAATATTATTTTTATTAAACAGCATGTAAAATGTTTATTGTGTAATAAATATAATATTCACAATTGTTAGAAAGATATTTTATAAGATATAAGTATGTAAAGTGTTTATTTTTTATTACTATATGATAATTGAAATTTTACAACAATTATAAAATAATATTCACGAATGCAAGACAAAATAAGTTTATATAATTTAAGAACGGAATAAAATGTAATGATATATGAATTAAGAGAGAAATATTAAAAGCAATTTGAAGATGAAAATTTTAATTTAATCAATGGAGAATATGTATAAATATTGTTAGAAAGAATAATTTTATCAATTTAGTTGGAGTTTCATAATAACGTATCATTATAAAATTACTAAATAAAATACCATAAAATTAAAAACCAATACAGTTAAATTCATATATTTATCCAAAATAATAACTATAATAATAAAATATATACAAATCATATATAATTACATGAGTTTTTTTTTAAGAATTAATTAGTAAGTTAAAACAAATTCAACATACAAGTTGGTACTCAACGCCAAACATGTTGCAAAAATGACACTTAGCGACAATTCTAGGGCTCAAAGCCATTCCTTTTGCAAAATGTTGCACTCAGAGACACCTTTTGGTGCTCAATGTCCTAGAACTAAATTGTTCCAGACTTGTCGTGCAAAGATGACACTTAGAGGTGTCATGTTGATACTCAACGCCAAAGCATTCACAAAAAGTAACACTCAACAGTACAGTTCTATTGCTCAACGCGCTATAGCTAAAATGCTCCCAAACATGTAGCACAAACTAGCGCTTAACGCAACTCTGATACTACTCAATGTTATATCAATTGACAATAATTGCATTTTGTGATTCTAAGTGAACTTTGTCCTAATCAATTGCTCAAATTGGTAGTCTTTTCAAAGTTTATTGGTTTAGAACAATTTTAAACATGAAAACTCTTACCAATTTGCTCAATTGCTCATATTTTAAATTCTCCCAGTCACACAAACTCAAGCATAAACAAGCAAAATTTCATGAATCAAACATTCAAAATAAACAAGTTAAACCAATCATGCTCACGTCAAATCCAATTCATCAAAACAACTAAAGTTCATTTCCAACATGAAATCAATCACTAACATGCATTTATGAATTTAATAATAATACTCTAAAAGAACTAATCACTACCTTCTCTTACCTTGACAAAGTTGCTCAAAAACTGGAAAAGCCAAACGCCTTCTAACTCGTAGGTATCCCCTTTCTACACCTAGAGACAACATCAAAACAATTTGAGCATGCCAATAAAGACATTGATTGATAGAGATTCAAGAAACACAACAAAAGGATACATGTGAGCAAGAAAACCCCACATGCAACCAGATGAAACAGAGAAGACAATGAAAATGGGTTGAAAACTAACTTACCCCAAAGGAGAAATTGATCGGTTGATCTTGAAGAACTCGTCGCATGAAGACATTTTACCATCTCTGATCTTCAAAAGAATGAATAAATTGTAAAAAATTTTAGAGAGAAGGGAAAGAGCTCTTAGAGAAAAGTTTTTAAACACATAAAGTGTTTCTAAGTAATGAGATTCTTTTGAGTTTTTTATTTATATAAAAGTGTTTTATCAATAAAATAATAAAGTCTCAGTATTTTAAAACACTATCACTCTTAAAATACACTTTTCTAGGTTTTTACATTCTCTCCAATAACAAAAATTTTGCCCTCAAAAATTTAACTTACCAGAAAACAAATGTGGGTACGATTGCTTAATAGGCTCCTCTAACTACCAAGTAGAGTCACATGTTTTTCTATCCCAGACTATCTTGAATAGACTGATGGACTTTCCTCTAAGCTTTTGTTTGACGATCCTCTCAGCCCACATGTTGCACCTCTATTGAGAGATCCGCTCTTACTAGCAAGTCCTCTACCTCCAGCACATAAGAAGGATCAGACACATACTTCCTCAACTGAGAAACGTAGAATATCGAATAAAGGTTTGCTAACTGAAAAGGCATGGTGATCTCATAAGCTACTGGTCCATTTCTTTTCAAGATCTAATATGGACTAATGAACATAGGTGAAATTTTTCTCAAATGGATAGCCCTTCCCACACCAGATGTTAGGGTTACCCTCAAGAAAACATGATCCTCAACTACAAACTCTAAATGTCTTCTCCTTTTATCAGCATAAGACTTTTGCCAACTCTTTGATACCTTCATCCTCTTTTGTATCTTCTTCACTTTCTTTGTAGTTTACTTAACTCAGGCCCCAACAACACTGCCTCTCCATCTTGATACCAACACAAAGGGGTCTTAAACCTTCTGCTATATAAAGCTTCATATGAGGTCATCCCAACACTTGTATGATTGTTATTATTGTAGGTGAACTCTATCAAAGGTAAAACTTCCCATTTACCTATATGATCCAACACACATGTCCTCAACACATCCTCAAGTGATTGGATTGTTCTCTCTAACTGTCCATCCGTCTGGGGATGATAAGTTAACTCATCATCAGCCTGCTACCCAAAGAACTTTGCAACATCTGCCAGAATTTAGATAAGAACCCCAAATCTTTATCTGACGCAATACTAGAAGATACCTCATGCAACCTTACTATCTCCTTAATATACAATTGTGCAAACTTGACCACGTATATCATCATATTAACTACTAGAAAATGAAAAATCTTCGTCAACCGATCTACTATCACCCAAATAACATCATGGCCCTTCACGGATCGTGGAAAGTGAGTAACAAAGTTCATATCAAATATATCCTATTTCCACTTTGGTAACTTTAGTTGTTGCAACATCCCTTCAAGCCTCTAATGTTTCACTTTTTCCTTTTGATAGGTCAAACAAGATGCTATAAATTGGGCTACATCAAGTTTCATACTAGACCACCAGAAAGAATCCTTCAAATCTTGATACATCTTTGTCATGCCAGGATGTATGCTAAAATGACTCTTGTATCTTCCTCAAGGATCAAACTCTTCAACTCTACATCATTAGGTACTTAAACTCTACCTCTAAACTTCAACACACCATCAGACCCCATCACGAAATCCCTAACCTACTTAGAGTCAAGCAACCTCACTATCTTTTGAAGACTAGGATCCAACAAATGTTTTTCTTTCACCAAGCCAATAAAATTACTATATATAGTCATATGACTACATCTAACGACATTTTCTCCCATCACAACCTGTAACTACATATCTCAAAACTTTGCCACCAACTCAAGCTATTTGATATATAAGATACATACACTATCTTTCTACTCAAAACATCAACAACCACATTAGCTTTTCCTAGGTGATATAGTAGTTCAAAGTCATAGTCCTTTAAAAACTCTATCCACCGCCTTTGTCTTATATTAAGGTCCTTCTAATCGAACATATACTTCAAGCTTTTGTGATCACTAAAAACTTAAAATTGTGCACCATACAAATAATGTCTCTATATCTTCAAGGCAAACATCACATTTGTCAACTCCAAATCATTAGTAGGATAGTTTTTCTTATGAATCTTTAACTGTCTTGAAGCATACGTCACTATCCTACTTTCTTTCGTGAGCATGCAACTAAATCCTTGATGAGGAACGTCACAATAAAACCTCAAAAGTATTTACTTATGTTAGGGATTACTAACATTGGAGCACTTGTCAACCTTTACTTCAACTCTTGCAAGCTTTCCTCACATTGATTTATCTAAGCAAACGACTGATCCTTGCGAATTGGCTATGCCAAAGGCGTC
The DNA here is from genome assembly GCA_027742785.1 of Vigna reflexopilosa. Taxonomy (NCBI): domain Eukaryota; kingdom Viridiplantae; phylum Streptophyta; class Magnoliopsida; order Fabales; family Fabaceae; genus Vigna; species Vigna reflexopilosa. The sequence continues at coordinate 2,791,397 of CM050929.1, read as the reverse complement.
ATTGTTTTAGAAAATCCTTCAATGAATCTCTTATATGAGCCAACTAGATCCACAAAACTTCTTATCTTTACCACAAACTTAGGACACTTCCATTGCAACACTGCTTCCACCTTAACTAGATCCACATATATCCCTTGAGATGATATCACATCCTTAAGAAACTAAACTACCTTCATCCAAAAGTCAAACTTAGAGAGCTCCAAGGGCTATGACGTTGAGTGCCAACCAACCGCTACTAGGCCTACAAAGGGAAGGGAGTATTGGGTGAGAGCAAAGTCGTTGGGCAAAAACAGAAGGAGTAAAGTCCAAAGACCATTAGGATATCCACCATTGGGCGCCAGAGGAGTGGCGTTGGATGATACCTAGAACTAAAGTTCCAAGGAGTCTTGTTTCATTTTCGTTGGGTGAGAAGGGGGTCTCACTAGGCGAAAGCTTAAGAATAATATGATGTTTAATATATGTTTTAATTTAATTAAAAGTATTTGGAATGAGATATATATCTTGTGTGTGAATGTTGTGAGTGTAGTAACTCCTAGGGAGGGAGTACTACATGGATGTGATTTATGTGGTGTATTGAGAGGGATTTCGAAAAGTCTGTCTTGACTCTATTAATATCATACTCATGTAGAGGAAAATGTGTAGTTGTGAGATTCGAAGGGGGTTCCTACAATCTAAATCTTCAATATGAAAAAGGATTAAGCCTCACAAATATAAAGAATTTATCTTGGTCATACTCGAGAAAGATTGATGTCCTGATGTGAGTCTATAGTTTTAGCTCCTAAGAGATATTAGTGATTTATGATAGGTGCAGAATTTTTGAGTTTGCTCAATACACGGATCTTTTAAAAGTAGAATCAAATGTTTATGTTATGACTTAGCCATGAGGGTCAAGCCATAAGTGTTGTCTTGATATTGAACCTTGTATTATAATAGACATTTGATTCTTCATATAAATGGGTAAGTTTATGTTGAATATGAATTATTTTTAAAGTATTGGAAATCTTCACTAGTTTACCCTTTACTTTTGTAGTTTTATGATATTCACTTGCAATGATGATATATTATAAGTGAATATATGATCATATAGGTGACAGTGAGAAACAACAGGCTGAAAGTTTTTTTTTTTTTTACATTGTGAAAATGCAATTAGAATATATATTTTACATTAGGTACTTTTGTATTGTGCAATACTTCTTGGACATGCCCAGAAAAGTTCTTTCATATAGAATGTAAATATTTGTATATTTGCATATTTAATGGTACTAATTATAAAATTAGTGGTAACATTTTTGCTAATTAGAGTCCTTACAATTAAAAATATTAAAACAATGATTTTTATAGTATAAAAAAACTGAAATAATAAACTAAATATTTTAAATGACCAATGACACATTTTGGATTGATCGGTTTGTATTAGACAAAAATGTACTAAATAAAAACAAAAATATGTGAGATCCATGATAAAAAAAAATAATGTTCTGAATATTCTTTTAAATCATGCTAGATATCACCGTGTAATTATATTATTATTATTTGTTTTTTTTTTCAAAATATGTTATGCAATATTATCTTTAATAAAAATAATGATAATCATAAATAAAAAAATTAGTTAACTTTGACAATAACAAATTATTTAGAATAATCTAAAAACATGAATGGTGATAAATATTTAAAGTCTACTTTTATTAAACAATTAGACAATATTACATAAACAGTAGTGATAATTGTTGAATTTCAAGTTAAAGTTAAATAATATTTACCGATTAATTTTATAAACATCATTTTCATTGAATCAATTAACTTATAAAATTTTAAAATTTAAATCAAAGGACATTACATTCCATATTTAAAAAAATTAGAAAAAAAATGTATACATTAAATGTCATAATGGATTATACTTAAATGATTGATTTTGTATTACAATCAGTAATGCTTGATGCTTAAATAGAATTGAAATTACTTAACTTTTCAATTTTGCAGTAACTTCTTATCTTATTTATTTTATTTTCGCTGTAAACATTGACAATCTATGTACAATATATGAAGATACTCACAAATTTAACCACATAATCATATATTTGAGTAAAATTATATAAACTTAAATGTAATTTTTGTTATTATTTATTATTATTTTAATTTTTTTAAAATAATTACTTCATAATCAATTATCTTTTAAATTTTAATTCACATTCCTTATTATCAAATTACCATAATAATATTTCAATAATTTATTACATCTAATTAATTTAAATATTTTATATTATCACATTACCTTTTCCACCAAGAATCTTATAGATCAATTTCTTTTCCTTAGTTTGCTTTTTTTTTTTCTTATTTTTGTCTTTTACTATCTTCCAAACAAAGCATAAGACTTTGCAGGGATTTTGATTTTTGCACTATTTTTCAATTTTCAATTGTAATGACGTATAGATTAGTAATTTGGTTCATCCTTATTTGCTTCGACACATCAATTAGTTCTGAGCGTTGCGTGTTATGACGTCGTTTTCATTATTCTGTTTGGATCAGCAGGATTTAGGAGGGTATTCATCCGTCTCAATCCATCTCATCAATTGGATTTTCACAGTTTAACTAATTAAACTAACTGATTAATTCAGAAATTATACATTGTTAAATAAAACTATTATTTTTGTTTTACTTTTTATATGTTTATATTAAACTCGATTTACATAACTATTTTATTTCTAAAAGAATAAGCTGAGAGCTGAGTTCCTATTATCCACAAAAGATCATTTATATTATTAAAAAAATGGGTTAAATATGTTTTTAGTTCCTATACTTTTAGGCGATTTTAGTTTTAGTCTATTTTCAAACTAAAGTACAATTTAGTCCTTCAACTTTAAAAAACTCTGGTTTTAGTCATTTTTATCAAATTTTTTTAATTTTATTTGTTGTTTCAAACAGCAAATAAAGTTAAAAAAAATTTGGTTAAAATGACTAAAACCAGAGTTTTCTAAGGTTGAAAGACTAAATTGTACCTTAGTTTGAAAATTGACTACAACCAAAATCGTCCAAAAGTATAGGAACTAAAAACATATTTAATCCTTAAAAAAAGTTATAAATATAAATAAACTTTTTTTATTTTTTTTCTGGCACAAAGTAAGTTTAATTATACTTTTTTTTTCTTTTTTTTCTACAACTTATTTCGTATTAAAAATAAAAAGAGTTTTATCTTTAAAGATTTATCAAACGTTTTTAAAAACAAATAATAATACAAATGTATAGAATAAATCATTTATAAAAATTAGAGAAACGCATAACACAATTAAAAAAAAACATAAAGATACAATTTTTGATAATGCATTTTACTATGTTATAAATATTGTGATGTACATAAATATAAATATAAAAGTCAAACAAAATATATTATTATTTATCTACAAGTATATTTTTTTCTTAATTAAAACTAAAATAATGAAATCACGTTAAAAATTACTTCTAAATAATCTACATATAACTTCTTTAACTTATATTTTTAAAAATTATATTTTCTTCATATTGAATAATCAACAATTATTTTATATTAAATAACCATAAATTTTAAATAAGATTGTGACACAAATATAATATATTTTCTGAGATATATATGCTTATTTTAGAATGATCAACATAAGTGTTCACATGAAAAGTGTCTTTTTACTATATAAAAAAAATAAAAAAATTACCGTGAGATGTCACCTTAAAGTCAAACATGCATGCTTACAAGTTGTGACTGAATATATAAACAAGGAGTTGTAACAATACATAGACTTAACAAAACATTTGAAACAAATAATTATATGTCAACAAAATTTTATTCTTTTATTTTTTAAAGTTTCTGTTACTTGAGACACAAAAGAGTTATATCAATTCTTTTTGTGATGTATATACATAAAGACTTGACGAAACATTTGCAATAATTATATGTTAATAAAGTTTTATTTTATCATTCTTTAAAGTTTCTCTTACTTGAGAAATATCATCTTCAAAAATCTTTTAAATGAGAAACCTAAGATTTTATACCCTTCACACCTATGTGAGGTTATTCACGTGAGAATAAAAAAAAAATTGGTATTTTAGGGTAGATAGTGTTTTTAAAATGATAAAACTCAATTATTTTAATATTAAACATTTAGTTATAAATAATAATGAATTTTATTACTTTAAAACACATTATTTTTAAAAATTTATTTTTAGAGTTTTGTGTTTTTTTTTGTCTATCTGATTCTATGTTTATCTAATTAAAGAATCGAGAACATATAATTGATTATCGTGACAAATTCTTCAATTTAAAACAATCAATTTCTTAGTTTCGGTAAGTTGATTTTCTTCTCTTTTAATGGTCTATTTTTGTTTTCTGGTGCATGTATCTTTTTGATTTTATATATGAGTCTTTACTAATCAATTATTATAACAATATGTCCTAATCGTCTGTGTAGATAGATTATCTTGTGGAGCTAGAAGTGTTTTTTTTGTTGTTGTTGTCTAAAGTTGTTTAAGTGATTTTCGCAGGTAAGAAAAGTTAATATGTATATTTAAACTTTGATTTCATATGCTTGAACTAAACATTGTATATTGGCATTGTAGAGTTTAAATTAGTATAATTTTGATGAATCTATGTTTTATTTGATGGCCAGTATTGAAATCATGTATTGTTTGTGTATAAATTGTGATAATTTGGTGGTTATGATGATTCATTGGTTTTGATGAGTGAATGAATGAACAATTTTAACAATTGGACATATTGGTACACCTTAAAAGTTTTTAAAACTGGTTGAGCAAAAGAAAAGAGTACATACTCTTTTTGTCTAATTTAACAAGTTAAATCCTCTCATTCATGACCCTTTTTGTCATGGCATTGAGTGGTAGTAGAGGAGCATTTCGCTCTAGGCCACTAGGTGCAGGGAGGCACCGTTAGGTGCCACTTTGACGATAAATTTATGACTTGGTTCTCTTTGGGTGAGTTTGTGTTCCACTAATTTCCTTTTCTCTAATTTCCTTCTTTTTAAGTCACGTGCATACCCCAAACAGCTTGCAACCATCCTACTTTTTATTTCCACATCTATTTTGTTAAAATTATAAATGTTTTGAATTGAATTATTTTAGAATTTTCTCTCCATAATGTAAACCTTTTAATTAAAGACTATTAATATAACTTTTGTGTTAAGATAATGGAACCATTTTAATTAATAATTCATTATATAATGTTGATTAAGTTATTATTCCTTTTCTCTCTTTATTTATAAAATTAATTTAATTTGGTTTATGTATTTAAATTGTAACATCCCAATTTTTCATAGTATTTAACTACTATAGGATACATCACAATCTTGATATTTCACAGCAGTTAACTCGAGAAAAACATATAAAATCTTTTTACAATTATTTATAATAGAAAACTTCATATGTATGCCCTTTTATACTAGAAGGATACATATTACATTAAATCAAAAGAGTAATATAAACATTACAAACAAAAGGAAAAATCGAAACTTCCTACTCTAAGCTTATGCTCCGCTACCACCTAACAAATGCTCCCCGAAGACACCACCTAATCTCACACCATTAAGGTGATCATTACAAAAGAGAAACATACCCAAAGACAAACAACACAAAAACAAGGGTAAGCCAGAGTATCAAAAGATTATACATACAATTTAAAACAATGACAATATACATGCATATTATGAATCATTCAACACGGAAATTTGTCCCTTTCACTTGAAAACCTTAATTATCCAGATAGATGCATTGATGTCGGACTCATGGGGAACTTGCACCCATGTATGGTGGAGCAACGTTGCTCAGAAATAATAATAACCACATCCTCAACCACCACCAATAATTCCATACACCAAGGTTAATCCGTCAAACATCTATGGGCAAAACCAGTGACCATAGACTAGGACCTCCTGCTACTCTCCACGACATAATCATTCATCTCTACATGAAATGAGATTATTGAGAGTATCATGATCATTCCTCAATCCAGGAGCCCCTACGTCAATACATAACATAACATAACCAACTAGGATATTCCTCCTTGGAATTCCTTTCTCACATGATACTCAAAATCCATACATCACATATTACTTGAACATCATCATCATATCTCATACATAATCATATTAATATACATATACTTCACACAAAGATTGCATACTATCACATGAAACTTCTCTTTATACATTAAACAACTAGAAACACCCTTACAAGTTATTAGAAGTCACATAAAAACACAATTTTCTTTAAGGCATCTTATTACCCGCATTTAGGTAAGGAAACCAATTTTGAAACCCTCACCAACAGCTCCGTAAGGATCCAAAACCCCAAAAAACAACCTAAAGAACGTCCAAAACAAACATTCAAAACCCTAAAAACTCTCCAAAATTGTTGCACTGTCGTCTAGTAGCGCTCAGGCACCCTAGGGCTAGCGCTCAGCATTGGCACCTCTAGAAACGGGTGCTCATCGCCTTGTTTGAGCGCTCAGGCGCTATCAGAAGACCCTAACCCTTTTTAGACCACTTTAAACACTTCTCCCACAACTTTTAAAGGTTCTTAGGACCTTCTAAACACTATGAAACTTTAGAAAACACATCTCTAATTCAATTTGACCACTCCAAACCCAAACTACCTCTCTAAACCGCCCAAACTCATTTCTACTATTTTCAACACCCATTTTCTGCAACTAACAACTGGAACAAGTTCTAATGGACTCAATAACACACTCTAAACCATCAAATTCAACACATACTCACTCCTTTAGAAATTCACTACTCAAAACCCCTTTAATTGTACTCAAAATCATGCAACACAACCTCACTAACTCTCTAATGCATTATACACCAGATTTTCTGGTTTGACAACTCTCACAAGTCCTAAATGACTTCAAAACAGTCCCCAAACTTCTGTTTTACACAACCAACTCTTTACTAAAAAACTCACCTATAAAAACCCCAATTTTACACTAAAGCACTTCAAACTTCCACAATGAACTACCTCTATGTTCCATATCAGATTTCTCAAATTACAAGATCTCAACCAGTCTAAAATGACATTAAGACAACACCAAAAACTTAGTTTTACTCATACAACCTGTACTTCCAATTACACTTCATTTTATAACTAGAATGACTTATAAATTAGCACAACTATTTCTCCTCAACACTACAATAGATTGATATCCTTTAACATCTCAACAACAACATTCGAAACCAAATTCATTTTCAAATTAAATTAACAAATCATACAAACATAATCCAAATCAAGAATCAACATTCAAAAACACTACAAGCTCCAAAACAATCATTTTAACACAATAATCAACATGCATTAGTTTTATAAGCAACCAAATCTTATTTCACATTCCATAACTAATTTATAAAATACTATAGCTTCCCTTACCTCACAAGATTTCCTATCAAGCTCTAGAACCGCACTTCCGTTGCTTTCGACTCAAGGAACTATAAATACACCTATGGAACACCAGAAAGAGAAACAAAGAGAGTCCTTAGGACCTCTAATTAACAAGGATCAAAGAAGACAAATTGAATTGTACATGTAAGGGAAAACTTTATGCATCAACTCGAGTAAAAAGACAAAAAACAAAAAGGAGCTGAAACTTACTTGCTCTATTGCAGAAACCAATCAGATAGAAATGAAGATTACTTCGCTGTGATCTCCTAGGTACCTCCTGATCATTAAATAGATGATTGAGGAGTTAGAAAAGTTAGAGGAAAGGTAGAGAGAATCGAGAGAAAGAGTTTTAGAGAGATGAATTGAATTTTAAGCAAAAAGACGAGTTTAAAAACTTCTATTTATAATATTGAGTTATTTTAAAATATAATACGCAGTCTCATTATTTTAATATATTTATCAATTTTGATACTCTATTTTTTAGGTTTTTACGTAAATAATCTTTTTAGATTTTTCTCTTCTATATATTATTATGAAATTTTGGCATTCTAATGACATTGGTATTCCAAAGTTTATATTTATAAATATGGCTTAATTCATATTTTTGTTTCATGTGTGAAGTTATTCAGCAAAATTTGTTTTTGTCTTTCATTTACTCTTCTTTTCATTTAAAATAATTCATTTTGGTCATTCCATTAAGTTTGGTAACTACTTGTTAATTTCTATTTTTTTCATTTGTTTTGTAGTTTTCTTCTCTCCACCCTCCTTCGGTGATGGCTCTGACTTCCTTGCTGAAGACTTTACTTTACGATCTCTTTCTCCTCTCCTGTGAGTGAGGTTGCCATTTGGAGTGTGGGTCTTGGACGAAGACTGATTCCATTTGTAGACTTTGTTGTTTGCTTCGTCTTCTCTTGTCTCGGTGATGATGGTAGCGGTGGTTGTGATGTCAGAGAAGCTCTCGCTCATGTTGCATGTTTCTAAGAGCTAGAAGATAAGCTCAGAGAGTTCTTCGATGAAAGTTTGGTTTCAAAAATGGAAACTGGGTTCTGAAGGAGAGGTAAAAGGGTGCTTGTTTTTTGTGTCAAAATTGGACCTTTTTGGAAGAGGTTTGAGAATTACGATAGAGAACCTCTTTCACATATTCCTCTATGAGAGAATTTCTTTCAATATTCCTCTTCAAAGGGTGGTGAACGGTGAACTAAGCCTGAGATATAAGTTGGAAGGTTTTGGAACTCAACACAACAACAGATGGAAGGCAAAATATTGATTTATTTTAATATTTATATTATTAAAAGCTCTAATTAAATTATTCCAATTTTAAATTAATATCGATTAAATCTATTGTAAATAGTTGTGTTCCAAGTGACAAGAAAGAATTAATTTACAAAATATAAAATGAAATTAAATAAAATATAAATTTTTGTATAATAGAAGTAATTTAACCAACAATTATGCAAAAAGTAATAAGAACCTATATACCACTTCTGCACCTGAACCGAACTAAACAACAACACTAGAAAGAAAACCACTGATAAACCTTATTTTTTTCTTTGCTCCTTTTGGTTTTGTTGTGATGCTCTCTGTCGCGAAACGGTTTCGGCTTCGGCCACTGACGACGCCGTTTCTCCTCGGGCAGCTTCGGTACGCCCGAACGCGGCCAAAGTCGCCACCGGTGGCACTGAGGAAGACGGAGGAGCGGTCGGAGTGGTGGGCGTTGGACGGCGAAATGCACGAGATCGGAGATCACGTGCCGCTTCGTGAGCGCTTCGTGATTCCCCGAGAAAACATCCCCAACAAGCGCCGCAAGCAGCTCAGAGAACAATTCATGCGCCGAACACGCCTCGTTCTTAAGGAATCCGTTAGTCCTTTACTCTTTCTCTCGATTTTCTGTTATTTATTTTATAATTATATTTTGTTTAGGATAAAATAGTTTTGTTGAGAAGGATTGTGCAGCATTAGAATGTTGGGAGAGTGTGTTACTCCATGTAGAGATTAAGACCAAGATTGTGCTACTTTTTTGTGTTTTGGTCTTTACAAGATTTTTAGTTCTTACACTCAAGGTTTTAAATATTAGTCTCAATTCTGGTGGCAATTTTGTCATTGTGGACAGATATTGTGGTTGTGGAGACTTCAGAAGCCTTGATTTTGCAGCCCAAGTCAGTGTTGTTTTAAAATGTAGGTTTAGAGTGTATTTGAGTTTTACTTCCGGAAACTGTTTTGTAATTTCTCAAATGCTACTAAACAAGTTGCTAGATAGCTAGTGGAGGGTGGTGCAAGACACAAAGAAGGAGTGGAATCGAGAGAGAGGTTGAATTCGATGAAATTAGACCAAAAGTGAGAGAATATTTCTTAGCTGATTCTATTATTTTGTTTTCTGAACACTTGTTTTTGTTCTTTTGGAAGCAATGTGCAAAGCGTAACAGATTTTGGATGAGAGATTGATTGCCAAGTTGTGTGACATTATTTTGGAAAAGTAGTTTTTAAAATAAACAGGTGAGAAATGAATCAAACAAACCCTTAGTTTCCTTATGAAGGGTTAAAAACTTGTGTAATAAAAAAAAAATCATTTCATTCTGTTAAATGTAGTGATTGAAAATGAATAATTTTTTTTATAGGTATTAAGACAAGATATTGTGATATTTTCACAGACCATCAATGTATTTACACCTAAGACATTGTTATCCCATTTGTATTTTTGTGTTTTTCAGTTTGAATTTTTATAATAAGAAGTTGCATTACATGGTTATTGCCTTGCTTAACGTGAGCGAAAATGTGATGGATATTATAATTCTGTTGCATTGTTGACTTGGTAGTTGTTGTCAGTTTATGATTTTTTTATGAATAAGAAATTTAAAATTCAAAATCATGATTGTTGTCTAACTTGCTTGCGTTGTATTGAAAGGAGCATGATCCTTGGTGTAAAAGGTACATGGAACTGTATAATGAACTTAGAGAAAACTGGGAGAGGCTTTATTGGGATGAGGGTTACTCCAAAAAGCTTGCTCAGGATCATGCGAACTATGAGTCTGCTGAAGATGATGATAGGGATTTCTCCCCATACAGGTTTGCCTCCTTTATTGATTCTTTCCTCTTTTCCTTTCTTGCCAAGACCTATGGCTGCTTGTGTCTTGGAAAATGATATTTTTCTTGTACTGTCACTTGCATGAAGTTGAGGACTGAACTGGTCATCTTGCTCAGTTTTATTCAAACAATTATTCTTTGAAGATTCTGAAGAGTCTATTTTAGTGTTAGCTATATTATTATGGTTCTGAATTTTCTGGTTCAAAATTTTGTGGGGGGTGGGGGAGATGCTGTCTAATATTGGTGTTTTCTGCTATATGGCATTTCAGGAGTAGAAGACCTCAGCCTCAGATGGATTATAGTAAGGTACAATGATATAAATATAGTATAGAAGTTGCCTTTTTTGTCTTGCTTTTGTATATATCTTTGATTCTAAGGATATTGTTCCACCATTAGTGAGCTATTCAGAATAAAGTGCCATCAGAAATAAATTGCATGTTGTCATTTTGTATTACATAAAAAAAAATTATTTTGCCTATATTGAAGTTTTGCCGATTATTAGGCTTTGACTGTTGGAATTTCAACTCAAAAAGCCCTGCATGAGAGTTGAGGGATCTTATTTAACATAATCCATGATGGGAAAAGAATTATATAAATTATAAATTTGTTCTTGTTGGTATCCAGTTTTTAAGGAATGATACACAGGCCTTCTTTATTTGTGTTAACTGGGACAAATTCCCCTGTGACATTAAAACAGTAATTATCTTCTGCATCATTTGATTTTCACTTTGCTTTTAGTTGACTCTAACTCAATCTCCCATTTTAAATATATTTGTTTGAGATAGCTGTAATCATTAAGATTGAAATGTTATACGTTTATGATACTGTCTCTCTGATTATTGGATTCTCATTCAGGACCAGACTTTTGGAAGAAACAGACAACCTGATAACTTGGAGAAAGTTAGTGTTCTTCGGGATAAATTTGAGTATGACCGAGAGAGAAGAATGAGAGAAAAAGGTTAGTTTCTAGATGGTTACACACCATTCTGAAGTCTAGTAATCCTCAATGAAATATTCTTGTGAAATTTTTGAAAATGGAAAACGTATTATACAGTAGAACTAGTATCTTTTACCTCATCATGGTGCAGAACCATTCTATTTCCTGGTTTTTTAATGTTGAACATGCTGAGAGACTAACTAGCCAGTGTGCCTGAGTATACTCTGTATGTGAGTTATTCAGCTAGTTCAGTCAGTGGGTTGAGTTTAATGGGGGTGTTTTGCTAAATGAGCCATAAATCAAGTTAGTGCCAATCCTTAACGGAAGCTAGTAGAAGACAAAAGTATCTCATAAACAACTGGACTCCTGTTTACCAGCCTGTAAATTGAGCTTTAGGCTTTTTGTCTGATAGTTGTTTTATGTTTTGTTCTCCTTCTGATGAGGATCAACCAAGGAACACGGACTTTGAAGCACAACAAGGACTTGGTGGACCAATGACAAAGGCAAGTGCTAAGAAAGCCAATGAAGCCGGAATTAGTTCAAATTCACATATGGAAGACTTGAAGCCCAAATTGGTTAACTACTTAATTCAATTTGAGGAATAAAGATGATGGATGGACTGATTTACAGGACAAGACCCGTTTTCTATTTTTGCTTTGCATTTTTATTTATTCCAATGTAATAGTTTCATATGGATTTTGATGTGTTTTGGGTCAGTTTTATTTGTTTATTCCAATGTAATAGTGTTCAGTGGGGCTTTTATTCAGGTGGATAGTGGGAATTAGTTCCTATTGGATATTTAATTTAGTGGGAATTAATTATCCACTAGAATAAAACCCCACTAACTATTATAATGGCTCATGAAGCATGTGGAAAAAAAAAAGAACTGACCCAAAACATACCAAAAGTCATGAAATAATTACATACAAAATTTCAAAGGAAAAATAGAAAATGGGCTGTCTTGCAAATCAGTCCATCCAATCTTTATTCCTCAAGTTTAATTAAGTAGTTGACCAATTTAGACTTCAATTCTTCTATATGTGAATTTGAACCAATGTGGATTTATTTGCTTTCTTAGTACTTTTTCCCTCGTCATTGGTCTACTAAGTCCTAGTAGCGCTTTAAGGTCCCAGTTCCTTGGTTGATGCTCACCACTTTAGCCTTTATTTTTAATTTAAGAGAAGCTGGTCAATATGAGAAAAATCATCTCTATGAACATGCTTAAATCTCTTTCTTGATATTCTAATTTTCAATAGCATTTTTGAGGCCAAAAATAGTTTGCTATATAATTCTTTTTCTGAAACAATCATATCATTTGTGCTTCAAATTTTGTACTGGAGGAGCAATTTAAGTGAATACCATTATCTAATAGATTCTTATGTTTGTACATAGCAGTGATGTCAGTGTGTTTTACAAACCTATTTCACCCTTTTATATGTGCTGTAAATCCTCAGTAATCAAAATTTAAATCTAGCAATTGGTAACGAAGAAATTATTCTTTCAAATCACGTATTTTAACTATCGCTAGAAATGACCATGTGATGTGTGAAAAATCTTAAGCTAACTATCTTTTGCATAAGTTGCAAATTTTGTTCTGTTGGTTGTTAGATTCAATTTTGTCAGTACTTTTCTCTTTATATATAAATACTTCACTTATCATTTATCACTATCTACTTCATGGCAGCATTTGCACCCATACATGGAGGATCTGTTCCTGACTCTCATGATTCTAACCGTTGGAACCAACCGCTAGATACTGATAGATATTTTAGCCAAACAGAAAGGCGTTGAAAGAACAATATTGTAAGGGATAGTGTAGTTTTTCTCCCACTAACTCAATGCTATATATGATGCTGCCAATATAGCTAGTTCCAGGAAGTGTTTACAGTCAGGAAAACGTTTTTTTTTTTTTTTTTGGTTTAAAGCTCATGTAGGAGTTGTGCTCTGAACAGATGTAATGTATTAATGCACTGACATTTACCCTGCACTTGTCTCTTAAAGTTTTGACTCTAAGAAGGTTATAGAAAATTGGAAGTAGCATGAAATCAACCTGGTGAAATTTTTTATCTGATAAACTCATTTAATCTGTATATTTTTTCTTTTTGCACACCTCTCTGTTGGCTTAATTGATAAAACGTGCATACTTCACAATCCTCTTCCTGGTGATGTTGGTGATTATTTACCTTTTATGGTTTAGTCTGCACCTTAAATTTTATAATTTAGTTAATGCATCTCTTTTTTTTTTCTAATAACTATGTTCGTTCATTCAATAAGTGATAATAAGAGTTGTATCATTCATACAACTGATAACAATTTATACAATACTTTTTCTCTGATTTTCATTTTTCTCTCTTGCTGTTGTACAGAGTACCCACTCTGTTGACAAGAGTGATCTTGGATTGGGTCACATGGGTTGAAAACTATACAAACACAAAAAGGCTATTGCTTCTTGCACCCTTACACTAATAGAAAAAGACTAAATTATCCTTTTATCATTGCATCACATTATCACTTCCCCGACGATCAAGTACTACAAGCACAGTTTGACTCGAATGAAACTTGGAATACTCAGAGCTGAGGTCTTGAAGGCAGAGGACGAGGAGACCGAGGATGAGCTGGATGTGGCCAAGGTAATTTTGAGAATGATAGTGAAGAACAAACTAGTCAACAGAATTGGTGTGACCGAGGACAAGGAAAAGGCCAAGGAGGACTACATTTGAGAAAGTGGTGCAATTGTGGTAAGTTTGGTCACATTGCTAAGTTTTGTCGAGCTGAGAAGAAAAGTGAGAGAAACCTTCTTACGGAAGAAGAAGATGAAGAAGAGATGAGGATTCTGTTGATGTCAAAGATCTCAGAGTCAAAGGTGGAGAATTTGGATGTTGGACCATGCTTGGAATCAAAGGCTGAGGAGATTTCTACCAACTTAGTATGATATTTAGATACTAGAGCAAGTAATCACATGTGTGAAAACGAGAACTTTTTTTTGGTAAACTCACCAAAGTGGAGGCTGAATTTGTGTCTCTTGAAGATGACTCCAAGGTGGTCGTGAAAGGGCGTGGAACAATCCAACATATGTAGAAGGATGGGGAGTTGGAGAGATTATGGACGTTTATTTTGTTCCCAAGCTAAAGAGTAATATTTTAAGCATGTATCAGATAATTGAAAAAGGTAATTCAGTTTTTATGAAAGACCAAGTACTCTATTTAAAGGATAAGCATGATTGTCTCGCAGCCTAGGTAAAAGCGAAGAAAAACTGGTTATATGAACTGCAGTTGAAGATCTTGTAGAAAATGTGCTTGAGCTTCGTTGTTTTAACTTTCCATTTTTTTCTATATCCTTCTTAACCTCCTCCGCACAGGCACTACAACTCAAAGGAGAGAGCCCATCTTTATTCCAAAACTAAAACGAAAAAACCCCAAATAAAAACTAATCAAAAATGGAAAATCAGAAGGTATTAGAGGAAAGGGAAGATCAAGTTCGTCTGATTTTTGGTGATTATGCATGGCTCACGATTTACATCTTCAAGGTGCTGCAATGAAAGTTTGACGGTGAAAATTGACGCTGCTGCAGTGACGTTCTATGATGTGTGAATTTGTGTCATAGTGAAGCTCACATCTGCTTTCACATTTGTTAGGTTCATATTCAGGTGGTTGCTGCAAATGGTAGTCAGGTGGCTCGCAAAGATCTGATGTTAAACGGTAGCTACAGTGTGGTGGTTCTCTCATGGTTTCATGTTTGGATTACATCATTACCAAGCCCAATCGATTTGAGTCCTTAACAATGATGGAACAATGCACAAGTCCATCGTGTAATTGTCATAATTATCTCAACCTTCCTTCTTCTCCGTCACTGATAACGACATCGGACACCATGCTCGTCGACAAAGGTTCTAGCCAAATAAGGACACATGATGGCTGGTTCTCGTGTTGATTAGGGTTTATATGTGGAGTTATATGTGGTTTTTAAATTGGAAAGATGAAGATGGGTTTCTTATGGATTTTACTTCGTGCACCTCTCTGAAATTAATCTTTGCATCTCGACATGTGATATCTTGAAGAAAAATGGTGAACGTTTTGGGTTCAGCATTTCATACACTTTCCATTTTTTGGTGAAAAATTTGTGATTCTTTTTATCAACAAATTTATCGACAAAAAAGTTTATCAGTAATAAGAATTTTAAATTATCGACGAATTTTAAGGTTTAAAATTATAAACAGATTTTACTGTTTGAAATATGCATCGACAAATGAAATATGTATTATTAACGAATTTTTCGATTTGTAAAACCTGTCGATAATAAGTTGGTTGGAAATTAAAATTTTAAAATTTATCAATAAAATTCGTCGATAATTCAAATTTACTGATGGATTTATTTTTGTTTCTAAAATTCCAAGAAAAAAATTCAAGAATATTTGTTATACTTTTCTCAATCTTTATTTGATAATTCTTTGTTTTTGGTATGTTAACTTTTTCATTTATTTGATAATTCTTTCACGTATTTCTTTCTAATCTATATTTTTCCATCGTTTTCTTTAGTAAGAAGGTAATATAAACATTCAGACTCGGGTGTGTTTTTTCAAAACAAGGTTTAAACATGATATTTAAATCAAATTAAAAGTGGTTCTTTATCCCTAACTCAAATTCATTAAAGAAAAATTTTCCTTAATGCTTTCCTCATCTTCTAATGTGCAGACAAAAGATGAACACTTGACACATAATTAGTCTACACAAAGCATATGCTCTTAATTATTTAGGTCTCCTAAGTTAAAAATCCGTTCCATATCAAGGATGTTGGATGTTACTTTGTTTTGTTGTTTCATGGCGTTCTATTTTTTAACATATCAATGTTTGCTGAGACTACTTTTTTTTAATGTCTTGGCAAAATATTGAACCTATCCTTTATCATTAGTTGTGCAATGTCACGATAACCAAGGACAATAAATTATTCATCACTCACAATTTATTCAAAGGAAAACGTTTCTTCAACAACACATATTTGACAACAATTTGACAATGACACGTGGCGGATAATAATTGGTCTGTTTCAAATGTTACTTTTCCAAAATGAAATGTACGATTGAGGGCATTTTGGGAAGGCAAAGAGAAATTGGTTTTCTTCTTTTTACAGTTTCATCTCAGGAAGCAAACATTTATTTTCATTTGCGGTTTCACTCTCTCCCCCTTGCCTATCTCTCTCCACTATTTGTCTTAATGGTCTCACTCCCTCTCTGTCGTCTCTCTCTCCACCATTGTTATCAGTCTCTCCACCATTTGTCTCACCGTGTCTCCACCAGAGTCTCACTGGATTGTTTCTTTGTCTCGCTCTTTCTCTCCACCGAAGCATATTTCCCCCTTTCTTCATCTCTCCATGTTTTCGTTGGCGGCTTTTTCTTGTTGTCCTTTCCACCAAAGCATATTCGGCCTCTTCCCCATTTATCGATGTCCATCAAGGAGTAAAGGTGTGTCCTTTCTTCAAGGTTCGGACTTTTCGCAATGTCGAGGTTGGTAGCACCAATGTAAGTAACACTACATTTGTTAAAAGACTTGATGAATGTGTTGATGGTTTTGGTGTTGTGGTAATATCTTAAAGTTGATTGTGTTGATTTTAGGAGGATTTGCTCGGATTTAGACAAAAATACGTTTGTGACTGAATTCTAGACAACGACAATGTGTGAAGAGAACAAGTGCTATTAGACTTACAATTATTATAGGATGCTGAGTTCTTGTGTAGAGATTTTGATTGTATGAGAGTTGTAAACCTTTTTAGTATAGAAAACGAAATTTTAAATGATGGATAATATGTACTTATTTAATATTACATCAATAAAATTTCAATTTTGATGAATACAATTTCAATTTTGTTATAGTTGTTCTAGGTTTTTGGGTGAGTTTTTCCACTTTTTGTGATGGATGATTGAGCTCCATAAGTGAGATGAGCTCTATAAGCATTTCTGGCCAATTTCTGCCCTGATAATCGATTACAGGAGTCTTGGAATCGATTACCAGAGGAAAAATGGTCATTTGTACAAAAACTTCAACTATACTCCCCACCTGGATGAACAACACTCCCCAACTCTATTTTTCTGACCTTTGCTGCATGTTTTGTTCTTAACTTTCTTCACCGAACTTCAAATGACTTGATTCTTGTTTTGTTGGAATCTAGACTGAAAGAGCTTTCAAATGACTTCTAACTCAAAATTTTTAGACCATTGTACTAGGTGCAGTTAATTTCCCAAAACCAAAGTTTTTCTAAGTTTTCTAAATGAGTTTACTTTCAAGTTATTGTTTCATGTTTGTTATTTTAGATGGGTGAGTGAGTTTAATGGTCATGAGTGGTCTTTAGTGCACCAATGAACATGTTAGGCCATTGAATTGTTGAGAAAAAAATGTCATTTAGGTGCTTTCATGTAAGTTAGATGAACTCCATAAGCATTTCTGGCCATTTTCTGCCCTGGTAATCGATTACAGGGGTCTTGTAATTGATTACCAGAGGAAAAATGGTCATTTGTACAGAAACTTGAACTATACTCCCCACCTGGATGAATTGCACTCCCCAACTCTATTTTTCTGACTTTTTCTACTTGTTTTGTTCTTAACTTTCTCCACCGAACTCCAAATGCGTTTATTCTTGTTTTGTTAGAATCTAGATTCAAAGAGCTTTCAAATGACTTCAAAATCGTAATTTTTAGACCACTATAGTAGGTGCAGTTAATTTCCCTAAAACAAAGATTTTTTAAGCTTTCTAAATGAGTTTACTTTCAAGTTTAACGGTCATGGATGCAAAAAAATGTTTTTCTAACCACTTCCCACCATGAACCATTACCAAGACGTGTTACCCATTGCAAAATATTCAAAAAGTTCCCCCTTAATGTCAAAAAATCTACCCTAGGGAGTGAGACTCTCATAACTGGGTAGTGCGCATCAACTTTATGTAGAAAAAGCTTCTTAGACCCTGGTAATCGATTACATGTAATCGATTACCAAGGCATGTCTTGCCTAAAGATGGACTTTCATCCACAATGGACATGACAAATTTCGGTTATGAAAGACATTGAAATGGAATAAAAATTGTTCATAAAATCAAAACTGATGAATGATCAACAACGATGACCAAGAACAATTCAAATGAAAATGACAATCAAAAGGGGAATAACCTACATATTTATTAACATTCAAAATATTTATTACAATACATTTACATATACATTTGTCTACATTGATAGCCAATAATCACTAAATACAAAATTCACTCATGTTTTTGACGATATTCAATGTACGGGATTCTACAAGCTCTACTCTTGTAACGCTTTTGTCGTCATTCCTTCATACGTTTGTTTTTGACGTGTTGGTTTTTTCTATTCCTTCAAATCCTTTCAAATTGTATTAGCTGATGCTTTCACAGAGAAGTAACAAATTTCTTTGCTTGATGCACTATAACATCATCAACGAATTGAAATTTAACAAAAATTACAATTGTATAAAACCATAAAAGGAAATTCTAACAATAAAGGAAAGGGAAAAAATCGAAACGAGATAGGGGAAAACAAAAGGTCATATGGCATATACCTTGCTCTCACGGGACTATTCGCGCAAATACAATCTACAGAATCAAACTAAAAAGGTGAGACCTTGAACAAACAAAAGAGAGCTTTCATTTACTAAAGCAAAAACGAGACCTTAAAGAAATAAAGGACACACCTTCAACAGAATAACGAGACACCTTCAACAAAGAAGAAAAAGGGCACACCTTGAACTGAGAGTGTAGAGAGAACGGAGAACGGAGAGTGGAGAGAAAACGAAAAATTTGAATTATAGAGAGAGAAAAGGGGAAAAGTTCATACCTTGTTCGAAGAACCAATGTCACCGGACAAATCCATTGCAACAAAAAAACGAAATCACCAAATGGACACCCAACGAGAGAGAAAGAGACAAAATCGACACTACTTCGAGGCCTTTACCAAATACAGGGAGAGAACTTGGTGAGAGAAACTGAAAACCTAAAATGGAGAGTAGAGAGAGTGTTTCGGAAGAAGGATACGATGCTGAAAGAATGACAATTGTTGCGGAATAAGCAAATGAAAATGGAGGGAGAAGAGAGTGCTATGGAGAGAGAAGTTCAAATGAAAATGAAATCCCTAAAATGGAGAGAGAAGAGAGTGCTATGGAGAGAGGATAGAGTGCAAAAATGAAGGAGGGCAGTTTCGGAATAATAAATTGTCCAATCCTGACCCTTTCCAAATCAGATTTTAAAAAAATAAAAAAATTTCAAAATAGATCAATACAACGCTGACACGTGTCATGTCAAAATGTTGTCAAAATTGCGTTGTCAATGTATCGCGATCCTTATTCAAATGGATAAAGGCTAATTAGTAAGGTTTCTTTCATGTATATATTAATATGTTTCATATTTAGCTATCAACTTGTGTGCAGACATGAATTTAGGAACATTTATTTTGACTTAAAAAACTTTATTCAACAACTAAAACAAAAAAATAAAGTAAATAGAGATGACAAGTGGAGTATAAAAGCAAATATTTACCAATAATCCTTCAAATTCAACGTAGAGATTTATATCTGATAATTTTTGAGCTTACAATTTAAAAGGATGCTTGTTTCAGTGTTCTATTCTCAGCAATTATATCTTTTACAATGGCCTAAGCTTCGAACAACCAGAGAGGATGAGAGTTTTTAAAGATGTCAACTTATATACCTCTCTGGGGAGATATCTTAGACTTGTGCAATCCTTCAAATTTATCACTAGTATATTGGAGAGATCAGCAATGGATTGGTGTACCTTGAGCAAACTTGGACAATCTTTTAGAATGAGCTGTTCAAGACTTGGTAGTCTCGAAAAGTCAGGTGTTTCTTTCAAGTATTTGGAGTGACTAAGATTAAGGAATTTTAACTGCTCTAAAATCTACAAAAGTAGTTTACAGAAGATTAGGGAAGTAAATGAAAAAAAGAATGCAATAGTTAGAACTGGAACCAATAATACAATTTATATCTTAATTAACCTATGAGTTTAAAAGAAAAGAGCGTAAAGAATACCTGGGGTTTTTTCCAGAGTGGTTGTTTCCAGACGAGTTGAAGATGACTTTTCCTTAAATCCATTGCAATTACATTTTCCAAATGAAAGTTCTTTGGAATGTATCTATAAGGAAACCCTCTCCAACAAATCCATCTCAGTTGTTTAGAAATGTGCCCATAATCTCCACTAAGTTTTACATCATCAAGTTGTATCAGTCTTAGTCTCTTCATTTCCTTGAAAGCATGAGCTTCAAAGCAATCTCCAATGCTGGAATCAAGTTTCAGGGACAATATAGCTTCTGTCCCCTGTGATGAGTATTACAAAGAAAAGAAATTTAGAAATCCCTGAGTAATTATTGATTATTGAGACTTATTGTTGAGTTTAACAGTTAACAACACATGGATTACACTTAAAAAGAAAACACTTTCAAACAAAGTTTCATAATCATATAAAGAATGTTCTTACAATATTCTCTTTCAGTACATCTTCTACATCATCTGGAAACCACAATCGACTCCTTTTCCCCGGTTTCTCTAGGCATTCTTGACGAATAATTTCTCTTGCCATCTCTTGTAACAAAGAATGCATTTGAAGTTTGTTGTTCCTTTGAACTTTTATGAGGCCACGCTCTATGAGAACTTTTATTCCAATATCAGCATGTAGTCCACAGCCATTTAATATCTCTGTCACATAGTCTCTGTCTTTGCCAATAAAGAAACAACATACATCCAGAAATATATCCTTTTCCGTATCACGTAAATCTTCAAAACTTACTTTTAATACGCTCAGAAGTTCATCCGGGGGAATTCTTTCTAGTTTCAACAATACACTTTCCCACACTTCTATTTTCCTATCACATAAAAAGGAACCAAGGAACTGAAGAGCTAGAGGTAGTCCTCCACAATAATCAACGACGTTTCTTGCGAGTAAACTCCATTCGTTTCTTGGTTTTGCTTCTCTAAAGGCATGCCAACTAAAAAGCTCAAGTGACTCATTTAAGTTCAAAAGATGCGTTTCATAAACATAGTTAACTTCGAGTCGGTTCAGCAGGCTAACATTACTAGTTGTAATGATTATCACAGTTCCTTGACCGAACGATTTAAGACTCCCGTATAGGTTTTCTAATTGGCCAGAGCCATTCACGTCATCAAGCACAATGAGCAACTTTTTTCGAGAAAATCCATTCTCGATCATAGTTCTTCCCATCTCAAAGCTTTTCACCTTCAACTTGGATATTAGGACATCAGAAAGAAGATTTTCTTGCAAAGCAACATACCCTTCATAACGAATATTCTCAATAAAACTCTTATCAATGAATTCACGATAAATTCGATTGTAGATGGCTTTGGCTATGGTTGTTTTACCTGATCCTCCCATTCCCCATATTCCTATCATACACACTTTGCTGGATTCATTTTCAATACATTTAATGAAGTCTTCCACGCGGGACTCTAATCCAACAGGATATTTGGTAATAAACAAGTCTCTATAGTCCAGTAATGTCTTAACGCGGTTAACAATTACCTCTACAAGTTCCGCATCATGCCTTCAAGATCATAATGTGTTACAAAAATTAAAACACAACCTTAATATATGCTTCATTCACTCTCAAACGAAAGAAAGTAGGAAAGATTCATTTGTTTACCTGAAATTTCTGACATTCCAACCAGTCATACCCGCAGCTGTGCTGAGTGCACGGTTCCACTTGGACAACGCATATTTTAGTAGTTCTCCTGAATACCTTCTGTGTGCACTTTCTTCCAACGCTTTTCCAAAATCATCCTTCTGATGATGTACATCCAATGGGTCAATCTCGTAAAATACGGGCAGAACTATTTGGCCAAATGTTTCGTGGCATTCAATGATTTTTTCAAGCTCAAGAAGAGAGCAAGCAGATTCAGTGTATGATTTGGAGAAAACTATTATTGCAATTTTAGTGTGCCCTATTGCCCGCATGTGCTCTTCCAGCTTCATTCCCTCATACAGATTCTCCTGGCTAATAAAAGTTTTGACTTGAGCTTGTAAAAGGACTGATTGGAGATGAGAAACAAACCTTTTACCGATTTCTTCTCCACCAAAGTTGATGAACACATCGTGTATGAAATGGGGTTCTGATGTTAAGAAGGATGAAGATGAAGATGATAAAGAAGAAGATGCAAACTCCATGGAAGGAATTGAAGTCAAATTCTTCAAAGGTAACGCAATAATGTTAAAGATTAATATGTTTTAGATGTAGTCTCGATGTGTGTTATCACTCACCCAAATACCATTTTTATTTTATATTTTTCCTCCTGAACCCATCTCGGTATGCATAATTAAGGTGAAACTCGGAGGTACTTATTTTTGTGGAGTTTATTTTTGTGGAGTTGTTTCAGTTACATTTTTGTCTTTTAAGTTTTGCCAATTAGGTCTTTAATATTGAAAAATTAAATTAATTTAGTTTCTGCCGTTAAATCAACTTAACGACGTTAACTTTTTGTTTACCTACGAGAATAACGTGGATTATTTTTGACACATGGCATGCACAGTGGTTTTTTTTTAATAAAACTTTTATACGTGTCATTTTCTTAAACAAACATTTTTAAAATTAGGATTTTTGTGAAACATTTTAAAATTAGGGTTCATTGGATTAAAATTGGAAGATCTAAGGGATGCTTCATCCAAAACGGCTCGCGCATCATCGTCCAAATTCACGTCAATGGCCCATGTCCTCCATGGCCACAATCTCTGTTTCCTTTGTTTCATCCATCTCAGAAGTGACACCCCCAATTTCCTCTATTTTAAATTGATTATTTCTTAAAATATATGCTAGAATCAAGAAGTGGGTCATTGGAAGATATGCATTTTCCACTGTCCATTTGATCACATTGTTCATTCTCTATAATTAATAAAGGAAGCGTTTTTAGGTGGGATTCGTACAGTGACATTATTTTGGATCTGGAACTTCAAGAGAAGTGCGTAAGGATTTGGGATCTAAAAAGGATCTAAAGGAGGAGGTTGAGGAAGTTAAGGGTCAGGACATTCAGACTTCCCTCCATTGTCGGGTCTGAAGGAAGCAAGTGGAAAGGGATACGGTTGTGGAGGAAAAAGAGGGGCAGCGTGACCGACAGAGGCTATAGTTACACAACTGCTATCTCTAATGTGGATTGAAGCATTCTTCAGCAGACCAAGATTATTATTCTTGTGTTAATCGCATCATCAACAGACCGAACCTGAATGCACCGAATCTACAAAAGAAGATTGTGAGCGATGAAACCTAATCTGCAAAAGAAGAAGCAGAGAAAGCGCACGACAGTGATGTACTCTTTGTCGGAGACAGTGTTGAGAAGTTCGAAATCTATGATTTGGAACTCATCAAAATCCTACGTCTTGCGGTTTCCCACTTTCCTCTTTCGAATCTTGAAATGCTTTTCAATCTTCAATAACAAGAACCCTAAATCCCTAAATTTTAAAAGTCAACAAATCAACTATGCCAAGTTTTAAAATCCATCCAGAAATCTAATTTTTAAAATATTTTTTTTTATAAAATGCCACGTATAAATGCCATGTTTAAAAAGCTATCTATGTCACCATCACAACTCATCAAAAATTTAACCCCGTTAAGTTAATTTAACGGTAGGGGTCCAATTGAGTCAATTTTTCATTATAAAGGACCAAATTGACAAAACTTAAAAGACGGGGATCAAACTGGAAAAATCCTACATAAATAGAGACCTCCGAATGGGTTTAATCTTTTAAGAAAGACACTTTAAGAGTTGCAATTATTCCCTTTGCATTTCATAGAAAAATTTTAAATATTAAAATATTTATGTTGTTTAAGTAAGATTTTTAAGGAATTACGATATTCTATCAAAACTATTAAAAGGATTTAGAAAAGGAAACACTTAAATAATATTTAATTAAGATTTTAGAGGAAAACATTAGATGTTGTGTAGAAGTCATAGTTTTTGGTAGAGCTGTCAAAATGGGTCACAACTCGCGAGTCAATTCGGTCCGTCACGGGTTTAGGCCGCATTGGGTTTGAAAATATTGTATTTTTTTTTATGCGGGTCAGATTTCAACCCGGTTCATTTAAACCCGGCTCATGCGGGTAAAGCCCGTGATGGACCGGGTTGGTTTACCTAATTTTATTTTATTAAATTTTAATTTTAATTTTATAAAAAAATATTTAATATTATTTTTTGCTTGAAAAAATTATTTAAGTTCCATATTTTTAAAATTAATTAAACATAATGTTGGGAATAAAATTTAGGAGTGAAATTTGTTTAGATTTGAATTATAGAAAGTTCGTAAATTTTTTTATTTAAAAAAAAATTGTAATTAAGTGAACCAGTGAGCCAACCCGTTTACTGACCAACTCGTGGTAGGTCGAGCCGAGTTCGAATTTTTCTCGCTCGCTAATAAATGAACCGGCTCACTAAGTGGTCAACCCATGGTGGGCCGAGCCGAATTACCCGTTTTGACAGCTCTAGTTTTTCGCTTTCTTTATTCTTTTATTCTAACACAAATTTTAATGGAAGATTTAGGTACTTCATATATTTTTTTTTACGTTTCTTATGAAGCCGTGTCAAGGAGTTCATTTTTTTTAATTACGTGAAGAAACTATCTTTTTTTAATTACGTTAATGGAAAACTATTTTCTTATTGACTATTTAAAAACACGATACAAAGAAACTGAAATCTATTGTTAAAGAATGAATGTATAAACCAAACAGCAATACAACACATTATTCAGAAACAGAGAAGCAGTCTGAACATTAAATTACACTAGTTTCTACAACAAAATTTAATTAAAATAAATGGAACATGATTTATCATGAGTAAGACAAATTATAAATTATGATAAACTCTTTGTTGTTGTTGACAGGGAATATTTAAAGAAAGTGCATTTCGAGTAATAGAAGAAAAACATGAATGAAATAGATGGTATTAGTTTTGTGAAATTATTTGTCATTTTAAGAATACTAGACGTTTATTAGCTAAACTCAAGAAAGAATTAGTAGATACGAGGAAGTGTAGGAAAATTAGAACGCCTCATACTCGTTAAACATGAAGCATTCGTGAAGAAGAGTCTAAAATGTTGAATTATTCACGGTTGGCTCCACCTAAAGGACTACGAGAATGAAGTTATTTAGTGGAGGACTAATGGTGTGGGACGAGGTGGTACTTTAAGACAAGCAGACGTGTTTAAGTCGGCGGGTGTGTTTTGTGTTTAGTGATATAGATGGATGCGAGTATTTTGAGGAGGAGGTTCATTGGGGAGACACAATACTATTGAGATACGAGTCCAACCATATAAGGGATTGACAACACTCTTTATCTAAAATTTTAAGGTAATGAATTAATGGGTTTTTTACCTTTATATAATACTTTACTTTCTCATTTCTATCCAATGTGAGACTTGGACCCTCACTTAGATTCTTAACATAATTATATTTTTTATTGATATATTTGGCCAGCTGTGATATTTGTTAGGTGTAGTTATTATTCTGAGAATCCGACTAAATAGATGAGTTTATAGATATGCTTCTAGTTATTATTTTATTTGTAAAACGGTCTTTGGTCTTTGGTCTTTGGCATTTTACGTAGCTATTAAAAGCCATCAATATAGAATAAAAAGAGCAGACTCAGTTTTATGAAAAACATTAGAGTATGTGGATGAGAATTTTTAACAAAATGGTATTAGATCTTTATACTCCGAGTACCGAGAGAAAAAAAAAAGAGAGAGAGGAGAGTCAAAAACCGTGAAGGAAAAAGTGAGTGCTTGAGTTTTTTTGAGAGAGATGGCAAAAGTAGTCAACGAAATGAGTGTGTCACAATTGTCGAAAAAGATCAATTACGACAATTGGTCTTTGCAGATTCTTCTTGGATCCCAACATGTATGGGACATAGTGGAGGACGAATACAATGAACCCGCAGATACTGAAAAAGACACGGGTGAAAGACAGATCGACTTTGTACTTTCTGTATAATGTAGTGGATGAATCAAGATTCGAGAAAATAGCTAATGCAAAGTCAGCAAAAGAAGCATGAGAAATTCTGAAGGTGGCATATAAAAGAGATATCCGCGTGAAGTACGTCCGAGTACAAGCTTTCAAAAGAAAGTTTGAATATATGGAAATGGATGAAAAGGAGGGAGTTGCCGAATTTATAGTTCGAGTGTAGAAGATGGCCAACCAACTCGGAATGAACGGAGAAGAGGTTCCTCCTAACCAGGTTGCGGAAAAGATCTTGAGAAATCTAACGGATGATTTTGAAAGTATCGTTGTCACCATTGAAGAGGCAAATGATTTTTCAACTCTCACTGTAGAGGAGTTAGATGGGTCATTAAAGGCCCACTAACTGAGAAAGAAGAAAAAAGAATAGGGAACCCGACGATCAAGTACTACAAGCACAGTTTGACTCGAATGGAACTCTGAATACTCAAAGCTGAGGTCTTCGAGGCAGAGGACGAGGAAACCGAGGACGAGGTGGACGTGGCCAAGGTACTTTAGAGAATGATAGTGAAGAAAAAACCGGTCGACAAAATTGGTGTGACCAAGGACAAGGAAAAGGTCGATGAGATCGGTCAGGAGTGAAGTGTTTTAAGTGTGGCAATCACGGTCACTATGCAAACGAATGTAGATCGAGAAAGTGCTACAATTGTGGTAAGTTTGGTCACATTGCTAAGTTTTGTCGAGATGAGAAGAAAAGTGAGATAAACCTTTTTACGGAAGAAGAAGATGAAGAAGATATGGGGATTCTGTTGACGTCAAAGATCTCAGATTCGAAGGTGGAGAATATGGATGTTGAATCATGCTTGAAATTGAGGAGATTTCTACCAACTCAGCATGGTATTTAGATACTGGAGCAAGTAATCACATGTGTGGAAACGAGAACTTTTTTTATAAACTCACCAAGGTGGAGGCCAAATTTGTGTCTTTCGGAGATAACTCCAAGGTGGTCGTGAAAGGGCGTGGAACAATCCGGCATATGTAGAAGGATGAATGAGTTGGAGAGATTATGGACGTTTACTATGTTCCCGAGCTAAAGGGCAATATTTTAAGCATGAGTTAGAAAATTGAAAAAAGGTAATTCAGTTTTTATGAAAAACCAAGTACTGTATTTAAAGGACAAGCATGGTCGTCTAGTAGCCTAGGTAAACGCGAAGAAAAACCGATTGTATGAACTACAACTAAAGATCTTGCAAAAAAGGTGCTTGAACTTCATTGTTTTAACTTTCCATTTTTTTTTTCTATATCCTTCTTAACCTCCTATGCACAGGCACCACACCTCAAAGGAGAGAGCCCATCTTTATTCCAAAACTAAAACGAAAAAACCCCAAATAAAAACTAATCAAAAAAGGAAAATTAGAAGGTATCAGAGGAAAGGGAAGATCAAATTTGTCTGATCTGTGGTGATTATGTGTGGCTTACGATTTAAATCTTCAAGGTGCTGCAATGGAAGTTTGATGGTGAACATTGACGTTGCTTTCAGCGACGTTTTATGATGTGTGAATTGGAGTCATGGTGAAGCTCACATCTACTTTCACATTTTTTAGTGTCATATTCAGGTGGTTGCTGCAAATGGTGGTTGGGTGGCTCGCAGAGATATGTTGTTGAACGATGGTTGTAGTGCGGTGGTTCTCTCACTGTTTCATGTTTGGATTACATCACTGCCAAGCCCAATCGATTCAAGTCCTTCACGACGACGAAACAATGCGCAAGTCCATCGTGTAATTTTCATAGTTATCTCAACCTTCCTTCTTCTCTGTAATTGATAATGACATCGAACACTATGCTCGTCGACAAAGGCTCTGGCTAAATAAGGACACATGATGGCTGACTCTAGTGTTGGCTAGGGTTTTTATATGGAGTTATTGGAGAAGAAACCATTGGTAGTTTCTAAATTGGAAAAGATGAAGATGGGTTTCTTATGGATTTTACTTCATGCACCTCTCTCTGAAATTAATCTTTGCACCTCCACATGTGATATCTTGAAGAAAAATTGTGAACGTTTTGGGTTCAGCATTTCATACACTTCCATTTTTTGGTGAAAAATTTGTGGTTCTTTTTATCAACAAATTTATCCACGAAAAAGTTCATAATAATAAGAATTTTAAATTATCGACGAATTTTAAGGTTTAAAATTATAGATGAATTTTACCGTTGGAAATATCTGTTGGTAAATGAAATATGTATTATCGACAAATTTTTCGATCTGTAAAACTTATCAATAATAAGTCAGTCGATAATTAAAATCTAAAAATTTATCGATAAAATTTGTTGATAATTCAAATTTATTGATGGGTTTATTTTCGTTTCTAAAATTCCACAAAAAATTTCAAGAATATTTATTGTACTTTTCCCAATCTTATCAAATTTTTCACTCTAAATCTTTATTTGATAATTCTTTCTAATTCATACATATATTTTTCCATCTTTTTCTTCGGTGAGAAGGTAATATAAACATTTTTCAGGTTCGGGTGTGTTTTTTCAAAACAAGGTTTAAACATGATATTTCAATCAAATTCAAAGTGGCTTGTCTTTAACTCAAATTCAAAAAAGAAAAATTTGCCATAATGCTTTCCTCACCTTGTAATGTGCAGACGAAAGATGAACACTTGACACATAATTAGTCTACACAAAGCATATGCTCTTAATCATTCAGGACTACTCATCCTTCCTTCCTTACACTCCTAAGTTCAAAATCCCTTCTATATTTGGATGTTACTTTGTTTTGTTGTTTCATGGCATCCTATTTTTTAACATATCATAAATGTTTGCTGAGACTACTTTTTTTAATGTCTTGGCAAAATATTGAACCTATCCTTTAATCATTCGTTGTGCAATGTCACGATAACCAAGGACAATAAATTATTCATCACACACAATTTATTCAAATGGATAAAGGCTAATATGTAAGGTTTCCTTCACGTATATACGAAATATGTTTGATTTTTAGCTATCAACTTGTATGCAGACATGAATTTAGGAACATTTATTTTGACTAAAAAACTTTATTCAATAACTAAAACAAAAAAATGAAGTAAATAAAGATGACAAGTGGAGTATAAAAGCAAATATTTACCAATAATCCTTCAAATTCAACGTAGGGATTTATATCTGATAATTTTTTAGCTTACAATTTAAAAGGATGCTTGTTTCAGTGTTCTATTCTCAGCAATTATAGTTGTAAAGGATTCCTCCTACATCAGATCTTTTCCAATGGCCTAAGCTTCGAACAACCAGATAGGATGAGAGTTTTTAAAGATGCCAACTTATATACCTCTCTTGGAAGATAGCTTAGACTTGTGCAATCCTTCAAATTTATCACTCGTATGATGGAGAGATCAGCAATGGATTGGTGTACCTTGCGTAAACTTGGACAATCTTTTAGAATGAGCTGTTCAAGACTTGGTAGTGTCGAAAAGTCAGGTGTTCCTAACAGGTATTTGGAGTGACTAAGATTAAGGAATTTTAACCGCTCTAAAACCTGTAACCATAGTTTTTCGACAAAAGATTAAGAAAGATAAAATATGCGTTAGTTATAAACAGAACCAATTAAAAGAAAAGGGCATGTAATGAATACCACGCGTCGTTGCCAGAAGAGATGGAGAAGAAGACTATGCTTGAAATCAATTGCAATTACATTTTCCAAATGAAAGTTCTTTGGAATGTTTCTATAAGGAAACCCTCTCCAACAAATCCATCTCAGTTGTTTAGAAATGTGCCCACAATCTCCACTAAATTGTACATCATCAAGTTGTAGCAGTCTTAGTCTCTGCATTTCCTTGAAAGCATGAGCTTTAATAAAACAATCTAAAATGCCGGAATGAAGTTTCAGAGACAATATAGCTTCTGTCCCCTGTGATGAGTATAGAAAAGAAACACAATTTAGAAATCCCTGAGTAATTATTGATTATTGAGACTTAATGTTCAGGTTAACAAGTTAACAACACATGGATTACTCTTAAAAAGAAAACACTTTCAAAAGAAGTTTCATAATCATATAAAGAATGTTCTTACACTATTCTCTTTCAGTACATCTTCTACGTCATCCTGAAACCACAATCGACTCCTTTTCCCCGGTTTCTCTGGGCATTCTTGACGAATAATTTCTCTTCCCATGTGTTGTAACAAAGGATGCATTTGAAGTTTGTTCCTTTCAACGTTTATGAGGCGACGCTCTATAAGAACTGTTATTCCAATATCAGCATGTAGTCCACAGCCATTTAATATCTCTGTCACATAGTCTCTGTCTTTGCCAATAAAGAAACAACATACATCCAGAAATATATCCTTTTCCGTATCACATAAATGTTCAAAACTTATTTTTAATATGCTCAGAAGTTCATCCGGGGGAAATCTTTGTAATTTCAACAATACACTTTCCCACACTTCTATGGTTCTATCACGTAAACAGGAACCAAGGAACTCAAGAGCTAGCGGTAGTCCTCCACAATAAACAACGACGTCTCTTGCGAGTTCACTCCTTTCTTTTTTAGGTATTGTATCTCTAAATGCATGCCAACTAAAAAGCTCAAGTGACTCACTTTCGCTCAAAAGATCCATTTTATAAACATTATTATCTCTGAATTGGTTCAACAAGTGAAAATCTCTAGTAGTAACGATTATCACAGTTCCTTGACCGAACCATTCACGACTCCCGCATAGGTTTTCTAATTTGGCAGACTCATTCACGTCATCAAGCACAATGAGCAACTTTTTTCGAGAAAATCTATTATCGATCATAGTTCTTCCAATCTCAACGCTTTTCACCTCCAACTTGGATTTTAGTACATCAGAAACAAGATTTTCTTGCAAAGCAACATACCCTTCATAACGAATATTCTCAATAAAACTCTTACCAATGAATTCACGATAAATTCGATTGTAGATGGCTTTGGCTATGGTTGTTTTACCTGATCCTCCCATTCCCCATATTCCTATCATACAAACTTTGCTGGATTCATTTTCAATACATTTAATGAAGTCTTCCACGCGGGACTCTAATCCAACAGGATATTTGGTAATAAACAAGTCTCTATAGTCCAGTAATGTCTTAACGCGGTTAACAATTACATCTACAAGTTCAGCATCATGCCTTCAAGATCATAATGTGTTACCAAAATTAAAACACAACCTTAACATTTGCTTCATTCACTCTCAAACCAAAAAAGTAGGAAGGATTCATTTGTTTACCTGAAATTTCTGACATTCCAACCAGTCATACGCGCAGCTGTGCTGAGTGCACGGTTCCACTTGGACAACGCATATTTTAGTAGTTCTCCTGAATACCTTCTGTGTGCACTTTCTTCCAACGCTTTTCCAAAATCATCCTTCTGATGATGTACATCCAATGGGTCAATCTCGTAAAATACGGGCAGAACTATTTGGCCAAATGTTTCGTGGCATTCAATGATTTTTTCAAGCTCAAGAAGAGAGCAAGCAGATTCAGTGTATGATTTGGAGAAAACTATTATTGCAATTTTAGTGTGCCCTATTGCCCGCATGTGCTCTTCCAGCTTCATTCCCTCATACAGATTCTCCTGGCTAATAAAAGTTTTGACTTGAGCTTGTAAAAGGACTGATTGGAGATGAGAAACAAACCTTTTACCGATTTCTTCTCCACCAAAGTTGATGAACACATCGTGTATGAAATGGGGTTCTGATGTTAAGAAGGATGAAGATGAAGATGATAAAGAAGAAGATGCAAACTCCATCGAAGGAATTGAAGTCAAATTCTTCAAAGGTAACGCAATAATGTTAAAGATTAATATGTTTTAGATGTAGTCTCGAGATGTGTGTTATCACTCACCCAAATACCATTTATATTTTATATTTTTCCTCCTGAACCCATCTCGGTATGCATACTTCATTTTAGAAAGTCACTTTAAGAGTTGCAATTATTCACTTTCGATTTCAAAGAAAAATTTTAAATATTAAAATATTTATGTTGTTTATGTAAGATTTTTAAAGAAATTACGATAATCTATCAAAACTATTAAAAAGATTTAGAAAAGGAAACACTTAAATAATATTTAATTAAGATTTTAAAGAAAACATCAGATGTTGTGTGGAATTCATAGTATTTCGCTTTCTTTATTCTTTCATTCTAACACAAAAAATTTAATAGAATTTAACGAATTCTCCATATTTAAGCATTGGTAAAAATGACTATTTAAAAACAGGATACAAAGAAACTGAAATCTATTGTTAAGGAATGAATGTATAAACCAAGCAGCAATACGACACATTATTGAGAGACAGATAAGCAGTCTGAACATTAAATTACACTAGTTTCTACAACAAAATTTAATTAAAATAAATGGAACATGATTTATCATGAGTAAGACAAGTTATAAATTCTGATAAACTCTTTGTCGTTGTTGACATTATTTATTCTTTATTGATCTTTAACAAGGAATGTGGGAAATCCTAGGCCATTCATCCCTACATTCCTTTCATAACTCTCTTGTAACAGAGGATATTCACTTATGCTAATTACTGAAAGAGAAAGAGGGATCAATTCCTTTTGTGGCAACAACTTATGCTTCAAAAATTTTGCAAACTGTAGATTTTAAAGAGAGATGAGATATTTAAGTTCCACACCATTCAAGCAAAAAATGTCTCTCAACGTGGCTTCATATCTTTCTGGAATCGTTACAAGTATTTTTTGAACAATTCGATAATCAGGAATCTCAGTGCCAAGAAGACTATTTTGTTTGCAATGTCGAGAAGCTTGTCTGCATAATCTTTGATTGTCTCCGAATCTTACATCCTCTGCATCTCAAATTCTCGAACCAGATTCAAAACTTGCATTCCTTTGAGACTTTCATGCCTTCATACTCTTCCTTCAAATATTTTCAGATTTCATGTGCCGTTTTGAACGTCATTATTCGTTGAAAATGACTGGAGATACAACTGTCAAAAAAATTGATTTGGCTTTAGACTTTCGAAGCCTACTTTCTTTGTGATTTTTCATTTGAGAAATCGTAGGATTATCTGGCAAGGGAGTCACTTCGTGGTCCTGTTCTACCGCTTCGCATACATCGTTAGCATCTAGATATGCTTCCATTTTGACAACCCACATTTAATAGTTTAATCCATCAAATACAAGTAAATAATAGTAAAGGATGTTTGAGATTCCATTTTATGTGTTTGTGACTATTTTGTGGTTGTATGTGTTTTTGGGTTATATCACACATCCCATAAGATCATTTTTCTCTTGATACCAATTGTTGGGTTTTAATGTATAAGAGACAAAAGAATGAAAGAGAAACTAATATATTTTATTGAGCATAAACCGTAAATATTTATACTACATAATTTGTAACCAACTTTGAGAAATATATGCTAAACTAATTAATTAAATAATACATAAAATCCTCCTAAGAAATAAAATAGGAATATATTTTTATTTATCTCCTTTGACTCTTTCAACCACATGTTGTTTGAGTCACAAATAATCCTTCAAATTCAACGTAGGGATTTATATATGATGATTTTTTAGCTTACAATTTAAAAGGCGCTTGTTTTAGTGTTCCATTCTCAGCAATTATAGTTAAAAAGGATCCCACCTGCATTATATCTTTTCCAATGGCCTAAGCTTCCAACAACCAGAGAGGATGAGAGTTTTTAAAGATCTCAACTCATATACCTCTCTTGGAAGATAGCTTAGACTTGTGCAATCCTTCAAATTTATTACTAGTATATTGGAGAGATCACAAATGGATTGGTGTACCTTGAGCAAACTTGGACAATCTTTTAGAATGAACTGTTCAAGACTTGTAGTCTGGAAAAGTCTGGTGTTTCTTTCAAGTATATGGAGTGACTAAGATTAAGGAATTTTAACCAATCTAAAACCTTAAAGCATAGTTTTTAGACAAAAGATTGGGTAAGATAAAAAATGCAATAGTTAGAAGTGGAACCAATAATACTATTTCTATTTTAATTAACCTAGGAGTTAAAAAAAAAAGGGCGTAAAGAATACCTGGGGTTGTTTCCAGAGTGGTTGTTTCCAGAGGAGTTGAAGATAACTATGCTTTAAATCCATTGCAATTACATTTTCCAAATGAAAGTTGCTTGGAATGTGTTTATATGGAAACCCTCGCCAACAAATCCATCTCATCTCAGTTGTTTAGAAATGTGCCCCCAATCTCCAATAAGTTGTACATTATCAAGTTGTAGCAGTCTTAGTCTCTTCATTTCCTTGAAAGCAAGAGCTTCAAAGCAATCTCCAATGCTGGAATCAAGTTTCAGGGACAATATAGCTTCTGTCCCCTGTGATGAGTATAGCAAAGAAAAGCAATTTAGAAATCCCTAAGTAATTTTTGATTATTGAGACTTAATGTTCAGTTTAACAAGTTAACAACACATGGATTACACTTAAAAAGAAAACTCTTTCAAAAGAAGTTTCGTAATCATATAAAGAATGTTCTTACAGTATTCTCTTTCAGTACATATTTTACGTCACCCTGCATCCACAATCGACTCCTTTTGGCCGGTTTCTCTGGGCATTCTTGACAAATAATTTCTCTTCCCATATCTTGTAACAAAGAATACATTTGAAGTTTGTTGTTCCTTTCAACTTTTATGAGGCCACGCTCTATGAGAACTGTTATTCCAATATCAGCATGTAGCCCACAGCCATTTAATATCTCTGTCACATACTCTCTTTCTTTGCCAATAAAGAAACAACATACATCCAGAAATATATCCTTTTCCGTATCACGTAAATCTTCAAAACTTATTTTTAATACGCTCACAAGTTCATCCGGGGGAATTCTTTGTAGTTTCAACAATACACTTTCCCACACTTCTATTGTTTTATCACATAAAAAGGAACCAAGGAACTCAAGAGCTAGCGGTAGTCCTCTACAATAAACAACGACGTTTCTTGCGAGTTCACTCCATTCTTTTCTTGGTATTGCTTCTCTAAAGGCATGCCAGCTAAAGAGCTCAAGTGACTCATTTTCGTTCAAAAGATCCATTTTATAAACATAATTAACTTTGAGTTGGTTCAACAATTGAAGATCTCTAGTTGTAATGATTATGACAGTTCCTTGACCGAACCATTCACAACTCAAGCATAGATTTACTAATTGGCCAATGTGATTCACGTCATCAAGCACAATGAGCAACTTTTTTCGAGAAAATTCATTCTGGATCATAGTTCTTCCCCTCCCATCGGTTTTCACCTTCAAGTTGGATTTTAGGACATCAGAAAGAAGATTTTCTTGCAAATTAACATACCCTTCATAACGAATATTCTCAATAAAACTCCTAGCAATGAATCCACGATAAATTCGATTGTAAATGGCTTTGGCTATGGTTGTTTTACCTGATCCTCCCATTCCCCATATTCCTATCATACACACTTTGCTGGATTCATTTTCAATACATTTAATCACGTCTTCCACGCGGGACTCTAATCCAACAGGATATTCGGTAATAAACAAGTCTTTATAGTCCAGTAATGTTTTAACACGGTTAACAATTGCCTCTACAAGTTCAGCATCATGCCTTCAAGATGATAATGTGTAACAAAAATTAAATCATAACCTTAACACATGCTTCATTCACTCTCAAACCAAAGAAAGTACGAAGGATTCATTTGTTTACCTGGAATTTCTGAAATCCCAACCAGTCATACCCGCAGCTTTGGTGAGTGCACGGCTCCACTTGGACAACGCATGTTCCAGTTGTTCTCCTGAATAGCTTTTTTGTGCAGCTTCTTCCAACGCTTTTCCAAAATTATAGTTAGGTTGACGTACATCCGATGGGTCAATCTCGTAAAATACGGGCACAACTATTTGGCCAAATGTTCCGCAGCATTCAACGATTTTTTCAAGCTCAAGAAGGCAGCAAGCAGATTCAGTGTATGATTTGGAGAAAACGATTATAGTAATCTTAGTGTGTCCTATTGCTCGCATATGCTCTTCCAGCTTCATGCCCTCATGCAGATTCTCCTGGCTTATAAAAGTTTTGACTTGAGCTTGTAAGAGGACAGAGTGGAGATGAGAAACAAACCTTCGACCGATTTCTTCTCCACCAAAGTTGATGAACACATCGTGTATGAAATGGGGTTCTGATGTTAAGAAGGATGAAGATGAAGATGATAAAGAAGAAGATGCAAACTCCATCGAAGGAATTGAAGTCAACTCTTCAAAGATAAAGCGATGATGTTAAATTTTTAGAAAAACATTTTTAAGAGTTGCAATTATTGACTTTCGATTTCAAAGAAAAATTTTAAATATTAAAATATTTATGTTGTTTAAGTAAGATTTTTAAAGAAATTACGATATTGTATAAAAACTATTAAAAACATTTAGAAAAGGAAACACTTAAATAATATTTAATTAAGATTTTAAAGGAAAACATTAGATGTTGTGTGGAATTCATAGTTTTTCGCTTTCTTTATTCTTTAATTCAAAAAAAAAATTAATGGAAGATTTAGGTACTTCATATGATTTTTTTACGTTTCTTATGAAGCTGTGTCAAGGAGTTTATCTTTTTTTTTTAATT
This sequence comes from Vigna reflexopilosa, assembly GCA_027742785.1. NCBI lineage: Eukaryota > Viridiplantae > Streptophyta > Magnoliopsida > Fabales > Fabaceae > Vigna > Vigna reflexopilosa. The sequence continues at coordinate 2,754,432 of CM050929.1, read as the reverse complement.
ACGTGAAGAAACTATCTTTGTTAGATACCAAACTGCTTCCCTAAAAGCAATTTTAAATCAACGAATTCTCCATATTTAAGCATTGGTAAAAAATGACTTTAAAAAGAAACAGAAATCTATTTATTGTTAAAGAATGAATGTATAAACGAAGCAGCAATACAACACATTATTGAGAAACAGAGAAGCAGTCCGAACATTAAATTATACTAGTTTCTACAACAAAATTTAATTAAAATAAATGGAAAATTATTTATGTAACATTCCAAAATATAACATTAAACTATATAATAGTCATCACATATTTAATATAATTGATTAGTTATGGATAAGAATATAAAATGATATTTACAGTCATCCAAAAACAATTATAAATTTAAACTTTATATGCTATATAGTTATGTCAAAACGATATACAAGAGTGGTAATCTCAACCACCAAAATAAGACAGATAACTACCAATCTATCTATGCATCAGGGGCATCTCCTTCCACAACCTGCTCCTAATTAATATCCTCACCTTCTGCTCACACCCATCAGATGATCATCGCTAAAATTTAAGCACAAGCACATACAAACAGTACACAAACACATAGGTAAGCTAAATACAAAACAAGTCATATAGCATTTAGAATAAGGCGTACATCAATCACATATAACATACATCAACGCACACATCCTAATATAGAAGGACCTAGCCTGACTATCCGGATTTAGAAGAATGTCGAGCTATGCAAAGCCATTGCCAAAGGGTTTCACCCAACTACACTCACAAGGTTAGTTTGTTCCATGCCTTGGATCATACTGGAAGCACCCAAGACTAAGACCTCCTGTTACTTTCACCACATGTGTCAAACCTCCCTGTTTGAGAATATATAACCATTAGAGTGTCAGGAAAACCCACAAGACTGAACTCCCTACATTCATATTAATGATACTTGAAACCACCAATACCTTTGAAACTATTGAGATCTCTTCACATTCTCATAGTACATCAATACATGAGATTACTAATCATACATTAAGAAATAGTAACACCCATACAAGTCATCAGAAATCACACAATAACAATTTCTTTAAGGCATCTTATTACCCACATTTAGGTAAGGAAAACAGCTTTGAAACCCTCACCAACAGCTCCGGAAGGGTCCAAAACCTTCAAAACAACATAAAGAACGTGCAAAATGGATATCCAAAACCCTGACAACTCCCAAAAATGTTGCAGTGGCACTTAGGGGTGCCTGGTGCGAGCCGCATGAAAATGAGGGGCACTTGGGCACGCCCATGGGCACCCGAGCCCCATACCAGTTGACAACAACTTCGAAATTGGCTTTTGATGCACTTGGAACTTTTTCTAATGATGAAAGAGGTTTTTTAAACATTAGAGTTGATGCACATTTATAAGTAGAATTAAACATCCATTTGATCATTAAACCCAAGACTAAGTGTATCAAACCATTTTTCACACTCAAAAAGAACTTAAAGTCGAATTTTCACCTTCTATACCAAATTTCTACAACCTAACCATTTGAACAAGTCCTAATTAACTCAATAACAGATTACAAATCATCACCTATAATCTAAAATACCTGATTCAAAATATCACTTATCAAAACTCCTAAATCTAGCCTAAAATCAAGTTAAACCTCTATTAGATAATAAACTTCTACCCAAAAAGCCATTTTAAATGAATGAATTTTTTATCTTTAAGCATTGCTAGAATTAATGGCTATTTAAAAGCACAATGCAAGGAAACTGACGTCTAAACAGCGAATGTATAAACCGAGTAGCAATAAAACACATCATTGAGAAACAGAAGAGCAGACTGAACATTAACTTATACTAGTTTCAACAACAAAATTTAATTAAAATAAATGAAACATGATTTATCATGAGTAAGATAAGTTATAAATTCTGATAGAGTCTTTGTCGTTGTTGACATTATTTCTTCTTTATTGATCTTTAAATAGGAATGTGGGAAATCCTAGGCCAGATTCATCCCTCCATTCCTTTCATATAGCTCTCTTGCAAGAGAGGATATTCACTTATGCTAATTACAGAGAAAAACAAAGAGAGTGATCAATTCCTTTTGTGGCAACAACTTAAGGTTAAAACAGTTTGCAATCAGTTGATTTTAAAGATCGGTGAGATGTTTAAGTCCCACACAATTCAAGAAAGAAATGTCTATGATGCACAATAAGACAATGACACAAGAGAAGTTGGGAGTATACTGAAGTCTTGTTCATTTGAATGGATTTAGAGAGAGTAATTGAGAGGATTTGAGGATATTTTTTTTATTGTTTAATTGAATAGATTTGAAGGTAAATAAGAGTGAATTTGGAAATAAATTTTTTTAATGTGTCACATAAATTAAATCTTAAACTAATTCTCATAAATTTTACTTCCAAATTCATTCTCATTTACCTCCAAATTTACTTAAATAAACAACAACAAAAAATTAGCTTCAAATTCTCTGAAATCCACTCAATTACTCTCCCTCAAATCCACTCAATTGAACAATGAGAGATGAATATTAAAGTGTAATACAAATTCTAGAAGAATATAAAAAATTCTAAGATAGAAGTAATAAAATATAATAAAAATTCTAAAATATGGTAAAAAAAACTTAAAATAAGAAGAAAAAATTAAGAACATTAAAATTTAGAACATTTTATATAAATTGTGGATAACATGTTACAAAATAATCTATAAGTCTATAAATACTCATATACTCTATTATTTGATGTAAGACAACATCTAACACAACTAAAGACAAGTCTAACATTTCTTTCAACTACTACTCCTACATTTTCTTAGTCCTATCAATTATTCAGTTAAAGATCTCAAGCTTTCGTAAATGGAAAGCAAACCCTCTTCTGCAAATGACTTGGGACATAGAAGCTCATAAACAATCAATTCTTGAAGGCATGTTTGAAGGTGTTAATATGTTATGGAAAATACTTCAAAGTTAGAAATGTTTTGATATTCAAAAATTAAAGACAACTATTATTGGTTGGAATCCTAAGAAATAACTCTAGAGAATGGTGAAACCTTGGGATCCAAAAATGTGTATAGAGTGAAGAGAAGAGAGGCATTCAGATGAACTTTTCCGAATAATCTTAGTTACCTCAAAAGGGTTGGTGTCATCCACCTGATTTGAGTTTTGTAATGACGGAAGGTTGCCAGGTAATTTCCCTCTGTTGGACAACAAAATATACATAACTCTTCATGAGAAGGAAATTTTGTTCTTATATCACTTAAAAAAAAACCATTCCTCCCAACTTTTGCTCCAATTTGAAATATAAAAATATCTCAATGTTTCATGAGTTTCCTTAAGGTTTGAAAAATCTAGAAAATTTATAATTTAAAAATATTTATATTATAAAAAATATTTAATATTATAAAAAATTATATATAAAATTGTTTTTTATTAAATATATACTTAAAATATTCTATTTATAACAAAAATATATAAATTTAATTTAAATTATAAATTTTATTAATAAATTAATTAAAGATAAAAGATAATGATAAGATATTTAATTTTATTATTTTTTTATATTCGTTAATAACTTTTTGAAATCATTATTCTCGTGTCATGCACCACCCTAATCACTCATATGCCATAATGGAAGAATAGAAAGAAAATATTAAAGTTATGCTTAAAAAATTGGGGCACAATGTCCCATTTTTATCAGTTTTTTTCATCTGCTTTCAGCGTCTCATTTCTTTAATTCTTTTAATGTTAATATATTAAACAAAAAAATTAATTCCATTCTCAGATTTTTTAAATTTTTCTCTTTTTTCTTTTTCTCTATTTCAATCTTTTATTCTTTTTCATTTAACTATAGTCTCTTCTAGCGATCTTGATCTACGTTGAAACATTGTGCTCTTTCTTTTTTTCTAGAATCAACAACAATTGATAACCCATTATTGTATGTGTCCTTCAATTTTTGCACTATATTTCTTTAGGTCTTATGTATATTTGCTCTCTTTGTACGATTTGTTTTTTTTTTTTTGTATTTTAAGGCCTTTTTCTTACACAAAGAAACTTATTTCCTTCTTACGGTAGTGATGTATATTATAGAGTTTGCTTTCTTCTCACCAAAACCTATATTGAAAAGAACTAAATTAAAAACAAAAATTTTAGTACTATAATTTGAAACAACTTAAAGGGTTTATTGTTAGAAAGTAAACTATAATTTTAAGCAATTTAAAATTTAGTTCATGTATTTTTAAACATTATTAAAATTTAAAAAATTGAGAGAGTGTACTTTACTTATAAAAAAAATTGCAAAAACTTTAGCGTCTACAATCAACAATATTGATATTCGTGCACGGCTAATGGTTGAAAAAGTTAACTATATTCAATTCTAAAAACAAAATAAATGTATAGAGCACCTATCTTATATAGGAAGATATACCAATGTGATCAGATAAAAAAGTTCATGTAGTAAAGAGGAAGAATGATGAAAGAATTAGCTGTAGAAATAAATAGTTGGAAAAGAGATGATAATAATATTTTTGGAAAATATATTTTCAAATGGCCAAGCAAACATAAAGAGGAATCGTCAGATGATATTATTATAAAATACATTTATAAGACTTCTTGAAAGGAGTAATAATAAAGTAATGTACTTGCAATAAAAAGGTTCGATAATAATATAATTTTTATATTTGTTCATCCTAATTTGAAAAACGTTCTTATCATACCAATTGTTGGTTTACAGAATAATGTTAGGTAGCAAAAACAAAACAGAGGAAATAAAATTCTGAAAGAGAAAGAATATAGGAGTTGAAATAATACTAAACGTTGTTATTCTCAATATATACGAACCGCCAATTATTTATAATACTTGCAGTAAAAAAAACAAATTGAGATTCCCAAATTGATTGTTATTATTCTCCTAAAGTTTAGTCTAACAACAAATAAATGCTAATTGTTTTATGCAACAAATATTCTCGTAAAGTGTAGTCTACCAACAAATATATACCAACAATCCTTCAAATTCACGTTGGGATTTATATCTCATATTCTTTTAGCTTACAATTCATCAATGGGCGCTTGTTTCACAGTTGTGTTTTCAGCAATTATAGTTAACAAGGACTTCACCTGTGTTATATCTATAGGGCCAAGCTTCGAACAACCAGATAGGATGAGAGTTTTTAAAGATCTCAACTTATATATCTCTCTTGGGAGATAGCTTAGACTTGTGCAATCCTTTAAATTTATAAATAGTATATTGGAGAGATCACCAATGGATTGGTGTACCTTGCGTAAACTTGGACAATCTTTTAAAATGAGTTGTTCAAGACTTGGTAGTCTCCGAAAGTCAGGTGTTTCTTTCAAGTATTTGGAGTGACTAAGATTAAGGAATTTTAACTGCTCTAAAACCTACAAACATAGTTTACAAAAGATTAGGGAAGTAAAGGAAAAACAGAATGCAATAGTTAGAAGTGGAATCAATAATACTATTTATATCTTAATTAACCTATGAGTTTAAAAGAAAAGGGCGTAAAGAATACCTGGGGTTTTTTCCAGAGTGGTTGTTTCCAGACGAGTTGAAGATGACTATGCTTTAAATCCATTGCAATTAAATTTTGCAAATGAAAGTTGCTTGGAATGTGTTTATATGGAAACCCTCGCCAACAAATCCATCTCAGTTGTTCAGAAATGTTCCCAAAATCTCCACAAAGTTGTACATTATCAAGTTGTAGCAGTCTTAGTCTCTTCATTTTCTTGAAAGCATGAGCTTTAATAAAACAATCTATAATGCCGGAATGAAGTTTCAGAGACAATATAGCTTCTGTCCCCTGTGATGAGTATAGAAAAGAAACACAATTTAGAAATCCCTGAGTAATTATTGATTATTGAGACTTAATGTTCAGGTTAACAAGTTAACAACACATGGATTACTCTTAAAAAGAAAACACTTTCAAAAGAAGTTTCATAATCATATAAAGAATGTTCTTACACTATTCTCTTTCAGTACATCTTCTACATCATCTGGAAACCACAATCGACTCCTTTTCCCCGGTTTCTCTGGGCATTCTTGACGAATAATTTCTCTTGCCATCTCTTGTAACAAAGAATGCATTTGAAGTTTGTTGTTCCTTTGAACTTTTATGAGGCCACGCTCTATGAGAACTTTTATTCCAATATCAGCATGTAGTCCACAGCCATTTAATATCTCTGTCACATAGTCTCTGTCTTTGCCAATAAAGAAACAACATACATCCAGAAATATATCCTTTTCCGTATCACGTAAATCTTCAAAACTTACTTTTAATACGCTCAGAAGTTCATCCGGGGGAATTCTTTCTAGTTTCAACAATACACTTTCCCACACTTCTATTTTCCTATCACATAAAAAGGAACCAAGGAACTGAAGAGCTAGAGGTAGTCCTCCACAATAATCAACGACGTTTCTTGCGAGTAAACTCCATTCGTTTCTTGGTTTTGCTTCTCTAAAGACATGCCAACTAAAAAGCTCAAGTGACTCATTTTCGTTCAAAAGATGCGTTTGATAAACATGATTAACTTTGAGTCGGTTCCACAGGCCAATCTTTCTAGTTGTAATGATTATCACAGTTCCTTGACCGAACCATCTACAATTCCCGTATAGGTTTTCTAATTGGTAAAAGCTACTCACGTTATCAAGCACAATGAGCAACTTTTTCCGAGAAAATCCATTCCGGAGCATAGTTCTTCCCATATAAACGCTTTTCACTCCCAAATTGGATTTTAGGAAATCAGAAAGAAGATTTTCTTGCAAAGCAACATACCCTTCATAACGAATATTCTCAATAAAACTCTTATCAATGAATTCACGATAAATTCGATTGTAGATGGCTTTGGCTATGGTTGTTTTACCTGATCCTCTCATTCCCCATATTCCTATCATACACACTTTGCTGGATTGATTTTCAATACATTTAATCACGTCTTCCACGCGGGACTCTAATCCAACAGGATATTTGGTAATAAACAAGTCTTTATAGTCCAGTAATCTCTCAACGCAGCTAACAATTACGTCTACAAGTTCAGCATCATGCCTTCAAGATTATAATGTGTAACCAAAATTAAATCATAACCTTAACACATGCTTCATTAACTCTCAAACCAAAGAAAGTAGGAAGGATTCATTTGTTTACCTGAAATTTCTGACATCCCAACCAGTCATACCCGCTGTGGTGAGTGCACCGCTCCACTTGGGAAACGCATATTTTAGTAGTTCTGCTGAGTAGCATTTGTGTGCAGATTCTTCCCACGCTTTTCCAAAATCATCCGATGGGTCAATCTCGTAAAATACGGGCAGAACTATTTGGCCAAAAGTTTGGTAGCATTCAATGATTTTTTCAAGCTCAAGAAGACAGTAAGCAGATTCAGAGTATGATTTGGAGAAAACAATAATTGTAATCTTAGTGTCTCCTATTGCTCGCATATGCTCTTCTACCTTCATTCCTTCTTGCAGATTCTGCTGGCTAATAAAAGTTTTGATTTGAGCTTGTAAAAGGACAGAGTGGAGATGAGAAACAAATCTTCTACCGATGTCTTCTCCATCAAAGTTGATGAACACATCGTGTATGAAATGGGGTTCTGATGTTACGAAGGATGAAGAAGAAGATGATGATAAAGAAGAAGATGCAAACTCCATGGAAGGAATTGAAGTCAACTCTTCAAAGATAAAGCGATAATGTTAAATTTTTAGAAAAACACTTTAAGAGTTGGAATTATATATTCACTTTTAAATATTAAAATATTTATGTTGTTTAAGTTAGATTTTTAAAGGAATTACGATATTCTGGAATTCCTAGTTTTTCGCGTTCTTTATTCTTTCATTCTAACACAAATTTTAATGGAAAATTTAGGTACTTGGTATAATTTGTTTTTACGTTTCTTATGAAGCTGTGTCAAGGAGTTTATCATTTTTTTAATTACGTGAAGAAACTATCTTTGTTAGATACCAAACTGCTTCCCTAAAAGCCATTTTAAATCAACGAATTCTCCATCTTTAAGCATTGCTAAAAATGACTATTTAAAAACACGATACAAAAATAAACTGAAATCTATTGTTAAAGAATGAATGTATAAACCAAGCAGCAATACAACACATTATTCAGAAACAAATAACCAGTCTGAACATTAAATTACACTACTTTCTACAACAAAATTTAATTAAAATAAATGGAACATGATTTATCATGAGTATTACAAGTTCTAATTTCTGATAAAGTCTTTCTCGTTGTTGACATTATTTATTCTTTATTCTCCAATTTTTATTTATGAAAGAAACTTAAGAAACTAAGTACCCCACGGAGTGATGGATGCTAGTGTGAGTAACAATTAAAGATCTCAAATTTTCGTAAATCGAAAGGCTAACCCTCTTCCGAAACAATCAATTCTTGAAGGCTTGTGAGGGTGTTAATTTGTTTTGGCAAACACTAGTTAGAAATCTTTTGATATTCAAAAATTGAAGACTTAGGGTAAACTTTATTGTAATATAATTAAATGGATTGTTTATTTGTTTAGGAGTTTTGTCTATTTTAAAGTGCAAAGATTGGTATTTTAATGTAGTGATTATTAGATAATAATATGTAATAATTGTATTTTAATGGTAGGGATTATGTCTTGGATATGAAAAGTCAAGATGTAAGTCTATAAATTGTAAGTGTCTAGTTTACACACAATATAGTAAATATAAAAGCCATACAAAGAAGTGAACAAGTTTTTCACATATAGGTTTAGTTTTGCTAACAAATTAGGCCTCAAAGCTAGAAAGCCTTAGTGTTTGAGTGGAAAAAGAGCTAAAGAAAGCTTGAGAGTTTGAGGAAGAAAGAGTGAGATGGCCACCCTTGCAACAGTGTATCTTTGTCTCAGTTGACAAAGAAAGTCAACTATGATAATTGGAATCTGCAAATGAAGGTTCTTCTTGGACTGTGAGATGTAGTTGAAAGCTAGCAGACATTCATTGAAGAACAGACGGTTCCTAAGCTGTTGTGTCACTAATGCAGAAAGCACTTTCAAAATCGTCTAATATGTTTCGATTTCAAAAAAACGATGCCTTTCAAAATGCAATGGCTTTTTTGAAAATTTTATCTCAATTATAGGCTTCAGTTCTAAAATAGTTATGTAAATATTTTCAAAAATGCCACATGCGGCTAAAGGCTTTCAAAATACTTTCAAAACCCTAGGCCTCAGTTTTAAAGAGCTAAAGGCTATAATTCCGCAAATATTTTCAAAAATTCCACTAATGACATTTTTTAAAGTATTTGCATAATTATAAGTCTTAGTTCTTTAAATAATCGAAACATATTCATCTATTAGGGTTAAATTACATTCCCATCATAGCTTTTGCCATTTGCGTCACTGCACTACTTCTCAATTGCAGAGCCACTATGCCTCTTTACTTCACGCTGCATCATTCCACCATGTCGCCACTTTCGCTACTACTCTCCTCCATTCCCTTCCTTGTAGCCAATGCGACGTGTTTTGCCACATCACCACGAGACTCCATTTCCTTCCCATTTCGAAAGAAACTAAAGGTTCGATCTTTCGTCTTGTTTTTTTTTTTTTGTTTCATAATTCTTTCTTCCTAATGTAGGTATTTTTAATGTGAGGGGTGAGAAAGGTGGTGGTGACTTTATTTGTTGGTGGGGAGCATAATGGCTCGACGGTGGTTTTGGGTGAAAAATACTAAGAAGGTGAGGATAGAAGAAAATGAAACAATAATTTAAAAAACATATATAGGGAATAGACTACGTTCAAAAAAGGCCTAAAGCATAAAGTAAAGAATATGCTTCGATTAAGACCCGAAGCCTAAATTCTACATTTTTTACCTTGTCTGAATATACTTCACTTAAAGAACCAAAGTATAATCTCCAAAATAATTAGTGTCGAAGCCACACTAGTGTGTTGAGGAAAACGCAAGTAAAGGAAAAAAAAAACTTTGTACGTGTTGTATCAAGCTAACTAAGAAAAGATAGATAACATTACGTCTTGAAAAGAAGCAAGGATCATTAAGGAGTTTTTATTGCTTGTAAAGTAGTTAGGTTGTCAAGTGAATTTGGTTTGCCAAGATAAGCAAGACTCATTAAAAACAAAGCATATCACATAATGTATATGCAACAAGTTATTCAATTTCTTGACCCCGTTTTCATTCTTTTGTTTACTTCTTTACAGCCTAGGATAATATCTTTAACGTTGAAAATGTTAAAAATATTTCGGTCACGATATTTTTTCTGATAGATTTTTCGACAGGCTGAAATTGATTGGTAAATATGCAGTCAGTAATATTTACCAAAAGAAATTATATCCATTGGTGATTATCAAAGGAAAAGTCCATCGGTAATTACCAAAAGAAAAATTCGTTAGTAAATGTTGCTAACTGATTCACCTTCTTCCTCCTCTCTCCTTCTTCTTCGTTCTTTTAGCTTTCCATTTTTTTTTCTATGTATCCTTCTTAACCTCCTCCGCATAGGCACCACACTTCAAAGGAGAGAGCCCATCTTCGTTCCAAAACTAAAACGATAAAACTTCAAACAAAAACTAATCAAAAATGAAAAATCAGAAGGTATCAAAGGAAAGGGAAGATCACGTTCGTTCGATCTGCAGGGAATACATATGGCTCACAATTTGCATCTTCAACGTGTTGCAATGGAAGTTTGATGGTGAACATTGACGTTGCTTCAACAACATTATATTATGTGTGAACTGGCGTCATGGTAAAGCTCGCATCTGTTTTCGCATTTAGGTTCATATTCAGGTGCTTGCTGCAAATGGTGGTCGGGTGGCTCGCAGAGATCAAATATTGAACGATGGCTATAGTGTGGTGGTTCTCTCACGATTTCATGTATGGATTACGTCATTTCCAAGCTCAATCAATTTGAGTCATTGACAACGACGAAACAACGTGCAAGACCACCATGTAATTGTCATAGTTATCTCGACCTTCCTTCTTCTTTGTCACTGATAACAACATCAAACACCCTGCTCACCAACTGAGGCTCTAGCCAAATAAGGACACTTTAATCATTCGTTGTGCAATGTCACGATAACCAAGGACAATAAATTATTCATCACTCACTATTTATTCAAATGGTTAATGGCTAATCAGTAAGGTTTCTTTCACGTATATATATATGAATATGTTTGATTTTTAGCTATCAACTTATGTGCAGACAAGAATTTAGGAACATTTATTTTGACTAAAAAACTTTATTCAACAACTACAACAAAAAAATAAAGTAAACAGAGATGACAAGTGGAGTATAAAAGCAAATATTTACCAATAATCCTTCAAATTCAACGTAGGGATTTATATCTGATAATTTTTGAGCTTACAATTTAAAAGGACGCTTGTTTCAGTGTTCTATTCTCAGCAATTGTAGTTAAAAAGGATCCCACCTGCATTATATCTTTTCCAATGGCCTAAGCTTCCAACAACCAGATAGGATGAGAGTTTTTAAAGATCCCAACTAATATACCTCTCTTGGGAGATAGCTTAGACTTGTACAGTCCTTCAAATTTATCACTAGTTCTTACCATCCCAACGCTTTTCACCTCCAAATTGGATTTTAGGACATCAGAAAGAAGATTTTCTTGCAAAGCAACATACCCTTCATAACGAATATTCTCAATAAAACTCTTATCAATGAATTCACGATAAATTCGATTGTAGATGGCTTTGGCTATGGACAACGCATGTTCCAGTTGTTCTCCTGAATAGCTTTTGTGTGCAGCTTCTTCCAACGCTTTTCCAAAATCATTTATCTGACGAAGTACATCATATGGGTCAATCTCGTAAAATAATTCAGCAAAGCTCCATATTGAAGCCAACCCTTCAAAGATAAAGCAATAATGTTAAAGATTAATATGTTTTGGATGTAGTCTCCAAGTGCGTTATGACTCACCCAATATCACTTTACTAAATTCCATTTATGTTTTATATTTTTCCTCCTGAACACATCTTGGTATGCATGCGTTAAATTTTTAGTAAGACACTTTTAAAAGTTGCAATTATTTGACTTTCGATTTCAAAGAAAAATTTTAAATATTAAAATATTTACGTTGTTTAAGTAAGATTTTTAAAGAAATTACGGTATTCTATCAAAACTATTAAAAGGATTTAGAAAAGGAAACACTTAAATTAATATTTAACTAAGATTTTAAAGGAAAACATTAGATGTTGTAGAATTCACAGTTTTTCGCTTTCTTTATTCTTTCATTCTAACACAAATTTTAATGGAAAATTTAGGTACTTCGAATAATTTTTTTACGTTTCTTATGAAGCTGTGTCAAGCAGTTTATCATTTTTTTTTTTAATTACGTGAAGAAACTATCTTTTTGTTACTAACCTGCTTTCCTAAAAGCCATTTTAATTCAACGAAATGGTAAAAAATGAATATTTAAAAACTCGTTACAAAGAAATTGAAATCTATTGTTAAAGAATGAATGTATAAACCAAGCAACAAAACAACACATTATTCAGAAACAAATAACCAGTCTGAACATTAAATTACACTACTTTCTACAACAAAATTTTGATTAAAACTATTAAAGTGTAATGCAAATTCTAGAAAAATATAGAAACTTCTAATATAAAAGAATTGAAATGTAATACAAATTCTATAATATCGTAGAAAAGTCTAAGATATGAAAAAGAAAATCAAGAACATACATAAGTAAAAATCTAGAACATTTCACATAACTTGTAGTTAGCATGTTCTAGAATAATCTATGGATCTATAAATATTTATGTTCTAGAAAAAAATTATTTGTTCTTAAACAAGTAGTTGATGACACAACTTTTCTAAGGATAATTGGCACAACAAATGCAAAACAAGCTTGGAACATAATACAAGAGGAGTTTCAAGGAAGTGATTTGGTATGCAGTGTTAAAATTCATTCTCTAAGACGAGGGTTTGAATTATTAAGAATGAAATAATCTAAAACTTTTAAAGACTACTATTCTAGAATAAAAGAAATAGTTAGTCAAATGAAAACCTATGGAAAAAATATTCTTCACAAAAAAATAGTTGAGAAAATTTTAATTTCTATTTCCCAAAAATATTTTAATTTCTATTTCCCACAAATGCAACTACGATTGAACAAACAAAAGATCTGGCTATATTGTCAGTATGAATAAAGTTTGAAAAAGCATGAAAAAGACCTGGTCGAAAATTCCTTTCAATCAAAACTGAAATTACGGTCTCAAAATAAAGAATATGAAGGAAATAAAAGTAGAGGAGAAATTTCTAGAAATAAAGAAAATTATAAAAGCTTCTTTATGACTCGTCAAGAAAAATATTCTCCATGTGGCATATGTAAAAAGACAAGTCACTTGGAAAAATATTGTTGGCATCATGGAAAACCTCAATGTCAGCTGCAAGAAATTTGGTCACATAAAAAAGTATTGTCGTAATAAAAATAAGCATCAATCAAACTTTGCAAAAGAACATAATCAGGAGAAACTTTTATTCTACATCAATCAAGAATCTCCTAGTGGAGAAGGAAGGTGGTACTTGGATAGTGGATGCAACAATCACATGGCAAAAGATCAAAGCATCTTCAAAGACATTGATAAATCTGTAATGTCAAAGTTCGGCTAAGAAATGGCACCACAGCGGAGTTTCGAGGCAAATGAACTGTCATAGTGTAGAAAAAGAAAGGTATGAAATTCATCAAAGACATTTTATATAATTATTTTTTTAACTCATTTCTTAAGTATAATTTTATCACCACAATTGTATAAATATATTTTATTTACTATAATATAAAAACTTAATATCATTGTCATGACTCTTATTCATCATCATTCAACATAGATTGAAATTCAAAAAATGAAAGATCTATGCTAAATTTCAATTATCATAATATTAAATGTCTTAGATGTTTCTGTTTTACACATTTATTGTTTTCTGTTTTTAGACTACTACAGTAATCTGATTTCTAGGATTTCTATTTTTAGAGCTTTTATTATTTTCTGTTAATCTGTTAGTTAGGGAGCCTCTTTGGGCTTACCGGAACCCTATATAAGGGATTCCAGCTTCTGTAATAACATATACAATCATTCAGAACAATACACAGTTTTATTTCCTATCTGTAAACTTTGATCGGTTAGAATGTTTACCTCCATCACGCGCTAACCCACTCGGATCTTCTTTTTCCGACCGATCACCGTTGTTGGTGACTTTGCCGGAGTAGGATGAAGGTAGCATTTTCCTCTCGCCCTCACAGCTGGTACACGAGCACACTCTCACCTAACTTCTAAAGATCAGAAGATTCTAACGAGACTTTTGTCTCACGCGAACATTGGGCCAGAAGCTTTGGGCCTCTTTCTTTGAGTGCTCGGCAGCATACTTTTCTTTACATAAGTTTAATGTTTTGTTTTGTATGATTTCATTCAAGTGTATATTATAATTTTTATTAGTGTATAAAAAAGTATTTAATTAGAATTTATCGAAAGAAAGTAAACATACATTTAAAATATTTTTAAACTTGGGTACTTATTCTTTTTTATATTTTTTTAATTTTATCAACTTCGTTTCATTAATGTTTGCAAACTTAGTATTTTGGTTTTCAAAAAATATTATTTAATACTCTAATTTGAAAGGTATACAATTATAATTTATTTCTAAATATTTGATATTAAAAAATAATAATTCATTTCTTTGATATTGTTTATTTAATAACATATCATATTTTCTTTGCATTGTGATTTTTTATTTTCTTTATAAAAAATAGTTATCTAATATTTAAATAAGAAAACGGTATGGATATGAGTATCAATGTATATACTCCTTACTTGATAAGATAAAGATGAGACAAAAATTACGTTTAATATGTTTTAATTTCTTATTTTTAAGGTGAAATTAGAATCATCTTTTTTAATTTTGATATATTTTGATCTTTAAATTTTTTTAAAAAAAATATAGTTATTTTAATTTAATTACTTAAAAAAAATTATATGTAAGATATGTTTCTCAGCTAATATTAAAGTAAAAACGTATAAAATTATGTAAATAATTCAAATATTAATATAAAATGATACTTAAAAAAAATTAAAAAAATTATGTCCATTCATTTTTCAAACTTAATAAACAGAAATTTTAATTTTGATCCAAGTTAAAAGTTTACAAACAAGTTTAACCCAATTTTTTACCATTGAAAATGATTATAGAAATCGGAATAAATTTGTTAGTTCAAGGATGAATGAATGACATCCCTGATCATCCCAAACTTGCATATTCTTACCGAAATCTTTTTTTGTTATGTAATAATCCATGGCCAAACAACCATAACTCCTTCCTCATTATTGTAATGTCCCACTTTTGTTGACCTCATGGATTTGGTCACATGGGTTGAAAACTATACAAACACATTAATGGCTATTGCTTCTTGCACCCTCACACTAATAGAAAAAGACTAAATTATCCTTTATCATTGCATCACACTATCACTTCCACATTTTCACTGTTATCCCTTTCATCATCCTCCCTATTGCAGAGGAATAAGAAAAAAAAATGAAAAAATGAAGAAAAAAAAAGCTTATTTCGAAAAACTTTCTAAAATGTATTTCATATTCCGAAAATTTGTTTAGTAAGTATTATATGTAATTTGGAAAATTTATTCCAGCAATCTTATTTTAGAATGCAAATCATTGGTTTAGAAAATTTTATTCTAAAAGTCTTTTCAAAGAAATTTTAGAAAACTTATTTTGAAAATTTTCGGAACATATATTCTAGAAAACAAATTGATTTATTTTGTTAAACAAACCTTTTTAAAATAAATAAATAAATACAAACAAACAGGATCGTCATAGGTTTAGGTATAGCTAAGCACTTATCATTATTTTATGATTTTTTTTTTACAAATTTTGTTATCAATTTGTTTAATTTTCGCATATTAAAAGTCTAATTAAGTAAGGACATATCATAAAACATAATAGGAAAAACAAAGTGAAAATGATAACTTCTATGGAAAAAATAGTGATAAAATATATTGTTTTAGTTTTAGTTTTTAAACATTTTTTACGCGTTATATATATATATATATATATATATATATATATATATATCATAAATTTTTATTTTTGTCTGAAATCTTAAATAGGTCTCTTATTTTTTTGGCGTATCAATTGGATTCCTATTATTGTAAATTTGAATTGGGTTCCTATTATTGTAAATTTGATTCAATTAGAAACATGCAGTCAAATTCACCAAAGGACCCTTTAATATTTGGTAAAAAAAAATTAAGGAGAAAGGTGATATCGGATTGAGAGAAGGACAAAGGTGGAAAGATAAAGGCTTAAACCCCTCATTGGTCCTCATATTTGTGTGCAAATCTCAGTTTGGTCCTCAAGTTTTGAACTATCTCAATTGGGTCATAATTTTTGTAAAAATGCACACATTTTACCCTAACCGTTAAGTTGTCTCAAACGGCGTTAATTGATGTTGTGATGAATTTTTTATTTTAGGCTTAATCCCTCCCTTGGTCCTTATGTTTGTGTGAAAATCTCAGTTCGGTCCTCAAGTTTTTCCTCAAGTCCTTATGAAATGCAAACATTTTACAACATTTTACCCCAACGGTTAAGTGTATTGAGACGGCGTTAACTTTGAATTGAGCTGTAATTTTTTTTTATGTTTTAAAATCATTAAATCCACGTGGCTATGGTCTTTCTTTTTCCTTCCAATCACAGTTCACTCATTCCTCCACCCTCAAACCCCCCGACTCACACATTTTCTCCCTCTCAAACTAAAAAATGATGTCGTTGTCGACAGTTCAAAAATTATGACCCAATTGAGACTGTTCAAAACTTGAGGACCGAATTGAGATTTTCACACAAACATAAGGACCAAGGGAGGGATTAAACCTAAAATAAAAAATTCATCTCAGCATCAATTAACGCCGTTTGAGACAACTTAACGGTTAAGGTAAAATGTGTGCATTTTTACAAAAATTATAACCCAATTGAGACAGTTCAAAACTTGATGACCAAACTGAGATTTGCACACAAATATGAGGACCAATGGAGGGTTTAAGCCAAAGATAAAAGATAAATTTTTAATCTTTCCACCTTTGTCCTTCTCTCAATCCGATATCACCTTTCTCCTTAAAATTTTTTTAAAACAAAACTCAATTTTAATGTCCCATGTCATTATTCATTCAATTGAGCATGTCACGTTACCAAATATTAAACGGGACCTATTTAAGATTTTCGACGACAAAAATAGAAACTTATCCTGAGATTAAACATATATATATATATATATATATATATATATATATATATATTATTCTCCTTCTTTATAGTTTCATAATTCTTTTTATTTTCTTTTATTTCACATATTTTTCTATATCTTTAATCGTTTGACTTGTTTTATATCTACGAAATCCTTTACATCTTTAAACATCTTTAAAGTAATTTTTCTCTTATCATAATTTTTTTTACATAGCAATATTTGATTCTTAATGTCAATTGTTCAATCACATAAATCTTTTATTTAGTTTGTGATTTAAAAATTTCATCTTTTTTTATTCTCTTTGATTTTTAAATTTTTTTATTATCTCTTAACAATTCAACTACTTTGATATTTGGAAAATTTTTCTTAGATTTTTAAGATACTATTCATCTAATCATGATCTTAATTATACATTTGATGCGATTTCACTTAATGATATATCAACTTGTTTTGAAGACACACATTTAATATTTTTACTTCTTTTCAATTTTTGTTGTTGTTTACTATCATGTAAAATATTGTTTTTGATTAGTTTTATATAATTTTTTTAACTAATTTCATAAGTATAATTTTATCACCCTAATTATATAAAAACATCTTATTTACTATAATATAATAATTTAATGTCATTACCATGACTTTTGTTTATCACCATTCAACATAGATTGAAATTTAAAAGATGAAATATCTATATTAAATTTTAATTATTATAAGTTTTTTTTTTTGTAATTTCTTTCAAGTGATATATTATAGTTTCATTACTATATAGAAAAAAATTTAATTAGAATTTATAGAAAGGAAGTAATATACATTTAAAATATTTTTAAACTAGGATACTTTTTTTATATTTTTTCAAACATTTTTTTTAAATTTTATTAACTTTATTTCATTTGTAAACTTAATAAAGATATTTTACATTTCATAAATTTTTTATACTCTAATTTAAAAAATATATATATAATTATAATTTATTTCAAATATTTGATATTAAAAAAATAATAATATATTTATTTGATATTAAATATTTAATAACATCATGTTTTTTTTGTGTCGTGATTTTTTATTCTTTTTATAAAAAATAGTTGTTTTATATTTAAACCGTAAGAAAACGGATATGAGGATGAATATCGATATATATTTTTGCTTGATAGGAATAAAGATGAGATAAAAATGGGTTAAATGTGTTTTTAATCTTTTTATTTTAAAGTAAAATTGTAAATAGTTTATGTAATTCTTATACATTTTGGTGTTGAAATTTTAAAAATAAATTAATATAGCTCGTTTAATCTAATTATTTTAAACTTTTTTATTTATCAAATATGTTTTTCAACTGACATTGAATATGAGAATACGTCAAATAATATAAATAATTCAAATGAGAACATGAAATGTATTTAACATGTTAAAAAATGTAACATAATTGAATTAAAAATTGAATTAAAAAGATTATATTCATTATTTTTAAAATGTACCAATTAAAATATATGAAAAGTTCCAAACATAGATAAATTTTAATTTCACATCTAATTATGTTTAACACATAAAAATATTACACCCATTCAAAATAAACATAAAAATTGAAATATTTTTTTTTCTTTAAAAGTAAATACGAAATGATGAAAGTCTTCCTATATGATTTGGGTTAAATATGTTTTTAGTCCCTTAACTATCACACGATTTTGAATTTAGTCCATATTCGAAAATTTTGTTTATTTTACTCCTCTTAGTTTTGAAACTATTATAATTAGTCCTTAAAATTGAATGACATTAAGTTTTCTTTGATGTGACAAACGACGAGTCCACGTCTAATGCCACCTTTCGTGCCACGTTCATTGTTTCATTTTTCAAGTTGAACCTAACTTTGGCATCTACGGCGACCCATAAGCCTCCTGTCTCTGCTCCCTCGGCCTCCACACCCTTCAGCACCGTGACCAGGAAGGCGCAGTCATCGTCGCCGTCCACGACAATGACAAATCATTGCGGAAAAAATATCAGCACACCACAAAGGCATCTACATTGTTCACGGAATCAAAGGAACCCTAAACAGTGTAAATCATAAATGCACTACAAATTTCCTTTGACAATCGCAACACTAAATTAACAAAAAGCTATTAAATCAAATCTCAGTTTCATTTCATCTCCTAAATTACATTTTCCAGAGAAAGAGAAATCAAAAGACAGTCGCAAATTAATAAGAAGGGGACAAAATCGGTTGAAGAACAGAAATATGGAACCATATGATCAGAATTGGAAGTGAGAAATTATGGAAAATTAAAATCGAAAGAGAAAGGAACAAACAGGTAGCCTTCATCCTTAAGCTCTCTGAAGAAAGTACTGAAACCTTTTATTTGATCAATTTTAGAACATTCTTCACCACCGACGCCCTGTCACTCTTCTTCCTCCTTTTGGGCTATTGCTAAGGCTGCGTTTGGTAGCACCAAATACAAATAACATATAAATGACGGTTAAGAAAGAGAAGCTATGAATAATCTAGAATATAGATAGAAGGAAAAATAAATGTTAAATGATCAAACAAGCTCTTACACGAGAGCTTAGCCTCATCGAAGACGTCAGAAACGAGTCCAACACCGTTGACTGAGTGGAAGAGGTTGTCGTGGACGACGACGATGTTGACGCCTTCCTGGTCATGGTATTGGAGGGCGTGGAGGGTGAGGGAGTAGAGACGGGATACTTCTGAGTCGCTGTAGATGACGAAGTTAGATTCAACTTGAAAAATAGAACAATTAATGTGACACAGAAGGTGGCATCAGACGTAGACTCATCGTTTGTCATATGAAAGAAAATTTAACGTCATTCAATTCTAAAGACTAATTATAATAGGAACTAAACCCAAAATCACATAATAATTAAGGCATTAAAAACATATTTAGTCTATATTATTAGAAAGAAACATAACCTTATCGAAATTTTTGTGTTATGTAATAATCCATGTCCAAACAACCTTAACTCCGTGGTCATAATTGTAATGTCCCACTTTTGAGTGACCCTGTTGACCTCTAATATTAAATTGATTGTTGGAAGTCGGAACAACATTCATGGATGTTAAAACAGAGGTGAACTTGATTCGTTAGTGTAAGTTTGGTGATTCCATGAAACACACAGTGAAGAAGGTTATTAGTAGGAAGTAAAATTTGAGACAGAGCAAAGGGTTGGAGTGAGTGAGACGTCAACACAAAAAAACAGAGATGGTCACATGTGACTGCACAAAGCACAATGAAGAGCATGGGTGCGCGTGCGTCTGTGAGGTTTGAAAATAAGGTAAACGCATTCACGAGGAACCCCTCGAAATTGGGGTACCCAATAACTCAAGGGTAGTTAATGCCTTAAATTACCCTTTCACAACTTTCATCCTTCTCTTTATCTTCAAATAAATGTCCACTTCTATAATTTTTTCATTTCATTTCATCCAAGTCGTATAATCAAATATAGATATGCATTGGTCAATTTAGTGTATTTCTTTTACTCAATTTAGTTATTTCTAATAGGGTTGACTGGGTTTGTTTTTTATTCAACAACTCAGTCAAATAAAACCTAATTATAGGTAAGTCGGATTCAGTTTGAAATAAGAATTAAATATATTTTTTATCTTTTAAATCTCAATAAAAATTAGAATTAATTATTTTAAAACTTTAATTTAATTTAGTCTTTTAACTTAATTTTTTAAAATTTATTTTTAAATATATTTTATCATAACATTTGAATTCATTATTTTATTTGAAATAATATTTTCTTCAATAATATAAGTTGAGAAATATGTTTAAAATTTTAAATAAATTTTAAAAAAATTATTAAAATAACTAAATTCATACTATTTTAAAAATAAAAATATAAATTAATTTAAAATTTCGAAAAGAAACTAATTTTGAATTTTATGAAAAATTAAAGAAAAAAACATATTTAGTCCTTTAAATAAGTTGATGAATTTATAAAATCTTGATCTAATTGAATGAGAACAAAAATATAATCAAGTTGAGTTATGAAATTAGAGTATTTTGAGGTTATTCTTTAAAATTTTAATTTAATCAAGTTTATTTTATTTTAAATGAGCGTGTTTTAACGAAGAGATCTTATATAACAAAAATCTTAATCTTATGATGTAATGTATACTATTTATTATGGAGATGTTTTTAGTAATCATACCTATGATCATAACATAAGTTCAAAATATAGATATCATAAAATCCTCTTATTAATTATAATATATTATACGACAGAATTAAAGATTTTAAGTTTTAAATATGGTCATAAATCATAAAAAAATAGAAGAATTAATTTTTTTCAACAATCAAATGTTATATTATTTAAGGTGTAAATCTTATAAAATCCTTTAATTTAGATAAAGATAGTTAAAAGAATCTAAAAGTAATATGATAGAAATTTAAAAAAAAATGTAATTTAACATACAATTCAAAACTCAATTTTGTTGAGTTCCTTATACAAAGTTTGTACTAAAAGTTAGAAAAGTTTGTAAGCAATATTTGATTTAAGTAAACTTGTAGAAATATGGAATATATAATCTAATTGAAAATACTATGTTTAGAATATAAGTGAAAATAATAATGAGACAAGGTAACATGAGAAATGTGAAACCATTAATAAGGAGGCGTAGAAAATATCCAGTGTGGACATTTACACGTGATCATATTGAATTTACAATAATTAATTATCCATGTCATTAATTTTTTAATAACCAACGGACAAAAGTAATCTTTTTGATTTAATTAAGAAAAAAATTAGATATATAATTAAAAGTTATCATTTTGTCCAATAAACCTAAAACCAATTTAACCTAAATATACTAGTTGCTTGGTTAAAGGGAAGAATAAAAATAAAAATGATGAAATTAAAGGAGTTCGTAAAGTAAAATAAAACTAAATGAACTTAATTAATTTTTATTTCATTTTTAATTATTTTTCTATTTTTTTTATTGAATTAAATACTTTTACATTGAAGAAAATGAGGAATAATTATTGTTTGCTTGTGTTAAAGTTAGCAAGAAAAAAATAAAAAAATAAATCAATAATTATATAAATGATCAAATTAATAAAAAATATATTTTACAATAAACCACTCTACTTTTCTTATTTTCTATTATATTTTTCTTAAAAACCATTATTTTTTATTTTATTTTATTTTTGTTAATTTTTCATAAACTTAACCTAATAAATTTTTATTTTTTATTAATTTATTATGAATAAATAATCCGTCTAATATAATAAAAATCGATACATTTAATTTATATTATGACAAAAAAGATTAAAATCTTAATATTAAAAAATAAATTTTATTAATCATTTGAATTTCATTAAAAACTACTATAATTAAATATATATTTAATATTTAGTAATGGTGATCTCTTTATTTATAAATGTGTAGCTTAAATAATACAAGAACAACAATATGTGGCAGTCGTGGTCACACTAATTGTTGTGATTATCCTTGGTTTAGTCAATATAAAGTATATAGAGAACAAAGTCAATGAAGAATTCAACTTCTATGTGAGTAACGCCATCGTGCTCAACTTCTCCTACAACACCACTACCACCACCTTCACTTACAACCTTGCTCTTTTCGTCCTCATCCTTGAAAGGTTTGACTTCCTTAAATATGTCAAGGCAACAGTCTCGTACCTAAATCATACATTTGCTTCGAAACCAGATGAAACCTTGATCCAAGGTATCACCGGACTTAGGATGCGCTTCAACGATGAGTATATCGTGTCTTTCACTAAAGATCAACTTTTGACGTTAAACAATAACCAAATGGCTGGGCTTTACAACATCACTATCAGATTATGGCCATTGATAACATACTCGGACTACATCAAAGCACGGATTATGAAGAAACTTGTTTTATGTGACATACAATTTCCTCCTCAATCTAGGGTTTTCTGTGGTTGGACCAATCATGAGTAAGAAGAGTTGAGAAAAGCGATCATTATTACAATTCATTTTTATTATTTTTATTTGGTTCATGGAATAGAGGTTTGTATTTATTTACATGTTTTGGAGTTTTTTTTAATGTAAATTATTTACCATTAACATGCAATGTAAAGGAATTATCTTTCTTGGTTTTTGGTAGAAGAGGAAGGAAATCACAGAGTATGGTAATGCATTTAATTGTTCATAAATGATATCCAGTTTTAAGTTAGGATTTGAGATTTTGTGAAGATAAGCTATTATGGGTATGAAATGTAAGGTTAATTAGAGTTTGATTAGGATTGATGAGATTTTTTCAACGTTGATTGAGATTTCTTTATTCAATGGTGACTTGTTAGGATTAGGTTTGCATGATATATCAAATTCAGTGATTATATTTTGCAAATAATCTCTAGCAGTTTTCTTTAACTAATATGTTTCGAGAAAGTTACCATATAAAAAATTAAGAACTTGATTTTCATAATAATTTGTTACATCCGAGAAAAGAACGCTATTATGAATAAAACTTGAAGCATTGTTTTTGCAAAAATATCTATTTTAGAATTACTATTTAATAAAATATTATATTATAATAAAATATTTTTTATATATAGTATAAGATGATTGTAGAAGTGAGAAAAAGTCAAAAGATATATATAAAGTCTTATATTAACTTTTTAGTTTTGAGTATAATATATTTTGTAAACTTTTTTTTATCTTTTTACATATCAAATCATAACTTTGAACCATTATACTTTTAAATAGAAAACAAATGCATCATAGTTGTTAATTATAATTTAAAATGTTATGTTTATCATGATCACTGTCATATTACTTGTCTCTTATATTTTTAATATATATAGATATTAAATATATGGTGGGATCTAATGTGTTTACGAATTTAAATAATAAAAAATCAGCTATAAAGGAACTGTGTAGACAGGGTAATTTTTTATGTTTTATTATGAATAGAAATATGCAAGTAATGTAAATAGGCATTTTCATCTATTTAAAAAAGATAATTAAAATTAGTTTATATTATTAGATTTAGGAGCTAAAATAAACATGTTTAAAATTATTTAAACAAATAAATAATTAACAATCAGTTTATATTATTAGATTTAGGAGATAAAAAAAATATTTTTAAAACTATATTAATTTGCGCGTTGAATTAAAAATAAATAGACTAGGATATTAATATTTTTTAATGGTTCAAAAATAAAGAACATCTTTCTTTTAGAGAGTTTTTCATGTGACTTGTTTTCTTTTCATTTAATTTTTGTACAAATAGTCAAGGTAATTGGAAAAATATTAATGAATATTTTGGATTTTTTTTTTCTATTCATATTCTGTTATAAAATCCTTTAATTTAGATAAAGATAGTTAAAACAATCTAAAAGTAATATGATAGAATTTTTTTTTATTAAAAAAAAGTAAACATACAGGCGTAAAAAATATCCAGTGTAGACATTTACACGCGATCATATTGAATTTACAATAATTAATTATCCATGTCATTGATTTTTTAATAACCAACGGACAAAAGTAATCTTTTCTTATTTAATTACGAAAAAAATAGATATATAATTAAAAGTTATCAAATTGTCCAATAAACCTAAAACCAATTTAATAAAAAAATAAATTATTTTTTATTAAATAAAATAAACAACGGACAAAATTAATTATTTTTCTATTTTTTATTAAATTAAATACTTTTACATTGGAGAAACTGAGGAATAATTATTGTTTGCTTGTGTTAAAGTTAGCAAGAAAAAAATACAAAAAATAAATCAATAATTATATAAATGATCAAATTAATAAAAAAATATTTTACAATAAACCACTCTATTTTTCTTATTTTCTATTATATGTTTCTTAAAAAGCATTATTTTTTATTTTTGTACTTTGTTAATTTTTCATAAACTTAATCTAATAATTTTTTAGTTTTTAATTTTATTAATTTATCATGAATAAATAATCCGTCTAATATAATAAAAATTGATATATTTAATTTATATTATGAAAAAAAAATTAAAATCTTAATATTAAAAATTAATTTTTATTAATTATTTGAATTTCATTAATAAGTACTATAATTAAATATATATTTAATATTTAGTAATGGTGATGTCTTTATTTATAAATGTGTAGCTTAAATAATACAAGAACAGCAATATTTTATTTTCTTCTCTAAAACTAATAAAAAAAATTGAGGAGTGTCCAAAGAAAGAAGCAACCAGCTTTAACCTTTAGTCCTTTTCTGATGCATTGGAAGACACATTTTAGCAGCAACAAAATAGCTGATAAAAGCTCATCACACCATTTAAAATTGAATCCAAACAAAAGGAGAATACACTTCAGTACTTCACTTTCACACATTCTTGGATTCCATTCAACTTCTTACATATTTTAATATAAATTTTTACTTCAAAATCTAGTACTTTTATGAATTTTGATTAATTTCTGTTAAAAAAAATGTTGGTATCCTTTTTGAGAGAACTCATGCATGGTAGCACAATTTTGTTTTTATTTCCAAGTCTCAGCTCCAACAGAGGTAAAAAGGCTACTCTAAAGTACTGAATCTATGACATGCTTGGATAAAAAAACTTGACATATAAAAAATACATTAAATCCTTAGAACTACAAGAAGAAAACAATTAATATATTTAATAAAAGAATTTCCAGCTTTAACATTCTTTTATGAGGAGCCTTTTTCTGTGACATTGTCTTGGGATATTACACAGAACCAAACAAAACAACCAACACATAACCCTTTGAATTTTCACCTTACTCTTTGTTTTCTCATACCCTTACCTCTTTGTCCCTCTGCTTCTCACTGTGAAACTTCTTTATCTCCCTTCTCTTCTTTTTACCTCACTTTGCTTTCATTCTCCATACCCTGTCAACTTCACTTTTTCTACCCTTCTCTATCTCTCTCTCTCTCTCTCTCTCTCTATATATATATATATATATATATATATATCTTTCTCTCACATCACACATTCTCCTCTTTTTAAATCCTTCACCTCCAACTCTGAGAGCCTCAACCATAACCCTTTTTCCTTGTTCAGTCATCCATACACTCCTTCACTTCACAAACACTTTGTGTAGCTGCAATGGAAGTAAGTCATAAGTCTTTGTATTATATTGCTATTGTTCTACATGTTTTGTTATGCTACTTGTTTAGTTAATTTTCATGTTTGAGTTTATTGGTGATTTTGTCTCTATGTTATTCGCACTTGGTGTATGCTTTGATGTAAGTTCTTAAACTTATATGTGAAAACTGAGTTTTTAGTCAAAATTTGAACTTGTTAATGTATTCTTTAAAGGGTAATCAGTAATATGCAACTGAAGTCACTCTCTCTAAACTGATAGAAAAACCAGAGTCAGAAAATCAAGCTTAGTGTTATATTTTGTTATGCTACTTGTTTATTTAACCATGGTGTTTTGGGGTTACTGATACTTTAAAAAAAAAACAAAAACTGATGGAAGTGACTGAACAATTATGTATAAATTTTTAAAACATTGTGAGTATTTTTCTTGTGATACAAAGAGTGATTTTTGTTGCTGATGTGTTGATTTCTTGTGTAGGAATATTACTACAAGAGGCATCATGTGCCAGCATTTGGGAGCTGGGATTGGAATGATAATCTTCCCTTCACTCAGTGCTTTGAGTCTGCAAGACAAGCTGGTTTGTTAAGATACAGTTATTCTGAGTCTGAAGATAGAGACCTTTATGTCACTGGGGACTTGTATGAGAATGATGTTGTCACACCTGCTATGATTGTTGTTCCTCGTAGAAGGGTATGTGTATGTTCAATATGCTTCTAAATCTTCTTTTTCTGAATTTTTCCTTAGTGGTTTTTTGTTAGGATAAATTTCTTTGTGAGTCATGCATGAGTTTTTATTTTAGTTAGTGGTGAAACTGCATATTTCTTCTTCACTCTGTGTTGGCTTAACACAACTTGTTTCTGGTTAGCTGAAAGAGAAATGAAAGTTCCTTGTACAGAAACAAGAGTATTTTCTGTTAGAATATAAGTTAATCATTGCTTGTATGAGTCATTCACGTTAGTAGGAGATTATTAAAGTGATTAAAGTGACACTCAAGTATTGCTCTATAATTAACCTGTGTGCATAATATTAAAGGCACAAATTAGTTAAACAGTTCATTGTCTTTTGAGCATTTTTTATGTTATCTTGTGCTTGATCATGATAAAGGGTCTTGTATTTTCAATTTTGTTAAACCAAGGTTGGTGCATCAAAAGAAGGTGAAAATTAATGACAGGAAAACGAAGTTCCAATGTTTCATCCATATGACAGGGTTAGACCATGAGTGTTGAAAAACAAAACAACTTTGTCTTCTTCTTTCTCTGTGGCATTTCTTTATACTATGTAGGCACACTTTATTGTGGGCCCTACTATAGTAAATGACACTCATGATTCATGCCACAGGGTGAGAAATTATTAACACAAACTTTTCCAATAGCACACAGATTGCTGGTGAAGTTGTGTATCTGACAATGATTAACAGTTTTAAATTAATACTTTTATAATAAAGTATGATTATAAAGAACTTAGTGCAATAGGTGCAACTTTAGGCTTTATTGTCCATGTCAATTGGTCACTAAAAACACAGACAATGGGATCCATTGGTGTCATACCAAGGTGGTAAAGTAATCAAAGATGAAATTTCCAATGTAATGATGAGTAATGTAGCATACAATGAAGGGTAAACATTCATGTCTAACATCTTCAAAGGTCACTTTCTTTTTTTTCTTCTGATGGGGTTCTTAACTTGTGGCTGACAATGTAGGAAAAGGTACGTTGCCAGCATGAAAAAGAAGCAAAAAAGCAGAATTGGGTGAGTAATGTGAAGGAGCTATCTAGCCCAACTAATCCAATTCCAAGACCAAAACCAAAGCCAGTGGATGAAGACTTGTACAAGATCTCACCAGAGCTACTTTATGCCAAAACTAGGAAGGTCTTAATTCTTTAACCCTTTTAACCTTTCTTCTCCACTAACATTAAATTTTGGTTGAGCTTTATTGCTTTCATAATAATCTCAAAATTCATTGCATATTCAAAACCTTTTCCTATTGAATCTTTAGCAAAAGTTTTGACAAATTTCCTTTTGTTACTGTTATTTAACCTTTTGCTTTTGTTAAATGCAGAAGATATAATAAAGGGTTGTGTTTCTTGTTCACTAAGCTCACATCTTTGTTGAGCTTTACTTTCATACTGTCAAAAACTCATTGCATATTCAAACCTTTTCCTTTTGCATCTTTTTCCAAAGTTTTAACAAGCTTCCTTTTCTGATTTCCATTTTATAGTATTTTCTGCTTTTGTTGAATGCAGAAGATAAAGGGCTATGTTTCTTGTCCACTTAGCTCACATTTTTGTTGATCTTTAGTTTCATAATGTCAAAAACTCATTGCATTGCATGTTCAAACCTTTTCCTTTTGCATCTTTAGCAAAAGCTTTCTTTCTAATTTTTATCTTATTGTATCTTCTGCTTTTCTTGAATGCAGAAGAGAGGATTGTGTTTCTCTCAACTAAGCTAACATTTTTGTTGAACTTTACTCTCATAGTGTCTAAAACCTTTTCCTTCTGCATCTTTAAGAAAAGTGTTTGACAGATTCCCTTTTTGTGATTGTTATCTTATGCTTTTGTTGAATGCAGAAGAGAGGGTTGTGCTTCTTTCCAAGCTGTTTGATACCAACATGCATTGCCTGAGATTCAAGGAAACATGAGAGGAGCCAATGTACATACAAGTGAAATAGAGAACAGATACTTAATTGGATGATATTTGAATCCAAAAGGGGCCAAGAAGATTTCACCATTATATATATAGTCACATGATTACTGTGGCAAGCTCTTTTGTTGTTTAGTTATTCTTTGGTTTTTACCGTTTGATTTTTGTTGGGGTGTTTTATTTTGTCTTTTTCTATGTACTTTTGGGTGAAATAATTGATGATAGGTCTTGAACTTTGGTTGTAAAAACTCTGAACCAGAAGTTTAAAGATGCCTTTTTTTTCATTGATTTATGTTAGTAGCTTCTTTATTCAGAGTTATGCTAAATGCCAATGACCAATGCAAAAATTTAAGTTTTGTACCAAAAGATGTTGTAAGGTTATTAATTCAATTAAAGGCAATTAATTTTCTCTTTTGACTCTAGGGTTTGTGGAAATGGGGTTTGATATCATCTTGTTGCAAGGTTATGGCTAAATCAACATAATTTTGTGTATTTTGAAGACTCGGGACAGTAAAAAAAATCTAACAGATCTAAATTCCGAAATAACAGATATGTCAGGTGAAAAACTTTATTATTATTGACTAGAAGGTGTATATGTATGTGTAGATGTATATTAATTTTAGTTTTTTTTATGGAATCTTTCACTGAATTTTATAATAAATTAATCTCGTTTATGATCAATTATTATATTAGTAGTAATTTAATGAGTCTAATAATTATGAATTGTCTTTTATAAATAACTTTATATATAAGAGACAAGACTATTTTAATCTTTTTTTTAACTTATCAAAGTAGACACGCAAAAACCAAAAGTAGGTTAGGTTATAAGAGGATGATAAAAGTATTTATGTCCGAAGGTATTTATAATAAAATTTGTGATAAATAATTAGTATATGTATTTTAATATTTATTTATAAATAGATGCGAATATTATATTACTTATTAATTATTAAATTAAAATTAAATTTTAATTTATATTTTATTAAGTTAAATTAATAAAATTAAATTAATTTATATTTTATTAAGTTAAATTTATTTAAAATTAAACTTTAATTTATATTTAATTTATATTAATTTAAGATTTAAATCCTCGTTTGGTCCTCATATTTGTGTGTCAATCTTAATTTGGTCATTGTATTTCTTTTGTCTCAATCGGGTCCTATTACTTGTAAAAATGAGGCAATTAAGTCCTCTCCGTTAAGTTTTCTCTTACGGCTTTAAAAGATGCTGAACTGTATTTTTTTTAAATAAATTCTTACCATCAGAAATTTCCATTAAAAAAAAATTCCCACTCATTAACTTCGTCTTCTCCATAAAAACCCTAGTCGTCAGCATGCGCCACCATCATCCTCGCCAGAACCACCATCGTGCTACACAACCATCAATGGTTACCAGAAGAGACAGATTCAGCAACATCGTGACCGCGTGCTCCTGCGTCCACGGATCGTTGTACCGGAGCAGCGAAACCAGAGCAGGCACCGCACCAGACTCGTGCGATCAGAGCGCGATTGTCCGCTTTGTTCTTCGCCAACAGCCTCAGCTTCGCCGCTGTCGATCGCTTCACCGCCACCGACGGAGAATGCAGTTCGTCGACGCAGATCTTCACCGTGGGCTGAAGATCCTCCGGCGAGATACTCTCTATTATCTCCGTGGAGAAACACTCCCGTTGGAGAAACCCTAGGCAAGGCTCGGGCTCAGGTTCGGGCTCGCGATTCCCGTCAACTGCAGGTTCGTAGGAGGAGACGGTGGCGAGCCTCTGGAGCTCTCAAGAGATATCGCTGCTGCAAGCAGAGAAATCGCTCAAAGCTTGAGAGAGCTCGAGAAGTTGCTCCTTTGTAACGGAAGATTTAACTGACTTTGAGTTAACTCCTCCTTCTTCCTCTTCTTCATCATGTATAATTATCAACTCCTCCTTCTTCCTCTTCTTCATCATGTTACTGTACTGTTTTCTTTTTCTGTCAATTTTGTTTTCTCTGTAATATTGCTTAGTTTGAAGTGTAAACCCTATAGTTTTTCTACTAGATACTTATTGTATAATTGGTTTTTTCTATGTGAAAAATGTTTTGTTTCCACAGGTGAACCCTTCTCCGGAATCGTGATTGGCGTAGTAGAAATACACACGACACGAGGACAACATCTGTGCTGAGTTTCGTCACAGCACCCCAGCAGAACGCTTGCGAGGTGTTTGCTAAAATGCTGCAGAGGAAGCCTTCCCCGCCAGAGAGTGCTGACATGGAAGGAACGACGTTCGTAACGGAGGGCAGAAAACCACCAAATTGCACACAATAGGAAGAAGCATCAGCTTTATGGAGCTTCCTATACCTTTCAGCTTCAAAGCATGGCCACTCGTGGGTGGAGAGAAATGAAAGATCTCATTGAAAGAGTTTCCTTTGAATTTGATAGGTGTTATTGGCTCTCTAAAGAACTGACCTCTGCCAGAGAAGGTAACATAAGTATTTTTTGACATTAGAATATGGTGAGTTGCCTGAGAAATTTTGGAAAGTCCTGAAGACGATCACATTTTTTGTTATTATCTGCCATTTATTTATGAACTTGAGGATCCTCTGTTTCCTCTTCAATCAAGATCACCAAATTTCTCACTTTCAAATCGAGTAACGGCGACGAAGAAGACGAAGAGTCCAAGAATGATTGTCATGTCATAATTCTTTAATTTAAATAAAAATTCCATGTAATTAAACAATGACATCAGCATAAACACATCATCACATGTTAACGCCGTAAGAGAAAACTTAACAAAGAAGACTTAATTGCCTCATTTTTACAAGTAATAGGACCCGATTGAAACAAAAAAATATGATGACCAAATTGAGATTGACACATAAATATGAGGACCAAACGAAGATTTAAACCTTAATTTAATTTAATTTATATATTTTTTTATAATTTTATTTATATTTTATTTTAAAATTTTATTACATATCTTTTTTAAATATTCATAATTATTAGGAATACATGTGAATAATTTTTAAACAGATATATTATGAATAAATGGATGAATTTTTTTGTTATTGATTAAATAATAGATAAATATTATCCGTCTTCATCCAACTCATTATTATTCTAAGAAGAATCATTCTTCTCTCTTTTTTCTTTTAAATTGAATAGTAAAAACGCATATTACTTATTAGATTCATTAAATACTAAGAAAAGAGATAATATTGTGAAAAATAATTCTATTATAATTAATTTTAGCTTTTATGAGATTTTTTCTTTTGAAAAATTAAAATAGTTTCTGAATTAATTATATTGGTGATTTGATATTAGTTTTTCAGTCTAATATTATTAATAATATCCATTAGGCTGATGAAAAGGGTCTATATTTATTATTTTGTAAAATTGAAATTAAGGTAATTTGTTTTGTTTGATTCCTAATGAAACCTGAAATTTATTCTTGATTATGCATCTTCATACATATAATTATGAAATTACTTATTTGTTCTTATTTTCTTTCTTCATATTCTTTTTCATCCTCTTTCCCTTGTTCTTCTTCTATCTTCCTCAACTTCACCTCCATCGACGTTTTCTCTTTTTTCCTCCATTTTCATTGGTGCTCTCCATTCACCACCTTTATCTATCTCCATTAGCTTCTCTTCCCATTCTTCACCCTTCACGAGCCTCTTTTTCAACATTCCTCTTCACCTTTTTCTTTCCTAAAATTCAAATTGTGTAATTTAAAATATATTCTTTTATTTATGGAATATAAAAATTGTATTTCGAATTATGCATTTCGAAACATTTCTCATTTATAAAAATATTCAAAAGAAAAAAATATTTCGAAACATCTTGTACCCTTATAAAGATATTCTCATTTATCTTTTTTGAATTATAAAATTCAAAAGAAAAAAATAATTATGGATTGTGTAATTTAGATACTTTTTACAAATTCTATTTTTTTTAAAAATTACTTTTGGATTACATAATCCAAAAGTAAAAAATAGTTAAGAAAAAAAGCAACTTTTCAATTGTATAATCAGAAAATCATTTTTAATTTTTAAATTGTGTAATCTAAAAATATTTTCTTAAGAAAAAAAATTTGAATTGCATAATGTTAGAGTATTTTTTACTTTCAGATTTTGCGAAGGATAAAATAAGAATTTCTTTATATAAAAGTGCAAGAAAAAATATACAAAGCTCCTGGGAGAAGCTGGTCCATTCTCATTGCATGGGCTGAGTCCTACACAATTCACATAAGGCCCAATAGCTATTGATAAGTTTTCATATTTGGTAATGTATTGTTACTCAACTGTACAAGTTTTAGTAAAATAAGTTTTTTAGACTAATTTCTCGATAACGTATTCTATAATAGAAATAAAAAATGAAATGTGCTTTTATAAAAATTAAAATTCATTTTTAAAAAATTTTAATTTTTTTATTTGTGTTCAAGCTAATTTTAATTTTTAAAAATACTATTTTCATTTTCATTTTAATATCTTTTTTAAGAAGAATTTTGTCCTTCTGTACTCTTAATATAGAACTTAGCCTGACACGTGTTCTATTGAGAGATATATATTTAATTTATATAATTTTTTATTTTATATTATTAAAATATTTACAAAGTTATATGGAAACTTGTGAGTTTTTATTAAAAAAAATAAAATAAAATAAATTTAAATAATTTTATAATTTTAAAATAAATTATAAAATATTTCATTTATATATATATATATATATATATATATATAATATGATATGATATAATATAATATGTAAGGATTTATAAAATCGTGTTTTAAAACTAATACTTTATTTAAAATAATAAAATTCTATTATTTTAATATTAAAAAATTTAAAATATAAATAAAATATTTATTAATGAGTTTCATTATTTAAAACACAAATTCTTTCTAGAAACCCTTTTTCTTAGAGCTCTCTTTCTTCTTTCTATATTTTCTAACATATTTCTATTTGTTTAAAGATTAAAGACAATTTTAGTGATTTTTGTGACAAGTTCTTCATTTCTGATTGATCAATTTCTCAGTTTGAGTAAGTTGTCTTTTTGTCTTTTTTTTTTCTAGGTTCAAGTTGATTCTTCCTTTGCATGTGGACAACATCTTACTTGCATGTTTCTTTAGAGTTCTTTATAAGATTTTCTGTTAATCAATGATTCCAATGACATACCCTGGTCATGTTTATGTGTTTTCTAGAGACAAATACAAGTGTCTCGTGAGTTCCAATGTTAAGAACATGTATCCAAATAATTGAGTTTAATGTCAATTGTTGCGTGAAAACATACTATTGATGGTATCTTATCTATGCTTTAGCTGATATTTTATATAATTTAAATATCTTATAATAAATATTTTGTTCACTAACTTGTATTCTTGTATGTTTGGTTGTTCTTTTATGATGATCACTTCACGATGTGAACAAATGGTGAGGTAGGTGATGGTACGCCTTTATTGGAAGGCAAAGATGCAGCGAAGTAATTTTATAGTTTTCTATAGATATTTGGTATAAAAGTGTTTTTGTTTTGAAAAACTCATATGATCTAAAGTTAGTGTGTGTATATATATGTTGTATTACTATAGTTACTATGACTATATTAATATCATATATGCTTTTTAGAGTTTTTTTTATCAATCTTATAATGTTTTGTTTTGTAATTTTATACTATTTGTCAGGGCCATTAAAACCCAGCCGAGTGGGATCCAAGTGGCAGTGCAGTAAGTGTGAAATTCAGAAAGTGGAGGACAGGTGACAGCAACAGAGTGGACCGATCGATTTTTGGAGGCAGTATTTAAAGTGGGATTTCAAAATCTGGTGCTACTTATCTGCATGCAAACTTCTTCTCCAACTTTCAGAACTTCATTTTTCTCCTCTTCTCTCTAGAATTTCCTTCCTTCTCTCTTTAAGAATTCTCACCCTTTCCTTCCTCCGATCACCAATCAATCACTGATTAGGTATTTCTGGCGTCAAGAGTTTTCATTTGCACCGAACAAGTTGCTGTTCTGAATCTGGACTTCTTAGAATTTGGTTACTGTCTCGGTACTACTGTGAGAACATAGAAGTTACTGGATTTAGAGGTAAGGGAAGCTTGTAATTTAATTATGATTCTTTGCTTTGGATAGTTGTATGCTTGAATGATGGTATGTTGATAAATTGGTTGATATTGTGATATTGCTTGTTTGATTGGATGAGTTAATGTGTGATAAATTGGCAAGAACTGGGCAGTAATAGGGTTAGTCTTAACTCTGCTAAATTTTGCAGAATTCTGTATCTGTGGCCGAGGGTCATTTATGACTGTTCGGTTTTTTCTCCTAGTACGTTCGGTCTTGATTAAATTCTCTTTCTGCAGAGGGTGACCGATCGGTCTCCTATTAGTATTATGAAAGCAAGCATTCGGTAGCTAACATTTCCTTTTTCTACTTAATAGTTAGTCTAGTCAATGTACTCAAATAAACTAAGTATTCAAGAATTTAACTGTCTTAAGTATGTGAAGAGATGTGATGTTATTTCTCATTGTCAAATTTTAAGTATATAAATCATTAGCAAAGAGTGTTCGGTCTTGTACGGACACTCGGTCCCTCAAAGAGTGTTCGGTCTTGTACTGACACTCGGTCCTTAAAGAGTGTTCGGTCTTGTACGGGCACTCGGTTTCTAAAAGAGTGTTCGGTCTCGTACTAACACTCGATTTCTTAAAGAGAACTCAGTTTAGTAGTCTTAGTGCTCGGCATAAGATCCAAGTTTTTGGCCTAAGCTCTAAGTGCTCGGCCAAAGCTCCAAAGTGTTCGGCCTAAGCTCAAAATACTCGGCCTAAGGTATAAGTATTATGTTTAAGTCTTTAGTATTCGGCTCAAACTGGAGCCATCTTGTTACTTGACCATTCGGTCATGATTCTTGAGTTGAGGCTGTTCTTACCGTTCGGTCATGTTCATAGGCTATAGTATTATTTCCTTTAATTCTTATTTATGATCGTAATTTTTACTATATTGTTCTGTTTGATTATATTGGTGGACAAGTATGATGGTATTTAATTATTTATATGAAATGAACAATATGGTTGTGAAAGAGAATTCGAAGGAGGAATGTCTCATAAAGGGTGATTGTTTGTAAAGTATGAACATGGTCAGTTTCTGCTGTCGTTCATCCTAATATTCCGTGATTACTACTACGCATGTAGAGAAGAGTAATTCATGCGTGGGAATGATAGGAAGTCCTTGTCCATAAATAAGGTTGAGATGGACTGTTTAAGGACTAACCTCGGTGGCAGCTATTGAGTGCATCCCAGCTACCACACCACCCGGGTGCTAAAACGTCGAGCTACATGATTCATACAGTCCGGACAGTCAGTGTAAAATGGTTGATTATTATATGGTTGAACGTTATGTCATTGCCTGAATTATTTTGATGATAATTGTATAACTGGATATATTTGTTTTACTTATTCTCACCCCTGTTTAAGTGATTTGTTTGACTGAAATAATTAAATTACATAAGCTTACCCTATTATGCTTGTCCTGTCTTGTCTACCCGTTCAGTTGTTCTCTTCACTGCGATGATCATTCTATGAATGTGAGCAGAAGGTGATGAAGGCTCATTGGAGGAAGCACTGCAGAGTGAACACCCTAAAAATAGTGTATGACTGACTCAATAGTAGGTTCTTTTTAATTATTTTGTTTAGAAAATTGTTTGGCTTGTATAGTCTTTTGTATAACCGTTCGGTACGAACTTTATTTTGTGAATTTGTAGAAGACTCCCACAGTAGATGTACAATTTTAATTATATAGGTATTTTATATATCCTAAATTCATAGTATTACTTTTTAAATATTCTATCATATGATTACATGTTAACTTCTTGATATATAGTTTTAAATCTATATGTTTGGGATGTTACACTATTAAATGAGATGTTACAAATATATTTATATTATATAAAATGATTCTTTTTTATGGTGTTTGCATTTATTTTTCAAATTTATCTTTTAAATATGTATCTTTTATTAAATTAAACTAATTATTTTATCATTTTTTTAATTTTTTTTTTCAATTTGATATTTTTTAAACACATTCTTTTAATTATAAAACTATTTCTAAAATAAATAAAACTATTTACAATAAAGTTATTTATATTTAATTTCATAATTATAATAATAAAAGTAATAATTATTATTTTATTATAAACAGATAACCCCGCCGGTAAAAGATAAATTTGATTAGTTTACAATATTGAACAGTTTAGAATTAGTTAAATTTGATGCACACTATTCAAAATAACTTAGTTGTTATTTTAATATCTAATGAACAATTTATATTTTGTTAACATTTTGTAACATGAGTTTTTATAAAATTTTAGAATTAAGTTTTGTAAAAAAGAAAAATAACTGTTAAGCTCAAATATATATAATAGAATCATGGGATTCCTAAAAAAAATGGAAAAAGAAATTATTGGAGATTGTGTCAATTATCTCGGACAAAAAGATTAGATTGATAAAGTCACAATTAAATTATGTTAAATTCTAAATGAGATTATCATTAAAAAAATTATATTACAAGTTACAATTAAATGATAATAGAAGTTGCAAAATACCAAACACTAGAAAATTTAATAGAAGTTGCAAAATAAGAAAATATTATTTCCTTCCTTTATAATATAAAAACTTGAAACTCTTCTCCCTTTTACAAATAAAAAAAAGAATAAAAATAAGATATGTTTAATGATGAATGTGATGAAAGGGAACCTTTAGTGACACCCGAAATGAACAAGCAAGTATGAAGCATTGCAAAAGCATGTGTTGGAAGGTCCCATTGTGATTCACTGTGCAATTCAAAATCTTAGTGTATTTGCACTATTAAGGTATTATTCAAAAGTGTTCTGAGGAGAACAAGCAAAAACAGCAAACCCTCTCTCTCATTCACTCATTGCCTTTTCCTAAAGCAAAAATATTTATAATATTTTTATATTTTTTTCCTTCAAAATTATTTTTTTCTTAATTTTACAATAAAACACATCTGTAACCCTGCTTTGTTGTTCCAAAAAAAAATTTAAGTGATTGTTCAAAATCAATTCACCCTGTATACAAATTTTATTTTATAAATTGTTTTTTTTAAATCGAAAATATTTGTTTTTTTATATAACATAAGAGTGATTTAAAATTTACTATTATGTTAGAAGTCTTACATCAACTAGAGATAAGATCAAATTATAATATATAAGATCAAATTATAATATATAAGTGAAGTATAAACTTCACTCTACAAGTTACCGGTTTTGTGGAGTTGAATTAGACTTAAACCTAATTTCTAATATATTATGAAACTTAATTTAATACTTTTAAAATGGTGTTGAGAGGAAAACTTGTGATTTTAAAAGTAGAAGGCACAAAAGAAAAAAATAAAAGCAACTTTGGAGAATGATAAAGATTGTTAATCTGAAAAGAATGGATTGAAAATTTTCCATGAAGAAGCCAAACAGTGCACACCACCAACTTGGATTTTAGAAAAATATATTGCCTTTATCTTTCACAACACTCACATTTTCATACTTGGTTTGGTCCACCCCATCTCCTAAATTGAAGGTTTACCTTTTTTTGTTTTTATGAAAAAAACAAACATTTAATGTAATTACTTTATTCATACTTTAGAAAAAGTAATTTCTTTGTGTCAATAATCTCCATGAATTAGTTATATATCCATACAGATTATACCTTTCAATCTTTACGTCAATATCTTTTAACCTCTTTTGTTTCAATAAGTGTTCTGTAATTTTGGTTTCCTCTATTTTCTTTACCGTCAAAATACAGTCTCTATAATTTATGGACAAATATTAATTTTGGTTCAATATTCAATTTTATATACGTTTTATTTTTCATATTTATATCTAATTAATAAATTATTTTTTAATGGTATCGTGAATGATATGTGAAATAAAAATACGTAAACTTGAAATTTAGTATTTGATCAGTTTATAAATCTTATGAAATCTATAAAAATAAATTATTTTTAGGGGGGGTTTTTCCCATTGATGAGATTGTGGTTTCATTTGTTTTTTGGTATTTGGTGGAATGGCAAAATCTGAATAAGAAAAAGTTAAGAGAGTCACGTGAGCTATCTTTTCAAATTAGTACATCACAACTATGTACAGTGTTTCATGTGCTATATTATTATGTCCATCTCTTAAATCACGCTCAAACAATTCACAACGACACAAGTTTAGGTAAAGATGAATGGCCATCAGATAAAGAAAATATCAATACTAAAAATAATCGATGTTTCGAGTAGGGACTAAAACTAAAATAGAGTGATAATTAAGAGGCTAAAAACATATTTAAACCCTATTTTGAATGACAATTAGCTAAGATTGAAAATTGGTCTAAATGAAAAATCCTCTACATATTTTGTCATCCAATTTTAAATGTTAAACATTTCATTCTTAATCAATGAACATAAACATACATAAAGGAATTAAATGTTAAAACAAATAATTGAAAGCTAAATATCAACAACTTTAACTTGTTAACTTCAATGAATTGTTCTTGCAAAGATGTGGAAGAAAAATAAAAAGTTGGCTCATGTGTAATAGATTATTGGATAAAAACTCAACATGGAAACACTTTTTTTTCATCTTATAATTTCATTCTAGTCAACATCTCTCATATTACAAATTTTCCACGTTGGATTGTTGTGCCACTACTCATTTATTTGATGTATTCATTCATAAGTTCATTTTTTATTTTTTTATTTTCATCGTTAATTATTACATGAATATTAGAGGAACATATATGGTTTAATCAATGAAACATTTGTTAGATTAAAAAGATAACAAAAAAATGAGCAACATGAATATTGACACATAAATCAACGAGTCATCTATCTTTAAACAAAAGATTGATAGAAATAATAGCAAAAAATAAACCATTGAAAAAAATGACTAACATTTAGAGTAAATATAATAAGATTAGTTTTCATCCACAACATTCATAAAAAAAAGATAAATTTATTGTAATGAATGAATAAAAAATCACTTTTAATAAGAAGAAGACTGTATAATTTATTCATTGAATTAAAACGTGTCTTAGTTATAAAAAAATTATATATAATAACAAGCACACTAACAAACTAAAAAGATAACTGATTATATTATATTTATAATATATTATTATATGTTTGACTATAATATATTATATAAAAGAATATTTTAATAATATAACACAAAAATATAATAATTTTTTTCTCAGAAAAAGTATTAAAATCATGAATTTTTTTGAATACTTCTCTTCTTGCACAATAAACAAATAATAATAGCAACTACTTAAACAAACAAAGCATTACATTGTGAATTTAAATGATCTAAACTGAAATATGTTAAATGTTAAACCTTGAAATAAAAAATTTTTCAAAATCAATATTTCTTAAAAAGAAAAAGTCATTCTGTACATGCATGCATCTATAATTCGGAGAAAAAAGCATTAACCCAAAAAAGAAAATTGACTTCTCTTTTAGTACAGTACGAAATAACACAGAAAATCTTAGATCTAATATACAGAAACAAATGGATGCATCTAGCATTCGCAATAGAAGCTTGTCATTGTCATTAGTCAAGAGACCCATTGCTTGCAAACAATCTTCATCTTTCTTGGTCCTACCTTTGCCCAAAACTTCAGATAGTTGTTTCCTTATTTATATATATATATACAAGTAAGTTTAGTTTTATAGAGTTAATTTTCTTAAAATGATATTAGATTTACATTCTAATTCTAATTATCATACCACTTATAATGTCTAGTTTCAAATTTGTTATGTATATATTTCAATATAAAAAAAATAAATAAAAAGTTCCACCTTAATTAGTAATAAGACAACAAAAGTATTAATTAACTTATAATTGATATATTTATTTCAATACTTCAAGAGTCTTGAAAATACTTTAAACTCATGAGATGTCATAAATCATATAAATTAATAATATTCTTAATCATTATTAGTTCTTTAGGTTTAGGGTTTATGGTTGTAAATTATTATATATTAAGAAAGCAATAAAACTCTAAAAATGTCTTTATAGTATATATGATCTTACAAAGCTAAATGATGTGTTGCAAAAGACTCTTCTTTAAATAATGTTGTTAACATCAATTACGATACACAAAAAGAACACTTCCAACATCAATTAGAGCTTCAATTAAATATATGCTTGAGGTGAATGATCTATTGTTGAGACCATATATATGGATGTGATGTCGAGATACTAACAACTTAAAGATAACAATAAATAATTGAATGCAAATACAATAATTGAATAAAATATCACGTTAATCCGAAGTAAATGTATATAATTATGTCTCTTCCAAGAATTTTATTGGATTTGTCTACTATAAGTTGAAATTATATTATATTTACTTAAATCCCATTTAATCAAGTATATTGATAATCTTGAATTTTATTTATTTAATTAATTATGAATTAAATTTAATCATTTAATTACTAATACTAAATGTTATAAATAGTAATAATGCATTAATAGGAAAATTTACAAAAGTAAATAGTTTACTCTGTAAATTTCAAAAGTAGAATAGTTGACTTAAAATTAAAAAGTATAAGTTGCATCTGAGTGATAACCATCTTTTTTATAAAACTCTTAAAAGGTGAAATCGTTAAGATTGGCAATGATTTATTTATAAACTTTGTCGTGGTAATTTTTAATTGAACCAAAATTGTCTTGATTCATGACAACTTCAGTTGTGCACAATTTTTCAAACTAAAGTTGAGATTAGTAATAACAATTTCATTGTGAAATTAAACTCGTAGAGCTTTCTTGCCAAACTTGACATCCTATAAATTGAAAGTCGTCGTCACTCTTAATGACTTTCGTTTAACATGTTTACAAAGAAGTCATCATCAATCTTGACAATTTCACATTTTCAGAATTTGATGAAGAGGTCGTCTTTATTTACGTTAACTTTAATTTGAAAGTCATCTTGACTTCATATAACTTATCCTTGAACTATAAATTTTAAGTGAACTCCACTTTTATAATTTACTCAATAACCTATCCAA
Source organism: Vigna reflexopilosa (assembly GCA_027742785.1). Classification (NCBI taxonomy): domain Eukaryota; kingdom Viridiplantae; phylum Streptophyta; class Magnoliopsida; order Fabales; family Fabaceae; genus Vigna; species Vigna reflexopilosa. The sequence continues at coordinate 2,712,487 of CM050929.1, read as the reverse complement.
TTTTTATAATTTTTCTGCATTACTACGATTTAGTCCGCAGAAAACTTGGAGCATATTAATTAAGTTTCATCACACGATTCTTGAAAATGTAACAAAAAAATTACCCAATATTGTATATTAGAATTGAAAAGAAAAAACTGAGAATGTGTAGGGACCAATTGTATTTTCATTATTCACGTTCTTGAACGTGACTTGTTGTAGGTCCAATTCCTTGTGATCTCTCTCGACTATAGACTTTAATAGTCTAAAGTACGTAGCTCCAAATGCATGAAACATTTATAGTTATCATAAGAAACATGAACATATCTTCATGGTCAGATAAGTATAAACATTATTTCTAATAATTATAAGCAATCGAACTCGATGTTATCGTTCCAATTTTAAATGAGAAATTTCTATAATTAGATACGAGAGTATGTAATATCTAATTGTTTAAGTAGAACATGAATAAATATGTAGATATCCCTTGTTTTGTCCTTAGAGTCTTTTCCCTTCCTACATTCGTCTTTGTTTCCATTCTCATATAATACTAATGGAAAAATACAAGTTAATGACAATTTCTCATAATAGGTGTAGTGAATATGATATAATAAATTGATCGGTGATAATTTTGTAATAAAAGATTAAATTTATTATGATGGAGTATGTTTATCTATCATATAATAAGTTGACTAATAACATTTTTGTAATAGAGGTTGACAGGTGTAGATGAACCTATCATAATAAATGGATGTGATAACACTATTGTAATTGGTGAAAAAAAAATTATTGAATTAGTTATTGAGTAACCTATCATAATATATGTTTACCATGTTTCTTAATTTGATATCTGTCATAGTATATTTGAATCCTTACTCGTATTTTCTCTCAAACAGTTTACAACTTAAGTTTCCTCTCTCAACTTGCATTGTCGTCAACTTCATTATTTTACTCAAGTCAAATACTTGGTCTAACTCTTGGTCTAACTCAAGTGAAATAGTTTAACTAATAATAATTTTAACAACTCCAATGTGAATACTAAAATGAAATTACATATATACCCTCAATATAAAATATATGTAGTTTCCATTATTTATTTAATATAGTATTTATAAAACTAAAAATTATTAATTACTAAAATAATCACTATTATAAATAAAAAATTATAATTAATTTATAAATTGATCTTTAAATTTAGCTATTAAGGTTTGGATTATAAAAAAGAATTGTTTCTAAATTAATCACTAATTAATTAAAAACCAATTCAAAAATTAATTCCTTTTATAATCAAAACTTGATAATTAATTTTAGAGACTAATTTACAAGCTAATTATAATTTTTTATTTTATAATTCTGATTATTTTAATAATCAATAATTTTTAATTTTATAAATTAGTATTTAAATCAGAAAATAATTAATTATTTTTTGTCACTAAAACTAATTATCATGCACAGATTTTGTTTGTAATTTCTTTTTCTTAAAAGAAATATTATAACATTTCCTATATCTAATATTTATTTAGAGTTTCATCACTGTCTTAATATGCTAAATTTAATATAAAAGATTTTTTTTAAATATATGAAAATATATATATCTGGACAATAGTTATCATCTTATTTTAAAATATATGAAAATACAAATACTTTTACCCTTATATTATTATTTGTTTTCATGTAAAAAAATTAGGATAATATACTTAGACAACATTTTTTTATAACATTTGAACATCATCTACATGTCATTCTGTGATTGGTTCATGGTAGTGTTTATAATTATTATTATTAATTGTGGAGTAATTTTGGACAAATCATTGAATGACACGTAGATAATATTCAAATGTTGTCAAAAAAATATTATCTAAGTATCATTATCCAAAAAATTATAGCATGTTAAAGACAACATATAAGAAAGCTAATTGAAATCAATGGTTGTACAACCCTAGGTATTCTTTCAAAACATTTTATAAACAACATTCATTTAACTCAATTTATGAATTTAATATTTTTCAATGATTACTAGCACAAGAGAATAATATCTATAATGCTATGTTTGGCTATCAACAGGGTGTAAAAAAATCCATTTATGACAAACTGATTTACTTTACTTTGATCCAATCCATTTAAAATTAATTTTTATTAAAGATTCAATCCATCAATATTCATTTTATTAAATCTAGATTTGAATATGATGTATATTTTATCAAGACAGGTCCGGTCCAGACCAAAGGTTGAGAAGGACGGACCGAGACAGGTCCGGTCCAGACTAAAGGTTGAGAAGGACCGGTTCAGACCAAAAGTTAAGACAAGTAGGTGTGATCGAAGGTTGAGAAGGGGTCAATCTAAGCCGAAGGTCAGCCAAGTATTTGTCGGTCGAAATTCGGCGAAATTGCGCAAAGACGAGTGAAGTACCTGAAAAACACTAGAAGGAATGGTTGAATAGTGTTAATGGAAAAATTATTTTTGCAACCCTTCTAATATATCACATTGTCGAGTTTTGAGATTTTCTGATAAACGCTTAGACGCTCAACCTAATATGTGATTATAAAAGATGGTTACTTTTAACGTGTTATCCATAATGTACACTACAAAAGTTTATAAGAACTTCCTTTATTGAAGATTAATTGTTTAGTGAAAAAGGTTATTGTATTTAGAAATAAAAACACATATGTAGGTTTTATAAGAGAAGTGTTTAGACAAGAGAAGAGATAATTACACAAATAATTTTATATTGGTTCACTCCAGCTAAGCTACGTCGAGTCTCCTCCAAAGAAGGTTCCACTATAATTTTTAACAAGATTACAATTGATTATTCGCACCACTCCTAGTCTTCTCAGTCAACAAATAACCTCCTGTTACCCTAGAATGGATAAATATTCTCACCACTTTTGGTCTCCTCAGTCAGCGAATAGCCTCCTGTTACCCTAGACTATATGAATATTCTCATCACTCTTGATCTCCTCAGTCAGCGAATAACCTCTTGTTACCCTAAACTGGATGAGTATTCTCACCACTCTTGGTACTAAGCAACCTTGCCTATATTTCCTTAACTCAACCAAGTTCAACAAGTGTTTTAATTCTCTTCAGAATATCAATCAACGATTTCTTACAAGTCGTTCAGACTATTACTCTCGCAAAGAGGATGTGATTACAATACAATGTAATCTAAACACTTACAGGTGTTTCTCTCTTTTCTCTTTCTCTCTTTCTTACAATCAATAAAAAATATTACAATAAAGCTCAAGAGATTGTCTTTCTTCTTTTCTCTTCTTTTTTTCTGCTCAAATATTTTCTTTTTCTTGAGCACTTTTTGTGCTTTTCTTTTGAGCACTTCTCAAAGGATGAATATTTCGTTGTGTGTTATCCTCTTGATTCTTCATTTGAATAATCTTCTATTTAAAGGATTTTGGATAAGTGTCCGTTAGACTAAGTTATTGGCCTTGATTCTTGTGTCTTTTCTTTCTTCGTGTACAATAATTGTTGGTTAAAGTCAACTTGTCAAAGCAGACATGCTTTTTCAGTACTTTGCTTGAAGTATGTTGTACTTTCTTTTAGACACCACTTTAAGTGAAGAACATTCTGTGAATATCTCTTTTGTCTCTAACGTCCACTTCTGATATTTTAATTTGAAGCTTGTGGATGCGTGTAGAGTAGTTCATCTAAAAATAATAAAGAATATTGGGCATGCAATAGATATTTCTTTTCTCTTATCACTTTTGTTGTTTTTGAACATTGAGCATTTAATGTCATTTAATGCTTTCTCAGAACAACAAAGTGTTTTTTGATTTCCTACCGTTGATGTAGCGTTTAACAATTAAGCTTTTCTTCTAAAGATACCAAGAGTTGAGTAAAGACTTCATCGTTGGACGAAGTAATAGTTTAGCTCATGGTATCGTTTAGACTGATGTAAACGCTTCTTGTGATTTTGCCTTTTTAGAGCAATAACGTTTAACATTGTTTGTGTTTTCTTTGGTGTTTTAAGATTTAGTCTTTTAAAGTGTTTTTGTCAACGACATTGTCTTGACATTGTTTCGTTTTCCCGAGAGTTAAGCTGAATACCCTTTGGGTATGATAAGCTTTACACATTTAGCTTCAACTCTCTTAGATGGTTTTGACTTAATAATCATTTAGCATTGCATTTAGGTGTTTTGACTTAGTTGTTTTTCTGTTTCCTAAAATCCTAAGAGTTTTTCTATGGTTTTTCTATGTTGGGGATATTGGTTTTAAGTCTTATGTTTCTTCTTATGGTATTTCCAGATTATTATTCCGTTTAATGTTATTTGGTTAAACTTCAAAACATGAGAGTGTTTAGGCATATAGACAACATTGTCTTAACAACGACCCTGATCAAATTTTGGTTGACTCAGACTAAGTTGAAATTCAATCGAATTCAGCTAAGTTAGAAATAAAAAACATTGACTTAATTCGGTTAACTCGGCCCCAACCTAAATTTGGCTGAATTTGACCGAGTCGACCCAGACTGAAATCAATAGAATGCATCCAAGTTAGCCTCGTTTGAAATTTGGTCAAATTATTTCAAGTTGACGCTGACCAAAATTTTTCCAAATTCGACCAAGTGTACCCTAACAAAATTTTGGCGAAATTCAGTAGAGGGTCTTTCTCGATCGCAATTTGGTTGTATTTGACCAAGTACATCCCAATCAAAATTTGGTCAAATTCAGCCAATTTGATCCTGGTCGAAATTGTCTGAGTCGACCCTAAATAATATTGACCGGATTTATCTCGATCGAAATTCGGCCAAGTCGATCCCGATCGAAATTTGGCCAAACCATTCCCAATCAAAATTCAACTGAATTGGCCTAATAAGCTCTTGTCAAAATTCGACTAAATTTGGTCGAGTCGACTTGAGCTGAAATTTGGTCAAGTATGCTCTAACTGAAATTCAGTTGAATTTGGTCGAATTTGTCCCAACTGAAATTCAGCTAAATTTGGCTTGAGTTGGCCTGGATTAAATTTCAACTAAATTCGACAAGATCGTTTTCGACCAAAATTCAACTAAATTTGATCGAGTTAATCCTGATCGAAATGTTAATAATCTAATTATTTTTTTATTATATTCATAGCAATGATTAAATATATAAATTTTGAGTATATTATTATTGATAGATACATTATTAAATACCACACACAATGAACAAATGAAAGAAGAAACAGTTCGTAAAGAAGAAAAAAAAATCTCTTTATACATTTGACTATAAGTACAATATATAATAAAATAATACGATTTATCTATCTATTTGTGAAACTCTTTATAAATATCCTAAGATTACGTATTAAATAAGTCGTTTAGAATAAACTCTAAATGTCATATCTTTCTTTAAATCATTTATGCTTCTTTGTAAGTGAGTATAAATTTTGAAGAAACTATTGTGGAAAGAATTATTGGGAGTGGGTATGAAGTTTGAGGAGGTTATTGTGTAAAGAATTAAGGTATTTCTTTTTAGAAAAATAACTAAAGAGAATAGTGATGAGAATTAAATAAAGAACAATATTTAGAATCTTTAGTTAATTTTTAACGAAACTTGAATTAAATTAAAAGTGTTTAAAACCACAATTTAACCTCTTTTTTAGTTAGTTTTCCACTTACAACAATACTATTGGTTAACAATAATATTCAACTACAAACATATTTAAGAATATGTTTCATTATGTAAAGAGCACTTCACCTATTCTATAGGAGTTAGTTACTATACCATATAACAAACTATATAATAATTAAAATGTTCATATATAAATAAAACATGTAGACCAAAAGAATGATGTGTGTATTCTAAAGTATATTAGCCAACAATAGGTCCATTCCACAAAATGATAATCAATATTCATGGAAATAGATAGGTCTAACTCACTTAGGCTATTCCGTCAAGATCAATTCATGTTCGAGTTAGGAAAAATCAATTAAAACACGAGTCATTTATTTTTTTTTTAAGCATAAAAAAGTAAAAAAATATTGAAAAAGTTAATTTTTACATAAAAGAGTAATGAGTTATTTTTTTAATTATTGTTTCGGTTATAAGAGCCTAAGATCAAACACTTCGAACTAATCATCGACCTCCCGATCGTCAAACTAGAGCTCAATGCTTCCAATGGACAAGCCAAACGATGGAAACCTGCAAAGAACTCCGACGCTCAAGTCAGCAAGATCACCAGGAGATCAAAGTATTTATAGGCATTTAGGGCCAATAATGGGCATTAACTTCCTGTAACCGTTGTACCTTGTTCCGCAAGATTCGCTCCTAGTTGTAACCGCTACATCGTGCTTTATTGTTCCACAAGATTTGTCCCTAGTTGACCATCCTTTGACACTGTCTACAATTCTCCCATGATTGGCAGATCCTCTTCAATCTTCGTACTAACCGATCGATCAACAGTCTCATTTGATCGGTCCTCACTTCTCCCGAACATATCATACAATTACTATAAGCTAAAATAATAAATAAAATATACGTTGTTATTTGTATTTTAATTTAATACAGTATAATGTATAATAATAGAAATAAAATAAGTACACCAATTGTAACAATAAACACTAAATAAGTAGTACAAGTAAAAGCAACACACAAATAAATGCAACACTTATTATTTAAACAACTCAGAATAATAAGTGCGGCTAATATGCAATAAATGAAAAGTTTTTCAAACAATAAAGATAATTTTATTAACTCGGCTTTTATTAAACTTAAAGTTGATTTTTTAACCCACTTCGTTTTATTTGAAGCATTTAAGTTTATTATGGAAATAATAATTCCAAGTGTTATTATTTTATCTTTTATATAAATATTTTATTTCTTTTTTATTATCTTTGTTGAGTAGATAATTGTTTATAGAGAAAATAACTGAAGAATATTGATTCTTTTAATATATTTTTTTGATATTGTTGTTTTTAATTTACAAATGAGGGTTTACAACTAAATTTTTTATATTAGTTTGATAATAAAGTTTTAAATTAAACATTTTTTTTATCAAAATTACTATTTGTGCTCTAAACATAAAAGTAAGAACAACAATGTGGGCTACTCAGTTTGTTATGGTTAATTGATCACAAAAACGTGTTAGATGATGATCGATGCCATGGAAATTATTACTTAAAAATAAACTTTGATAAAAACATTTTTAAATATATTTTTATTAGCCTTTTGATACATTATTACTAAAATATAATTGAAGTAAACAGTTTTCTAACAAATCATTATTTTGATCAAATTCATTAGCTTTCTACTGTACAAAAGAATGAGTGAATATACCTATTCTTTTGTTGAATTAGTTATAAAACTGTTAAGAATATTTATATATGAGACGAGTGTTAGATACAAACAAAATCTCACATCAGAAAAAATAAGAGATGAACATGGATGATTTATATACAGATACCTCCATTGATAAGAGGCCTTTTGGAGTGGTATCAAAAGCAAATCCGTGAGGGTTTGGCCCAAAGCGGACAATATCTTATCAATGTGGAGACTTATGTGTATGTGTGAGTGGAACCCCTCCCTACAAATGGTATCAGAGCCCATTGATAAGAGGCCTTTTGGAGTGGTATCAAAAGCAAATTCGTGAGGGCTTGGCCCAAAGTGGACAATATCTTATCAATGTGGAGACTTATGTGTATGTGTGAGTGGAACCCCTCTCTATAAATGGTATCAGAGCCCATGGTTTGGGTCTGGTGACCGACTCAGACGAGTACGTCCCTTCATGATCGGGTGAAGCCCTAGAAAGTGGGCCAGTGGCCGATAGCCTGGAAGTGAATCATAAGAGGTGGAATGGTACCATTGTCTCTTATCAAAGTCTTCAAATACAATTTTTCATTTTTGTTTTCAATCGTCTTTTCTTCAATATTGTTAGAAAAACATATGTAGAAATGTTCTGATGTGAGAGTTTAGATATTTAATATAAATTAAATACAATCATTTATCTTTTTATCTTAAATTTATATTTATAAATTTTGAAACGTATATTTGATTATTATTTGCTTAATTGTAATTTATTTGATAATAGTTATATTTTGTCTTAATTCTATTAGTACTAAAAATAATGTCTTTTTAAGTCAACCGTTTGGTTGGTTAATCATAGTAACACAGATCATGAAAATATTCTATGGTCATGTTTATCGCATAGTCGACTAGAGAAACCATTCAATCTAAAGTTAACTGAATGGTTAATGTTTGAAACGAAACTAATTCTACCACTACTATTAATTTAAAAGAAAAGATTGAATTAATTGTTTTTTAAAATAAATAAAAAATTTAAAAAGTTTAAAATATTGAAACAAAATTAAAAAGACATCCAAAAGAGATTAATTATTATTATTTTTTTTAAATATATATATATATATATATATATATATATATATATATATGTGTGTGTGTGTGTGCAAAAACAACGAAAGAAAATAAACACACATCCTAATAAGAAAACAAAAATAGTAAACAAACAAAAACAAAACTCCAATAAGGAAAAAGCCAAATTTAAACAGTTTTCAAAGGGGAAATAATAATAATAATAATAAACCATCTAGTTTGTCCAAAATTATTGTCTTTACATAACTTTGTTTTCATAAAACAACAATACTCTTCTAAGATCCTAACTTCAGAATAAATAATTCAAACTATAATTTTGCTACAAGAAAACTTGAACAAGAATAAAGTCAAACATAAAATCCAAAAACTAACGGTGAGAAGTACCAACCATTTGGTTCATATCATTAACCAGGAAACTAAATTTAAAAAAAAGCAACATTTCCAACTTTCAAGGTTCGATAACTTCACTTAAAAAACATCACTCGGAACAGTTGAGATTAATACAACAACTTACACTGATGTAACTGAATAAAAGGGCACCCCCAATACCATGTTTAAACTTAGACATGAAAATTTGAAAAAAAAAAAAAGTCTTTTTAACGGGCAACACCATAAAGGGTCCCACCCCAAATGTTTGGAGGTTCAAACGTAGGACATTATAGTAATAATAATTTGAATTTTCTCACATTTTCTCTCTCTTTTAGAACAACTTTGAACTCTGACAGCTCTGAACTGTCCCATGGTGTTGGCATTGGCAACTCTTTCACTTCATACACACACCTTACTTTCTTTCTTCATTCCTACAACCACACTTGAACCAGCCTTTTTAAGACCAAAGTGAGAGAAACATAGAGATAGCAAAAATAAAAAAAATAAAGCAAGAGTTGGATCAAATAGGTACTATACTATTGCATGACATAGATGCATTGGTACATTTAACAACACTTTCTCTTTCTCTCTTCTTCTCATTCAGCGTTTCTTCATTTCCCATATTGATTCATCACTTTTTAGTTGGAACAGAAGAAGCTGAAGACATGTCCGGCCACTGGGGGATTCTTGTTTCAGATCCATGGCTTCAGAACCAGTTCACACAAGTGGAACTACGCAGCTTAAAATCCCATGTAAGTTCATCTTGGTTAACGTTTTGTTACAGTTTTTGATATTGCAGAGAATTGTAGACGAATATGACAGATGTGAGTACCCCAAAAGCCTTGAGGTCGTGGCCAAAATCGCGTTCACTAACCCTGTTTTATAACGTTGATCTTTGTTGAAATCCCATTGTGGGGTGTGCAAGAAAATATTTGAATCTCATGTTTTTGTTGGAAATATTTGATTTTTTATGTTGTTGTGTTGATTGGGCTTCTGGGTCATGTGATGATCAGTGTGTGTGTGTTTGTGTAGTTCATGAGCATGAGGAGGGAGAGTGGGAGGCTTGTGATTGCGGATTTGGCTTCGAAGATGTCAAGGTTGAAGGTGGTGGGAGAGAATCTGAGTGAAGAAGAGAGAGCTTCTTGTGTGAAGGATTTGTATCCAAACACTGAGGATGAAGTTGATTTTGAATTGTTTCTTAAGGTGAGTTTTATTTTGTCATTTTCATTTGCTAATCATCTTTTCAGGGTGATGGATCTTGTGGCTTCTTTTTGAATTCTGTATCTGCACTATGCATCGCCTTATTCCCTTTTATTTTTTTATCTCGATCCATCTGTTTTCATGGTTTCCAATCTTATATCTATTCAATATCACTGAAATGGTAAAAAAAGAAAATTACTTTGAACTAATGTTTTCTTTTGCGTCAGAACCTGATGATGATTATTGAAACCAGCTTATTCATTCTTTATTTAAGTACTATTAAAAAAATGAAGTAATAAAATGAAAATTAAATAGAAAAGTATGTGTGGTTTTGATTTTCCTTGTTTGAATCCTTCATTTATAGCATGTATTTTTGACTATCCAAACACCAATTGCAAGAATAAAAAGAAAATCTTCCTCAACGCAGGTTCGTATTGATAAAAATCTAATCCAAAGACACTTTCATTTCTAATAACTTTTTCACCAATTTTCACTTTTTCTTCCTTCCTTTTGCAGAAATAATTTGCATAACAGTTTCCATTTTTACTATGTAATGTAAGCTAACTATATTATGGAGTACTAAAATTGATTAAGCTTAGAACTGTTCATCTCATATAGAGTAGAAAAACATTAGAAGCATACTACTGGAACAATTTCAGTTACTGTGGTGAATTCAAATACTGAGCCAACTGGAATAATGATGCAATGATGACAGGTCTACTTGAAACTCCAAACTTTTTCAAATTCTAGAACTGGAAGTAGTCCAAAGAACGCCTCAGCTTTCCTCAAGGCAGCTACAACCACATTGCTTCACACAATTAGTGAATCTGAGAAAGCATCATATGTAGCACATATAAATCACTATCTTGCAAAGGATGAGTTCCTTAAGAAATATCTTCCTATTGACCCTTCAACCAATGAGCTCTTTGAAATTGCAAAAGATGGTGTTCTTCTTTGGTAATGCACATATTCTCACTTGCTTTACCAGTTTAACTGTTCATGGAAATTTTGCTTTAAAAACGAGTTACATGCTGTTGCAGCAAGCTTATCAATGTGGCAGTTCCAGGGACCATTGATGAACGAGCAATCAATACAAAAAGAATACTCAATCCATGGGAAAGGAATGAAAATCACACACTTTGCCTCAACTCTGCTAAAGCAATTGGATGTACAGTGGTTAACATTGGCACTCAGGACTTCATTGAAGGAAGGGTATGTTTGTATTCCTTTTAGTTTTCACCCTTAAAAGCATCATTATTGTGGCTGTGTACAATGCAGAAGCACAAAATTTAAGTTTAGATTTTATTAACAATTGAAATCCTTTGCTTGGAAATTTGAAATATGATTTTTTAGTCTGGAACCAGTTTCTTCCTTCAGAAAGTTATAAAAATATTGGTGAAATCTGATCAGAATTATTAGATTTTCTTCCAACTCTTTTGCAGAAAAAAGTATTTCTCAAACATGTTTTCCCTTTATTTTAATGATTCTAAACACAGGCAATTTTAATTTATGATATGCGACACTATTTTACAGTCTAGTCCTCTATTTTTTTTTTCAGTGTTACAGAGAAAAAGGGACATTATGATGATTCATTACTAAATCTATTTTATTATATTGGACTCAGAAAGTTTCTGCATAATTAGATTTAATCTCATTTGACATAATTCTGCTTTACTAGCTAGCATAATCTATGTTCACCTTAGAAATGAAGTTTTCTTGAATCAAAGAGCTTAGAAATTCTTTTAAGAGATCCCTGTGTCTAACCTATGCTGAACCGGTAGATAATAATGACAAATTGTGCGAGATGTTTGCCAACTGAAAAACAAGATCCATGTGAAAAGAATAGGGTCAAGATTTATCTGTTTGATAAGTGAGTTGATCAAGATATTTTTGAACTTTTTGTGATATTTCTGGATTAGTATTTGATCATAGTAGTAATTTCACAGTGAAGTGGTATCTAATTATTTTTTGTTCCCATTTCAGCGTCACCTGGTGCTTGGGGTGATTTCTCAGATTATTAAGGTGAACAATCATTGATTGTACATGATTTTATGATTTCATTTGGTTTATGTATGTAAAACATTTGCATTGTGATTATGAGTGAGAACTAGAATGTTGTTATTTAAACTATGCAGTTTTAATAGTGAAATATTGGTGACTACATAATGCATGTTACATTTTGTGGTGCCTGCTTTTGACATTCCTGATGGTGGTGATAAATTAGATACAATTATTGGCGGACCTTGATCTGAAGAAAACTCCTCAGCTTCTTGAGTTGCTTGATGATAGTAAGGTAACTTACTTTCTTTCATTATCTTCTCATATTGTCATTATTTATTGTATATGTTGCCTTCATATTTTTCAAATTAACAGGATATGGAAGAGTTGATGAATCTACCACCAGAAAAGATCTTGTTAAGGTGGATGAATTTCCATCTGAAGAAAGCAGGGTACAAGAAGATTGTCACTAACTTCTCCTCTGATGTGAAGGTAGCCGAATTTTTCTTATTTTGGTGAAAAATACTTGTTTTTATACTCTATCTTTTGCTTTGGACAATTAGCACCACTGTTCATTCAGTACTATTTGAATGCAGAAGTTGTGCTTTGTTCATTTCCTTTTCAATAAGAATTTGATCATTTGATTTAGGAAGTGCAATGTTGTTGTAATTTTCTCAAAATCTTTTTTAACTTTTAGAAAAAGTCAACTTTAAATAGAACATAAATTATTTGCATGCAGTGTCTCTGAACATAATTCTTTAGTCCCACTGTCATAGAAAAATTGTAAAACTATTGACATTTCGGGGTGGTTGCAAATTTTCAACTTTTGGTTTTCAACTGTTAATTTCAAACAACACATGTTAGGCTAAAATTGATCTTAATTGGTTTTAAAGTCAATTTCAAAACACTTTTAGCCTTCCTAGGTTAGCAACTCCTAGATTTGAACCCTGTTGGTAAAATTTGCTTTATTTGTTGTAGCCTACTTCAAGTGCATACATGATACATCTATTGTCAGGTGTAGTAATAACTATTAATTTGTCTACTTTTTATTTCATTGTCAAGTTCAAAAACAGGAACACTTTAGAAATAGGAAATACAGGAAAATTATAACTTGAGTCAGTTTATAGGTATTAATCATGATTCAAGCTTCTTAATGCATTTCTTGTATTGAACTTTTATGGTTCTGACCTTGTAGGATGCTGAGGCTTATGCACACCTTCTAAATGTTCTTGCACCTGAATACATCAATCCCTCCACATTGGCAGTTAAAAATCCCTTTGAGAGAGCAAAGTTAGTTCTAGAACATGCTGATAAGATGGGTTGCAAGAGATACTTAACTGCAAGAGACATTGTGGAAGGATCTCCAAATCTTAATCTTGCCTTTGTTGCACATATTTTCCAGCATAGGTGAGTGAGAATAAAAATCCTCTTCACAAACCTTATATTGTTATTCATTTCAAGTGTTTTGGGTTGTTGGTGGATAAAGCCAGAAGAGATAGAACTAAATCCCTGGCTTTCATTAACGATTTGCTTTTATAAGTGGTTATTTGTTAATGTGTATAAATGTAATTGATTATGTCTTTAATAGATTATTTTAAACCTTTTATAGATTGCCGTTAGGAATCCCAGCAATTACTCCTTGTAACCAGGAAATCTCCCATAATCCCTCCCTTTATTTCATATCTCCTGGAGTCTCTCACATTATTGTAAATATATGTTATGCCACCTATTTAAGAAAGGAGGGCAGCAAAATACAAGCAAACTTTTTCAAACAAAGAAATCTGTGTCATATAGTATGCTCTCTTTTGCCTTGATATTTTGACATTATTTTGTTATTGACTTGTGTCTATTATGCTATTACTGTATATTTAATAGACAATTATGTGTGTGTTTGGATTAAAGTTGGCAAAATATTGGGTTAGTTTTCATTTCGCTATTGAGTTTGCAGAAGGAACCTTGGTCTTGATTTTATGGAAACTTGGTTTCACATAAAATGAGTATGCAAATCTATTTTTGAGGATAACCAACAGGAATTTTTAAGTCCTTAGGACCTGTTTGGTTAAAGAAGTTAATCAAGGTCTTACTGAATAAGTTCTTAGAATATAAGCACTTATTGATTTAAGCCAAACATGTGCAATAAGCAACTATACTAGAGATCTTACTGAAATAAGCTGAAAACAAGAATGCATGCATATATCATATTTTCTCTCTAACACTCACACAAGTGTCTGGCATAAGGTAAGTCAATAAGTTGTAAATAAATAAGCTTTTTCCAAATGGGATATTACTAAATTGTGAATACGGAAGTAAAGTTTTAGAATGTAGAGAAATAGTTGCTTGTGTTTTGATGGGTCTTTAAAGAGAGGGGGTTTCACTGGGGAGACAACAACACCAATGAAACCTTAGCCTGCCTACATAAAGAATTGACACCACTTTCAACCCAAAACAAAAGACAACGAGTTTATGGATTTTGATCTTTACATGGTGCTCAACATTCTCATTTCTATCCAATGTGGGACATAGACTCACTTGGATTCCCAACATTTTATTTTCTAGAAAAGATCACTACTAAAGATTCCACAGCTCATATGCTTGTCAATAGGATTACTAATTGTTTGTCATTGTAGTCATATTTATTCATCTGTTTCTCTTATTTTATCCACTTTTGACTATGAATTGATTACCTATGTCTGCTATGCTTTCTACACCTTATAAGTTTCAATAGTATAAACAATTTTTTGTTTTGGTTTCTGAGAAATATGTTAGCTAACACAATTTCTCTCTTGTAGGAATGGACTTTCAGCTCAGACAAAACAACAGATGTCTCTCCTTGAAACATTTCCAGACGATACTCAAGACTCTAGAGAAGAAAGAGCATTTCGCCTTTGGATGAATAGCCTTGGAAATTCAACATATATCAACAATGTCTTTGAGGATCTCCGAAACGGGTAGAATATCTTTTGCATTTTTACAAGTTCTCCTGTTTATGTTATATATATATACTTGAACTGGTTCTGTTAAAAATTCTTGTATAGAATTGAAACTACTAGTAAAATACATCTGATGAAATAATTTTTACTTTATTATAATTTTTATTCAATCAACAGTTTATATATTAGTTAGTTAGTGTAATTCCTTTTTTGTTGAAATTATCCCGGCATGAAGAAAATAGTCTCATGCTTCTTGTTTTCAATTTATGAAACATAAATATTTCAAAAATGAAAAATAATAGGAGTCATACCCATGTTGGATATGGATATTCCTCATATATTTCCTTCACCATATATCTTCAAAAAGTATTCAATCCTTTTTATTTAATTTTTAACTTTTTTCTAAGATATTTCTCATATACTTGAATACTTCTGGATACATGTCCAAAAGTATCCAATTTTTTTAATTTGATTTTTAATTTTTTCTAAGATATGTTCTTACTCATCATGTAAGAAGAATTGAAGTACATGCAACTCTGTTCATTCTTTGAAGAGAAACAAAATGGATACAAAAATGGTGATGAAAATTGGGTTTTTGTGCATTCCAATCTTCAACTTTTGTCTAAAAAAGATGAAAGGTATAATAGTACAAAACAGGAGATAAGGTAGTCAGACACTAGTGAAGCATGATCTGGTTGATAACGGTAGAACTTATTGGCTATTATATAAAATCAATACTTGTTTTGAGTTCTACCATTTGTACAATTAGCCAAAAATGATTATGGTGTAGGGAGAAACTATATTTTTTGTTATGATCACAAATATCTTTTTGTAAATTGTGATCTTCATAGTTATGAATTAATGAGAAATGATCAACATGTCCTTTTTTATTCGTATGATGCATATTTTCTACTATTTTGCAAACACATCCTAAATTTAGAAGAAATTCTCTTATCTGAGTCATGTGTAGTACTAAGAATTTGAGCTTCATTTGAATATAGTTTGTCTTTTTTTCAATTTTTCTTTTGAACTTTGATCATCCACTGAGTTGGAATGATGTTGTTTCTTTGCAGATGGGTTCTTCTTGAGACTCTTGACAAGGTGTCACCAGGGATTGTCCATTGGAAAATTGCCAACAAGCCTCCAATTAAGATGCCATTTAGAAAAGTGGAGAACTGCAACCAAGTTGTGAAAATAGGGAAACAGCTTAAATTTTCACTGGTAAATGTTGCTGGAAACGATATTGTGCAGGGAAATAAAAAGTTAATACTAGGTAGGTTGATTTCCAAATTATGTGTTTGTTTCTTACATTTGTAGTAAAGCACTTAATCAATTGAGCATACTCCATTCAACTCAATGTTCACACATAGGTTCTAAATCAAACTCTACTTGATGTTGTTTTTAGCTTATTTGTGGCAATTGATGCGATACAACATTCTACAACTTCTCAAGAACTTGAGATTTCACTCTCGTGGGAAGGAGATAACTGATGCTGATATTTTAGAATGGGCCAACAGCAAGGTTAGCAGCTCCGGAAGTCAAAGCCGCATGGACAGTTTTAAGGTATTCAAATATTAGACCTTTGGTTCTTCCATTTGAGCTACATTTTGTCAACAAATTTTGGATCCTTGTATGAATGGGTTAACCTTTTCATTACAATGGTATCATAGCCTTGCAATGAATCTAACGTCTCGAGTTCGAATCTCGTTGAGACTCTTACTCCTACGAATGAGGAGTCCTGAATTCACCAGGCTGCCAAGTGTCAGCCTCTGAAGGAGGGGTGTTTCTTAAGGAATTTTGGATCTTTGTATGAATGGGTTAACCTTTTTGTAACACATTTTCTTTGTTGATAATGTTAATTTTAATTTTAACATGACAAGGTTGAAACATGTATTTACTGATCCATATTAAATGACTACCTACCATTAATGGTAGCATCTGTTTGGGTTAACTTCTCTATAAGAACTTCTAAGAGATGCAAATAGGAAGAAATAATGAAGCAAGTTTCTCCATAAGCTAGTTTAGCTTATGTATAAATAAATATGGGAACATTCGGAAGATGCTTTTAATAACAGGAAATATGGATCTGGGGCAGCACAATGATCAATATGTAGCCATTATATACTATCAAGACATTTTGTTAATGTTGAATGCTTAAGTTTTGAATTTGATGCTGGCTTTGTGAAGAAGCATTCCCACATCTAAATTTGGCACCAGAGAAGACCTTGAGAATGGGGGATTGGTAAAATTGCCAAAAACGGCTTTTTTTAGCATATTGCAGTAAACAAAAATTGCTTAAGCTAGTGATTTTATCTGTGTTTTGTAGCGAACATTGAAATACTGCTTTAGATATATTTATTTCTTGTAAAGAATCTGAACTTTCCTCAGTTTTTTAAAGTTCACAATATTGTGGTCTAAGCTGAACATTGAAATACTGCATAATTTTGAAATCACATGATGGCATTGCCAAGTGTTAAATATTTCCTTTCTGGTTAATATTCTTGCAGCTGTATTTCATTTTTTAAATGATTACAGAATAAGTTCATTAACTAATTATTAAAATTTCAAATTTCAGGATAAAAGTTTATCAGATGGAATATTTTTCCTTGAGCTTCTAAGTTCAGTGCAGCACAGAGCGGTAAATTGGGGTCTTGTAACAAAAGGAGTAACCGGTATGTTATGTTTTCTCTATACTCTTTCAATATTGAGCTCATTCTTCTTTTATAGGCATCATAATAGACTCTTAGGCTTTCTTTGAATGTTTTTCTATTGACTTATCATGTGAAATTGGTAATATGAGTTTTGATGAGAGGTATTGGCTGTGTTTATAAAAGTAATACCTTTACCAGAAAAATTTGGATCTGATAAATGTGAAAGTTCTTAAATTTTGGTCAAGCACAACTTATGATGAAGGGGTGGATCAACAGTTAAAAAGCTTGAATTATTCATTGTGATTGAGTATCATGCATCCATTTTTGAAAACTTTGATAGGCAGATATAATAATATCCTTTGGTTTTGGGCAATATATTTTATGTTCTTGACTTGATCTATGTTGAACATGGAATTTCCTTATGCTGAAGTTTTCTCGTGTCTGCCAAATGGAATGAACTTCAAGTGTCTTCACTTTCAATTACAATGTTGTTGTTTGGGAACATTTATGCCATTTCAAAATCCTTGTCTTTTATCTTGCTTTACATTCCTATAACTTTTGTATTACATGGTTCATGCAGACCAGGAGAAAAAGATGAATGCCACCTACATTATCAGTATTGCAAGAAAGCTTGGATGTTCTATATTCCTGCTTCCTGAAGACATCACTGAGGTAGTTTTGAATCAATCCTTTTAACTGTGCACATTTAGAGAATTTCTTTAAAAATAGCAAAGAACATTTCTAACTAGTTTTGGCTGTTTCAATTTAGTCTAATTTTAATGCAGTATATGTGTAAAGGATTTTGTACAGTGTCAACAAAACTAGAGTGAAAGTAAATAATATAGCCAATTCTTACATATAATACCATCCAACACAACTATGTAAGATAAATTTGTTGACATACAGAGTAACATTCTGAAGACAATCTAATTTCTTTTACATTGTAGTGCATAAAAAGTTAATCTCAGACACTTTATAGCAGATAAATTTGAATGTATATGTAAAGCTCTTTTGTTCTGTAATCCAATCACAGATTCTCACTCATGATAATACGGTTGAGTAATACTACAACTTTTGGTTAAGTGGTAGTATAAAAATCTTTGTATTGATGGTGTATAAAATTCAACTCTTTTTTTACTCATATGGTGCTTTCATTATTGGATGACAGCATAAGAAAAACTCTTTCATCATGAATATATTATAATAAAATATTTGCATTGCTTTATGACAATGTTGGTACATGATTTCAGGTGAATCAGAAAATGATTCTGACACTAACGGCTAGTATAATGTCTTGGTGCTTAAAGCATCCTCATGATGAAAGAACAGTGGGAACTTCAGATAATGAGAGTGGGAGCCAATTGGAGACCACATCAAATTCAACACTGGATGATTCTGCATCTGATTCATCAGTAGATGAAAATGGGAACATGTAAATGTGTGTATATATATATATATATATACACACACACATATGTCTTGAGTGAACTGGTTTTATATATATAATATATATTTGAACCACTCATTTTAGTTGATCAGAAGATCAATGTATGACACTAGGTAATTTAATGGTTTCAAAGCAAATTTTATTCAATCAACTTTGTAAAATAGTGTTTTTTTTTTTTTTCAAGTTTGGGACGTCAGTTTTTCTGGTTCCACTTAGGAAAGGAAAAAAATAGGTATTTCTTCCAGCACCTCCATAAATTCCTCCTAAATTTCTGAAGAAAATTCCGATCTTAAACTTTTCAGATTATGTATTTTAAAAGTTATTTTTAATTTTTGGATTACACTACGAAGTTAAAATTGAAAGTTGTTTTTAATTTTTGCATTACACGGTTACAAAGTTAAAATGACTATGGACTGTGTAATTTGGAAGTTAAAAATTAACAAGTTAAAGAGAATTAAAAAAAAAAATAGCTTTCGGATTACATAGTTGTGAAGTTATTTTTGGCTCCCTAATTATCTAATTCGGAAAATTCTTTTAAGGAAAACAATGACTTTTTGAAGTCATTAGTTTTTGGATTGCATAATTTAGAAGTTTTTTATTTTCAAAAATGACTTTTGGATTGTACAATTAAAAAAAAAATCTTACATGGGAGTGTAGAGGAAAACTTATGTTAATGTTTTCTATAATTTTTACCTTCTTTTGTGATTCTTGAAATTATTTTAAATTTTCCCCACTTGTTCTCCAAATATTACAACTTAATATAGTCTCTTCTCTCTTAGTTAAGCTGCAGAGTAAGACACGAACCACATATATTCATATAACAGTAACAGTAACTATTGGAATAGTTAAATCAGAATAAAAACACAACATTAGACAGTATCTATACATCGTTGTCTTTGACGGCCAAATCATCAATTACCAAGTAAATTGAGAAAAAAAAAATAACGTAGAGAACACTTAAAAAATGAGGATTATTTTTCTGAAATATCGGTACAAACACAACTATCTGCCTCTGTGAGAGTGTCAACAACACCTATACCTGAAAATCACGCTACCTTGTGCATAATTGCTATCTTACATACTGCAAGTTAAAGCCATTCATAAACCATTTTGTTCATTTTTAACACCAAGAATCCATTGTGCAAGATGTGCCAGGTATGGTTCTGCCTGGGAGTTATTGCTCAAGATAGATCCAAGACTCTGAAGCTCGGTGTTAAACTCTTTCTCAAATTTCCTGCAATTATTTATTATGATCAGAACGTTAAAACGACATGAAATAATCAGTATAAAATAAAATAAATAGCACGTTTGCCAAATCTATTGCTTTCGAGGCTTACAGAACAGAATCAGTGACTGCCACGTTTTTGGTGGTTGACTTCATGACCTGACCTGACTTCCTTTTGGCTTTATTCAAGCCAACTGAATCAATAGGTTCCTCTGAGTCACCTAAATCAATAGAAGATGATATAAGCCACTGCGTTGCTGCTGAATATTGCAGGCACATGGATTTAAGCCTTTCCACCTTCTGCAATTGAGAAACATCAATCGTGAGTAGTCATGAACCATTCCGATAAACAAATAAAACAAAAATAAAACACGCAACAAAATGTATTTCCTACTAAATTTATGAACAGTCATATTTCATATAAATAGTAAACTTGTTATTATATTGCATAGTGTCTGTTATAAACGTATCACCCGATAAATAGCAAATGAAAAGTTTCATGTTAATTCACACCCACCATTTCCCAGACATGCCTCTTGCAGTAGATGGAGCTCTAAATATAGCTTGCATTTTTGTATATAACATCAAAAAGGATGGGTTAGAAATTGTAGCTTTTCGGTAAACAATTGTTCTTAATAAAAATTAAAACTATCATTGCTTTTATATCTAGGTTTTTGTGCCACTTGTGTTTAATTCAAGAAATAGAAGATTAATGTTCCATAACCTGATCCAACAATGAGCTGAAAAGCTTTCGTCTCGTGTATGAATTTTTATCTTCATAACATATTTAAGGCTTCCGCCAATCAAAATATATTTTGGTTTTGCATGTTAGGTAAAATGAATTTGGTTGACTATGCTTTTGGTTATACATGCTAATTGAACTGAATTTTAGTTGATCTAGGTCCTCTTTTCATGTTGGCCATAAAAATATGAAAGTGGTTATTCTATTTATATAAGCATGTAGTTTTCTATTATGAAGCTTTTAGCTAAGATATTTCTTCCAAGGGAAAAGAGATAATTACATTGTAGTACAAAAACACAATAATTGCATAACTATTAGAGTAAAAACAGAAACTCATAATATCAGTAAAACAAAAACAAACAGAAACTAACCTTCAGCAGCTCAGGTAAAAGAAGTAAGCATTCTCTCAAACATTTATCAAGGAAAAAATCGTGGTGCTGAATAACCTGTTTCAGACAGAAAATGTCAAGAATTAAACATCTACCAACCTACCCAGCTTAAAAACACACAAAAGACAGACATGCACATATTACGCACATAGCAAGTAATTTCTAACTATGTGTAGTAATAACTTTGTCTCAGATAGGAACATTGGAAGAACTACATCACAAAATTTGCCATTGTAGTAGGAGATCTCAAGGCCTAATAAACACCACACCAAAATACCATAATTCCATCATGGATCTTAAGTCCCCGTAAGCCCATTTGACTAGTCCTGGATAAACATAGCAATGCTCACTCATTTACAGCTAAGTGATGTGGTGAAGCTCTATGATCAATTGATAAAGGCCTAGAGAACCAAACCACAGAAGCTAGCCATTACAATTGAAGAGCCCAATGCCTTGTAAACCCTACAACAAAATCCATACTTCTAATATGGAACTTCATACGTCAATTTGATCATAACTATTTCTGTACATGAGCAAGAGTACCCCTTGTATACAAAAGAATTATGCACATAACGAGGTACGAATCGGTTTTTAAAATGTAAGACCACAAAAACTTACCTCATCTATGCTATTTGCTGTCTGAAGTCTGTTATACATCACATGCCAGTTTGGTTCAATAACCTAAAACATAAGGTAAATAGTCATAAATCAAGAACCCACCTAAATGCTAAGCTAGTCAGTTTAGCTACCAAATTTATAAAAAGGAAAGGCTAAACACCTATACCCAATCCTATATATGTCAAAAACAAATATTAAAATTAATCTTTTGCAATTTAACATCATCATAAAAATATAATTTGAACATAAAAATATAGATTAAAAATTTTCAATTTAAAGCACACATACTTATATTAAATAATAGAAAAAGGGAAGTTTCTGTCAAGTTAAAAGATCTTCAAAGTTTAATGTTTAAGTCAGAAAAATAAAACCTGCCTCAAATGTGAGATAGTGTAGAAGGCTATTAATAAATTTAAGCATACTACGGCAAAGAAGAGATGATCTGGAAATAGCAGTTCCTCGCGTATTGAGAGCACGAACTCCCTACAATATGCAATCAAAATGCTGTGAGTAGAAATGAACCGACAGACAAAATAAAATAAAGGCACTACAGACATACTTGATGTATTTGCCATGCTCCACACAACTGACGGTCAACATGTTTACAGTGGAAAAGGAATCGAAAAATTAATTGGTACTTTGCGAGGGCTTTACGTGATAATACTATAGACAGTGGCCAGTGCACCTGAAACCAGAACCAAAGGTAGGAACATTAATGATGCAAATGGGAGGATGACTCTCAGAAGCATATAAAGAAGAAAAGACCTTGTAACTTAGTGAAAATGTTTCAAGTCCAGTGATGCTAACGGTTTCCTCCAAATCATTATCAGTAGAACTTCTCTGACTAACTTCAAGATCATTAAATGTTCCCAACCTTCTGAGCAAAGAAGATCTTTCCTGAAAGTGAAATGCTTGCATTATGTGTGTGAAAATCTGAAATTTACAGCTTAAAAGTGTTTCTTATAAACTGAATTAGTTACTTGCCACAACACATGTTAAGCCTTCGTGAAAAGGATCTGCTGCAGCTGCTGTAGTACGCAATGCAAGGTCTAATAGTGACTAAACGGGAGAGAGGAAAAACATATAAGAAAAATGGAAAAACATAAAATTAGAATCTGGATCCCTTTTAAAATTAAAATAGGCAAGTGCCAACTTGAATTTACAAGGAGAATAAAAATGGTATGGGAAATTGAAGGATATTTCATTACTATACCTGCAGCTTCTCAACTGAGACTTCATCAGGCTTTTTGGCTAGTTCATCCCTTGCAATATCCATAAAATGTACTAAGAAATCACCCTGTACTGTAAAACTATGAGTATGATCCAAAACAAAGGGTATTTCTGAAGTCTATGTTATCATTCCGAATTGATTTCTTTAACTCTTTGAGAGGCATCTATGCAATCACAACCAAACCCCTGAATTAGTCTTTTGGATTAGTAACTTTCGTCCCCGACTTTTAAAGATGCTTAGGTATTCTATGACTTCATAGTCGTTCATAAGGTACTAAAGTGATCAACAAATAAAATCTTACGAGACCAATTTAAGGGGTTTACTCATACAATATATTGCCTATGTAAATAAGTCAAATCAACTGAACATTTTCTTCCAATGAATAAATCATCAAACACCGAAAACTCTGAAAGTTCAAAACAAAGCCTTATTTTGCAAAAGCTTTTGTTTCAGAATTCAAGACATAGAATACACATGACATGGGGAAGTTTGATTTGAGAAAAAAAAATGCTCCATGTTTTCATTTTGATTTCCAAAAAATATTACGTCAAATAAATGCATAATTTAACATTGATATAAAGTTAGTCATGTTGTAATAACTTCTTAGTTAAGAATTTGGCCTGTCATGTGCTCATACAAGACATGGTTTAATGATCAGTTGCATTGCAACCATAGTAAATTTTGGTCCAGCAAAATTTACAAAATAGACAAGTCTCGTAATGTTTTCCATTGAAATATTTCCTTCCTTTCAATTGGCTTGCTACTGACATAAAACCCCTATTTATAGATCACAATCCCTAGAGGAACTATTATGAAAATAATCACAAGGTCATCTTCTAATTTATATAAAGCCCAATGGATATGATAGTCAACCCGATAAGCATAGAACATGCTTGATTCTTGAATACCCAGCTTAGTTCGTTACTAATTTCCTAAAATCCTCCCTTTTTCCATCCAATAACACTCTCCCTTTTTTTCAACCCAACAAAAATTATCGAATAATAATGACATTATCCCCATCAAAAGTTTAAATCTGTCTAATTGCTGAATTTTATGACTAACCTCATGAGTCATGACCATAAAGCAAGGATGCAAAATTCTACTGCAATTCAAAAATATTCAAGTAGTATTTGTTTAAAAAACTCAAGTACAAGCATTGCACAGATGTTATATCTACCTTTAGAACTGTGTTTATCATTCTTTTCCATTCAAACTTGTTAAGAAGTGGATTTAAACCTAACTCAACCCAACCGGCTTGTAAGGTGAGGTTTACACCCACATATATACTTTAAATAGACCTTATCTCTAGCCAATGAGAGACTTCCAACACATCTCCTTCATGCCAATGTATATACATCTCAAGTGTGGGACTAGGCTTAATGGATGGCTCGATAGCAGGTGGAATGATATGCACAACAAACATAAATCTCACTAGGATAAACTCTAATTTATGGCTCTGATAGCATGTTAAGAAGTGGACTTTAAACCTAATTTAACCCCACAAAACCGACTTGTAAGGTGATGTTTGCACCCATATATATATACATATATATATATATACATATACATATATATATATATATACATATACATATATATATACATATACATATATATACATATACATATATATATACATATACATATATATACATATACATATATATATACATATACATATATATATATATACATATATATATACATATACATATATATATATATATATATACATATATATATATATATATATATATATTCTAAATTGACCTTTTCTCTAATCGATGTGGAACTTCCAACAAAACTTATGCCTTCAAAGTGAAGGTCAATTATGCTTAGGGAGCATTTGATTTGCTTTTTCTTTTCATTTTCAATTGATATTTCTTGTTAATAATTGCAAAAAATGCCACTATACTTTGTATTTTCAAGAGTTTGAGATGAAAAATAAGTGAAAAGAAAGTGTCATATTTTTGTATTTACCAGTAAAAATATATCACCTAAAAAATTAGTAGCTAGTTTTGTTTTGCACACATAGCTAATTATTGTCTCCAAAATTAACAAAGATGATCATGATCATACCTGATCTAGAAGAAGGTAGTGTTTAATTGACCGTAGCCTTCCCGTAAGATCATACTAAACATAAAAACACATTTTACCATCACAAGTTGGATATTTTAATAATAACTATTGCAAAAGTATTAGAATGTAAGCTGAGAAACTTGTCACCATATTTATATTAAAACTCACCTTATCATTAATGAGATTCAAGAGTTCACTGCTAGCAAAGTTATAAGCAGCCTTAATACATTCAAGATATTGATGATTTGATCCAAAACTCATAAGTTTTGAATTTTCTGATGGAGGGACCTAATGTAAAAAGTAGTTATATTCAATGAAGCAATGACTTTTAAAACAATAAAATATTTTTACTACCAACATCTGATCTTAAGTCAAGGAAAACAAAAAATTAATTCTAAATACAAAGTACAAACAAAACAGTGACAAACCTGCACATTGTGTCCACATTCTCTCATGACATTTAAATATTTTCCCGTCGTCAAAATTGTCCCTGCGATATTTGCAAGGAAACTAGGAATTCCATCTTTAAGACTGTAACGTTGTCGCCAATACTTAGCTTCATAATCCTGGGTGAGACTCTCCTATAGAGAAATTTAAACTGAGACTATATGAAAAACAGGTTTCGATATTTTGGACAGTTATTCATGATAAAGATGGTGATCTACCTTCTGAAGAGATTTGTCCTCTGCGATGAAAAATTCACCATAAGGATCATCTATTACACCTTCATAAACCCATCTGCAGTATTGTTCAATACCCAAATTTGCAAGAAAATCAAATCCTAAATAGAGTCAACTAAAGCTTAATAACAAGAGCAGTCAGCACTATGATAAATTTTATATGAAAGTGATAATTTTTTTTACTGCACCAAAGGACTTGTGTAAACATTTGGATTGACTGATGTTTATGTATCAACCAATATAGGAAAACAAAAAGAAATGTCTTCATCGCATTCATAAAGCAAATTAGAAATCGAGGGTAATTGACCAACATAACAAATAAAACTGAATTTGATAAAAAAACACTGGGCTTAGTGGGAAAACAAGCTTGAACACATTGTTCACGTAGTTTCAGATGCCACAAACATCAGAAGTAACAAAACTAGCTGCATGATTAGCCAAGACAAACAATACGTTGCAAAGCAATTGAAAAGGAAGATTCGAAGCTTGGATATTGTGACTGTATAAGTATGATCTGAACCAATATACAATGAAAAAGCTCACAAAAATTGAGCATTAACTTTGATTAGGTGTATGGTTTTCCCACATATTAATGACCAAGTCAAGATTACGTAGATTAAATATTATTCAATATTATACAACAGGTCAATTGACCAAATGAGGGGATGGGGAGGAAGATTGGACAATATGACTAAGGTCTTGTGCAAGGATCAAGATTATGGAGGGGCGAATGAGAAGAGAAGGAAGGCTCCTTTTTGTATGATGAAGGGAATGAATAGGATGAGAAAGAAAACAATGATCCTCCACTCCTATGCCAAAAAGTATACCTGTTATTATAAACATCCAAACCAATGAAAAGACAATAATTACTTAACCAACATCCACCTCAATTTTATACATTTCTACTTTCTTCCTTCAATAATTTCCATGCCCAAAAACTAAAAAATATCTTCCATGGAAGTTTGGTGCCAGACTAATTTGATCAATAAAAGGGTAATATATGTCTGAGTACGCGACTGTAATTATTGAATACAGGCATTAACTATTATAAGTTTTACTATTATCACTTGTGAAGAAGATACAGGTAAAATTATAGATACATTATCAGAATTGATAAATAGAATTACAGAAAGCAACCTATATATTTGATAGTTAGGGATGAAGAGCAAGGAGACACCTTTCTAATATGCTCATGTAAGCACTACTTGCACATTGTGTCATTTTCTCCAGCATCAACCTCACAGCATTGTCCCCAGCCATAGCCTTTGCCTAGATATAATAGAAGCCATAATAGAGAGAATTAAGAGTATAAAAACCTTACTCATGAAACCAAATGAAATGTTGAATTATACAGAGAATGGTAACAATTGCAGGGGAATTTCATTACCTGGCTCTGCAGTAAGTTAAGAACAGCTGAACCAGAAATGTTGTTGACCGAAGCCTTTTGTATGACAGTGGACAATGCCTGCATTGACCTCATCATGGGCTGAAAAATATCATTGAAATAACCATTAGAAAGCATTTGGCAAATATTTACATGAAATCTAGACAGACAAATCTGTACCTGACAATAGAACCACAATCCTTGAAGGGAAAGTCTCCCGAACTGAAATTGGTGTTCAAGCTGAGCCACCATAGCCTGGTAATCCTGGTAAAGATAACCCCATGATGATAAAAGTATGTTCTTATTAAAATAGTGGATTTTATTCAAAGCAATATGATTTTACAGAACTGCAATAAATGAAACCATCAACACTCTGTTACTAATTATTGCCTAGTACAATCAGTTTAGCTTACTCAATCTAATCATTTCTAAGTTGGAAGAAGAAACTCCAACCAAAAAGGCACAAGAATACAGAACAAAATGGCAATCAACTGAGTCTACCTAAAAATTATCACTTGTAGGTTTACTCTAATTACAGTTTTATGCTAAATTTTATGGCCAGGTTTGGCTGCTTCCAAATACAATAATATATGGTAGACAAAAACCATATCTGGTACTCACACACCTCCTTCATTTTTGAGTTCTCACCTCTGCGCTCTTTCTTGTTAATTAATTTCACCTTTGTATTTTTTGTTTAGAAATAAGGAACAGGGAATTGTTCCCAATACTTAGACCTTGTGGAAATAGAAAACACAATACAAGAAACATTCAAAACATGGCACAACAACTTCCAGCTACAAAAATGAATAGACATTTCATGCAGAATGTAAGACCAACTGACTCACTATTCAGGAAAACCTACGAGAAGAAGAGCCCTCAATGCAGCAGAAAAGGCATGATTAACCAGACCATTCTGGAACTGAGACCTTGACTCCACAAACTGGTCAATCAACAAAAAACTCTTGCAAAGGGGGAATATCCGTTTTGCCAATTCCTGCAACATACAAACTGTCTCAGAAACAGTTACATGAAGTTCATCATCAACATTATCCAAAGTTACATTATTACAGAATAGTTCTATCATTCGTTCTGCTTACTTTAGCTTCCCCCTTTGTGTCTTCATTGCATCCACAATTTGGGGGCCCAATTACAATTGCAGGTCAAACTTTTAAATGGTGGTGAAAACTTAAAATCATTATTGCTAGAAAAAAATTGATACCTTTTTATTTAAACTTCTGTCAAAAATACGATATAAATTTCAGTGAAAGAATGCATTGTTTGATTTATAAGATAGATATTTCACATTCCGTAACAGCAGTCTATGGCATTAAAATAATAACATTTACAAGTTACAAATGTTGAAAGAAAATTCTAGTTAAACAAGATACTGTACATATTGAACACCCTCTAAAGTTGAGTAAAGAGCACTTCCAATTTGGCTTGGATAGTTCGCAACTGAAAAATGCGAAGTTTTAACACCTAATGTTGAAATTGCAGCTCAAAATACGGTCACAAAAATCATGATAAATCTCACCTGCAGGGCCAAATCCATTGATGGGTCGACCAGGAAAGAAATATCATCATTCTTTCCTCGAACTGTTTTTATTAAGATGTACCGACCTTCAATGCCAACCATGGCCGAGAGCACATCATCAATAATAATAAGCTCCTACATTTCAGAAGAAAACAAGCACAGCTGAAACTTCTAAAGCATGACACCCTAATCTGACAATAAATGCTTACACATTAAGTACTTTGAAATAAAAACTTACACAAAGTAGAATTTACATATATTATCACATGCATTGATACACAACAACTAACAAATCAAATCCTTCTTCTCTTAATTTGTGCACAGAACAGATTCAGGCATTCGGCACTTGCTACTACAAAAGCTCTTCATAACAAAAAAATCACGAACAATAAAGAAAACTCCATCACTCGGCGGCACTACAGAAACCAATTATCTGAATTCCTAGCACCTTAACACACAAAACTTATTAAAACAAAACAAATACACAAAATTCCAGTGAAATTAGTTTTTAATTTTCACATTCTAAATTTCCTCCTCACGTTAGGTCAAAATTGTCCACAACATGAGCCGATCCACGCAACCAAAATTCCAGCAAGAACAAAACCTGACGCTACAGCCAAGACCTAAACGGAACTCCGCAACCAATCACAACAAATGAGAGAAAAACACACACACAAAGTAAAGCAGTGGATCGAACAATGCTTCTCTCTAACATTGCGAATTCTAGTTCATTTAGTTACGAAAATCGATCGAACAATGCTTAAGTCTAACATTGCGAATTCGAGTTAATTTAGTTCCTGAAATCAACACGCGAGCAATTAAATAGCAGGAATAGGTGAAGAGATGATAATTACTTGAACCGATGGAGAGTAGCATCCTATTGGTTTTTCGAAGTTGGCGACGGTGGTTTGGTTCATTTCAGATAAGTGTATAGATCGGAGAAGAAAAGAAGAGTGAAGAAATGCGAGGAAAAAGAGTGGGGAGAGAGTTTGTGGGACAGAATGAAGTTTGTTTAAGGGTTCCTTTTATATATACCCACTTCTTTCACTCTTGCGTTTTGAATTCGAATTTTGTATAAGCTATACAGAGAAAAGGAGTTACGGACAAATTAAGGAGTTTAAACCAGAAACCAACCTTTTTAACCATAACTTTTATGATATGTTTGGTTTCATGAAGAGGACTAAGATTTTAAAATTTAATAAATTGAAGAAAGAAAAGAATAATATTTTTATTTTAGAAATTCCGTTCACTCTTAAATTGAATAGAAGAACAAATGTTATTTATTATATTCATTTAATTAAATAAGTTTTTGGTACAAAAGAAATTAATTATTTTGAAATTTGTATCTGTATCATATCACCACAGTATATGTAAAAGTTACAAGTTTCATGATGAAATTAGTTGATTAATTAAATTTTAGATATTAAAAACACTAAGTTTTCTTTAAAAGCGTTAATTTTGAAAAAAAAAAGAGTCTAATTTTGGAGGTATCGAAACTTATTTAACTTGTAATTTTACTTACTTCTTAATTTATTATTTATAATTTTGGTTGATTTATTGTTTTATTTTAATACCCAGCTTTTATAGAGTTTATAACTTTTTGGTTCGGTCTTTCGTTTTATATGTTTATTTTTCATATTTTGATTGATTCAATTATTCTTGAAGTTTCTTAAATGAATATATTAAATATAATATTCAATTACATTAATATAAAGAAATAAAATGAGCGAAAAATAGAATTGTCTACCAAATACATATTGTTAAAATATAAAGTCCAAAATCTATGAATAAAATTGAAAAAATAAAACTACAACAAAGGGTGACTTAGAGTGTGTAATGTCAAGGGATGGTTGGGTAATGCTTATCCATTGACAAAAAAGAAATACGTTTGTCATCTTTGATACTTGTGCAAATATCCGTTTAAATAAATAATATATGTGGATATTTTAAATCTATAGGTACTTTATGGCTTTATGATTTGGTTTAAGGTATCCAAAATGTATGAACTCATGATATGTTAAATGTGCAATAAACCTTTTTCTAATTTCTCACCATTTAATATCTCATTTGACTTAGATCATCAGTATGATAAAAAAAAATACTTTTATAGCTTTCAATATTTAATACAACATCATCATAAATTGTCCCACATTCATGACCTCAAATTAAACATCATGCATAAGACGTTATTCATATTTCCATCACAAGTATACATTTATGTTTATGTTTCATAATTCAATAATACAACTGATATGCCTCTTTTCAAGTTAGGTTGGGTCAAAACATAAAGATGAGATCATGAAGGTGAGGTTGACACATAAGCAAGGGGTGGATGGAAAGGATGTTCTCGGTTTATAAGTGTTTGTGATGGGATAGATGTGTTTGATGGTTCTCTTGAAAGGTTGGACTAACTCCAGAGAATGGTGGTTAGAGGAGACCACATGGGATGTTCTAGCCTTGACTTGAGACAAGATATTGTTGTACAAATATTTTGGCAGCATAACATTGTAAGACCCGGGAAAATATGGCTCTTAGAAATAAAGTAGTCTTGAGATTTTGGTGTTTTTGTTTGGTAATTAGTGTTCTTGAGTGTACACCTTTGCTAGAAGATAATTGTTATGTTATTTTATTTATATTTTGGCCTAGGGGCAAATAGGGTCTTTTAAACTTTATTAATTAAATGTAGAAATTAAAATAGGGGAGTGTAGAAAGGAAAAACATGCAAATCAAATAATCGGGAAATTTAATAAAAAGATATTATGCAAAATCTTTTAGAAGATTTAATTGTTATTATTTTAAAAAGTAGTTGAAAGAAAATAGGAGATATAATTTTGGTGGGTTTAGATATTAAAAATATTAAGATATAGAGAAATGGGTGATTTTGTGTTTAGAAACCCTAGAAACTCTAAATCAAAGAGGGAAAACAGAGGAAGAAAGGAGATTGACGTTTTAGGGGAAGAAAAGAGAGAGCGACGGAAAACTCGTAGTGTAAAGGAAGATTGGTGATGTTTTAGGGTTGTAGATAAAGCCTTATGATTGGCCAATGTATGAGTAAGCTTACCATTGTTTGTTGTATGCTATGTATTATTGGTTTACTTGTATGGAAATACTTGTTTGATATATGACTATATGATTATGATTATGATTACCTGTTGTCATTGTTAGGCAAGGGTTTGTGTGTGCATGGAAATAAGTTTTTGGTAATATTTGTGATGGGTTTTCGCTATGAATCTATTATGTATGTTTAGTTGGTTTATCCCAATAGAGGGTTTGATGCTAAGAGAGAACAAAGTTATGATGCCTGGGAGTTTCCATGTAAATATATGTTGTAAGTGTTGGGTTATTAGGCTCCCTTTCTATGTGGAGAATAAGGCAAATAATGTGGATCATTATGTTTCACTTTGTTTTAGTGGAGATGGGTCAGATTAGTAAGGCACATTAGAGTCATTTAAAAGGCGGTGAATGAGATGAGTCTCTTCGTCCATGATGGGCGATGGAAGGGACTGAGATTCGAGTGTTGCCCTTTCCTCTTTCAAAGTGGTAGAAAGGTAGTCACATTTCCTCTTGCGAGGGGGTGGAAAAGTGGATCTCTTCGTCTCTAAAAGGCGGTGGAAGAGATGTGTCTCTTCGTCCATGATGGGCGATGGAAGGGACTAGGATTTGAGTGCTGCCTTTTCCTCTTTTGAGGGGGTAGAAAGGTAGTCACCTTTCCTTTTTTGCGAGGGGGTAGAAAGGTAGATCTCTTTGTCTTTAAAAGGTGGTTGAAGAGACAAGTCTCTTCGTCCATGATAGGTTCTGGAAGGGACTTGGATACGAGTGTTGCTTGTTCCTCTTGTGAGGGGGTAGAAAGGGATGAATGTCTTGCCCGTAGGGTTCCGACTCGTATTGAGTTTAGTACTAGGGTTAACAGTTGGGAATAAGGGAGGCAGGTCCAAAATTGTAGTGGAGGACCACTCGAATCATCTTGTTTTGATAGACAGGAATTATACGGTGAAGTATGGAAGTTGACATACATTTAAAATGGTGGTTGGATAGGCACGAGTTGCCTTAAATTGACAGATAGTGCAGAGCTAATGGGTTGAACATGATTTCATTTAAGGGAATGTATTATGGAAAGGTATTTTGAATGAATTGATTCTATCATTGGATTACAGTAGTATAAATATACAAATTGATAACGTAATTAGAAAGAGTTAAGGGAACAAACTCCACCAATTTAGTATCAATTATTATAATATCAATTATAATAATTGATATTTAGCACTAACAATTAAACTAAATAAAGGGAAAGTAAATATACAAAAATTAGCTAATAAAGACTAATTATTACAATTTAAAACTAATTATTATAATTGATATCCTCCCGCAAGTTGGACGATCTGGAAGAGAAATGTGACTTGGACAGTAATGAGTCAAACCGAGGATGAAGCAAAGGCTTTGTGAGTATATCAGCAAGCTGATCATCAGTAGACACAAAGGACACTCGAAATTTGCCTTTTTGAACATTTTCACGAACAAAATGATAGGCTAAAGCTATATGTTTCATCCGAGAGTGAAAAACAGGATTAGCACTCAAAGTTGTGGCACCAAGATTGTCACAATAGATAACCGAATTGGTTGTGAGCATGTGACCAAGTTTAGTGAACAAGGATAGGACCCATAGAAGTTCACTGGCCGTTTCAGCCAAGGCTTTGTATTCGGCTTCGGTTGAGGAATGAGCAACAGAGCGTTGTTTTCGGGAGCTCCAAGAGATGGGAGTGCTACCAAGATACAGCAAATAATCAGTGGTAGAGATATAATCATCGTTATCACCCGCCCAATCTGCATCTGAGTAAGCATGAAAGGTTAGCAGAGCAGTTACCAAGATGAAGATACCTTTGTTGCAAGAGCCCGCCAAATAACGGAGCACCCATTTGAAGGCAGACCAATGCGTCGTTCTGGGGTGTTGCATGAACTGCGAAAGTTTGTTGGTGTTGAAGGCGATGTATGGGTGAGTAAGACTTAAGAATTGAAGACTTCCCACGAGTGCGCGATACTCAGTTGGGCAAGGTAGGAGATCACCGAAATCCTTGAGTAACTGAGCACTGATGGTCAAAGTAGGTGCCAATGATTATTTTATGCATGTTCGTCTGTTATACAAATAAAATTATTGCCATAAATTGATTGTCGTATATCCACTGTTTTTTTGTTTTATTTTATTCATATGTTGTCCAATTTAATGAGTCGCATTACATTGAGCAACATGTATATCGACTTAGAATTTACTTTTTACATAAAAAATTACATAACCTTTGTGTTGTATTATTTGTTTATTTTAATTAAAAAAACAAGGTTATGTTGTTGGTAGTAGATTTGATATAAACATATTTGTTTCTAGTAGTTATGATTCAAGGACAAAACAAATCAACAATCAATTTTTAAAGTATAATCATAATATGCATTTAACTTATATAATTTTAGAGGGGTAATGATACTTTGACACCAGAATGTGACAAATTTTTTACACTGCCACGTGTCACATTCTGGGTGGTTCACATGTTTTAAAAACTAAAATGACAGAATAAAGTGGTTCAATGTGTAGTAACAGACCTGGGATCAATGTACAAATAAGTGGATAGTTTAGACTAACTTTTAGCACGAGGAGGACATCTTTGAATCTGCCACTTGTATTGAACTTCACGGTTTATTTTTAACCAATTTTATTAAATAAAATTCATTAATTATCATTTAAGAACACATTTATATCGAAGTCCATCCCGAAGGAAACATTTTTCTTTAAAGTGATGGTGCAGAAAGGAAAGTGGTAGCAATGTACAAATAACTGGGTAGTTTAGGCTAACTTTTAGCACCAAGAGGGCATATTTGAATCTGCCACTTGTTTTGAACTCCACAGTGAATCCACGTCATTCTGTCATTTTATTTTTTAAAACATGTGGACCACCCAGAATGTGACAGGTGACGGTGTAAAAAATTTGTCACATTCTGAATGTCAAAGTATCATTACCCATTTTAGAGGTAAGTAAAATATTTGTAAGTCATATAGAAACATTATTTTATTTTATGTCTTACTAAAATACTATGAATAGTAATAAACAAAATATAACCATATTGAATAAACATTCTCTCTCCATATATATTAATTATTACCATGTATAAAGTTTTCTTTTAAATATGCTACAAGTACCATTAATTAATGTTATTAAAATATATTTTTTTTCTTTTTTTTATTGGTTTATTTGAATGAACTTCTTTTTGTCAAATTTACATGACTCATATTTTTTTATTTTCATCTCTTAAGCATAATTTACGCCAATATATCATAAAATAAAATACCTAATTACTCTTATTTAAGAAAAAAAAAACCTACAAAAGTGAAACCATGTCAAGTTTCTCCAAACAAATCATTAGTAAGTTGTTTTTACACCGACAAATAGTTACAAAAGTTTTCAAATAGTTTTGTAATATGTAAAACTAGGTCAATACATGTTAATATAGGTTTAAACACATTACCAAACACCTTATACATCCAACTAAACAAAGACAACCAACATCATTTTAATATTTAGTTATGCCAGATATATCATTATTTAGTCATCCATCATATATAAAACTAGTAATTAATTTCATATATGTATATACTCCCTTGGAAATTGGAAAGATCATACATCTTCATCTAAGAACAAATCATGGCCAT
This sequence comes from Vigna reflexopilosa, assembly GCA_027742785.1. Lineage (NCBI taxonomy): Eukaryota > Viridiplantae > Streptophyta > Magnoliopsida > Fabales > Fabaceae > Vigna > Vigna reflexopilosa. The sequence goes on along the minus strand of CM050929.1, from coordinate 2,677,022 downwards.
GATCAATGCATTATCTTTTTCTTACATGGTATGCACTTTTTCTTATCAATGTTCTATTACTTTACTTTTTCATTTCAATGTTATCCAATTCACATGTTCTCATTATATTTTAAGTTATTTACGTGATTATCAAAAGAATGATCATATATATATATATATATATATATATATATATATATATATATATATATTCATGGCTAATGGCAACGATTTCTTTGTAGGTTAATATGAGGAGTATCTCTAAAGTAGTTATGATTTTATTATCAATAATGATATTGTTTTCTGACACAACCCACTCAGTTGTTTTAGAGTCTGGTGAAAATCATATAAAATCAGCCACTTTTTTTTCTGAAAAATTTGAAGTGGGACCAGGAAAAATTGCGGTGAAAACATTATTAGATATTGACTTTCCAAGGGGTCACATTGGGGTCAAGAGTTTTGATGTTGAAGTAGTTGATGAAGTTGGTAATTCAATACCTTTGTATGAAACTTACCTTCATCATTGGTTTGCTGTAAAATATATTGAAAACATTACGATGTCACAATACATTAAACAATCTCACGACCTTCACAATGGTATCGAATTTGAAAGAAATGATGGTGCATGCCAAGGTTTTTTACTTCCACATTATTGGGGCTTGGGAGGAGAATCACGAGGAACACATTCAAATCTTCCAGATCCTTTTGCAGTTGAATTAGGTAATGCTGCAAAAATAAAGCATGGGTTTAAAGAAAAATGGTTGTTTAGCATCATGGTTATTGATACACGTGGAACACATGATAGAAAAGGTTGTACAGAGTGTAGGTGTAAGCTTATGAATCTCCCAAAGGACTTTTACAATGTCACGACGGGCATTAATGGTCAATTGTTGTCTAGAAATTATAAAGGATGACTCTTTTGTTGTCAAGATAACGTATAATGCAAATTAAGAAATGGTTTTCGTGGCCCAACAAGAAAGCTTTCCCTAAGATACAAAATAAGGTGGGTTGATTGGGATGAACACCAAGTGCCTCTTAAGTTCTACATACTTGATTCAACTGATCGTGTAAGATCAAATGGCTCTACACCAATTCATGATTGTCAGGTTGATGATTTATTCAATACATACTATACTTTACAAATTATAATCAAACTTTTGAAACTAATTTATTTTCCAAACAAAAAATATGAGGGTATTAATTATTTTTTTCATTCGTATATGAGTAAAATAAATTCCTTAATTTGTTATAGGCAGAGTATACGATCCCGAGAAATCATGACAATGACTTTCCTCATGTTAAGAAAGCAGACATCCCAATGACAAAAGGTGGTTATCTTATAAATGGCACTGCTCATATGCACACGGGTGTTGTCAATGTTACTCTATATGGACAGGTAATATTGGATATTTGTTGTTCCCATACAAGCTATATCATGTAGATAAACTTACATTAAATTTTGCCTAATTCATATATTCATCTGGAATAAATTTTGTTAGTACTTATATATCTTTATAAGAAATTAAATAGTTTATTGAATCATCTTTATTTTTTATGATTATGCTTAACTTAGGATGGAAGGGTTTTATGCACTTTAAATCCAACATACGGAACTGGAAAAGAAGCAGGAAATGAAAAGGGTTACCTAGTTGGAATGTCAGTTTGTTATCTAAAACCCGGTTCCATCAACATCGCAGATGGAGAAATTCTAACACTAGAATCCATATATGAAAACAAGTTTCGTACTGGAGCTATGGGGCATTTCTACATTTACTTGGCAGAACAAATACCAAACAAGTATTTGAAGGAAATTTGATGTGAAACTAGTTACTTATCATTTAATGACTTATATAATTTGTAGTATAATTGGAATACATCAATACCAATTCTCGATCTCCATCACAATGCGTATTAATGTTGTTTTAATTTTAATCCATTAATTGTGTTATGTTTTCATCATTGTGTTCTCTTAATGGGTTATATGCTACATATAGAATATTTTTATGTGAATTGAGAGCTTATAAATTAAAAATAAATAATTTTGTGAACAAAGTGTCAATTTGAATCCATTAATAATAGAAGGCTCTATAGAGTTAATCTCAAATCACACCAAAGTGAAGAGGAAGAAAAAAAATTAAATACAAATCTGGAAATGAATAAATTTTCTCTTGTATTATGCAAGCTATTGTTTTTTTAATCTAGTATGTCAACACCCAATTTCGTCTGCATAAATCAGTAAAGATAAATAAAATAAAATATAAAAAAATATGAGAAGAAAAATTAATTGTGGATAAAAAGAAAAAAATAAATTTTCTAAAAAAAATGTATATAATTTTCAAATTTTAATTTAGTCCAAAAGCCGAGGAGTTTTATGCATATCTTCAATACATCACTAGAAAATATTGGTTTCTAGATAAAGGAATGTTTAATATGGTAATAATTTGAATCAATCTTATGTCAATAATTATAAGCAGTAATTAAAAATAATATATTAATATAATTAATAATTTCTTGCGTCAGTTTCTTTTTAAAAAGAGAAAAAATATAATTTTAAAAATTGACAAAGTTTATTCTTGAATATTATTTGATTTGTTCTTTTTGCAACTAATATCATTTCTTTCCCTATTTTTTTATTGTCAATTAATTCACAATTAAGGCAAGATTACCATAATATTATACTATGTTTATATAAATACACACCCTGTCATAGAAAAAGGGGACAAAAAGAGAGGAAGAGAGTATAGAGAAAAATAAGTTCTCACGCAAAAGAGTTCTGTCAACGGCAACCACCAAGGAAAAACTAAGGGAGTACCAAAATCTTAAAAGGTATGTCACCTCTACATCTTTCTTTTTCTCTTTTTATTGTACTTTGAAGTTTTTTCTAAAGGTATTATTTTTTACTACACACAAATAACGTTTTATTTTTAAAAAATCATAAAATAAAGGGTATAAGTATGCGTCAGCCTATGGCCGGTTTCTTTCCTTTTTTTTCCCACCATTCTTAAAATTAAAAAAAAATACAAAATCTTTAAAACCAAAAAATGTTAATATTGTTAAGCCAACCTTTTTTTTATCAGAACTACGTGTTCAAACAAATTTACAAACCTTTTTCTAGATAAAAAAACTACCTGATTCTTGATTTTCCATCATAAATGGATATAAGTAGGAGCAAGGTCAATCTTTGTCGGGCTCCTAAAACAAAAAATATTTTTTGTTTCTTAATAGTTTCTTTATATTATTATTTTTAGGGAAATTAAATATTTTGAAAAATCACGTCAACTTTATACAATTAATTAAAGGTATTGCTTTTGGACAGACGTGGTAGGGTGCTAATATCTTCCTTATGCATGATAAATGATTAGCATGATAAAATTTCCCTAACCGAATTTATTCAACGTTATTTTAAATTATATTTTGCATAGTATTTGTTAAACATCGAAAAAGGAAGAGATTGTTAAGACAAGATCGTCTAGGAACCCTTTATTTTGAATTTTAACAAAGTTGTCTATCAAAATTATGTTCATCGCAAGGATCATCTTGGATAACTCGTTAAACGTTATCTGACTAAATACTATTGTGAACCCTATAGTAAACATTTTATTGTTTAGATCTGATGTGTTAATCATGAAATGAATAGTTATTTTGTTTGTTGTGTAGTGCCTCTTTGTTTTTGTAGATCCTACCAAGGACGAAGTGCTTTATTCAAGTTCTTTGTGAATCCAAAAAGACATTAAGAGATACAGAGATTTGCTAGGAATTTTCCTCGCTGCTTTTTCTTGATTATCCATAAAACAGCATAATATTTCTATAAAAAAGCACAATTTTGTCTGACAGTATACAAAAGGCTACATCAACTTTATCTAAAGACAATTACTTAAGTGAATCATTTTGATCATATGCTCTCTAAGATATTTATTCTTCTATACTATATTTAAACATACATTTGTTTTTGGATAAACAACAGTGATTCAAAACACTCGGTTTGTTTAGCTCGGTAGGAGTTAAACGGTATTTAGACAGTTGGGCTGTTGTAAACTAGGAGTAGTGAAATTCATTTATAATTTGTTGAAGTTAGTTGAACCTTGAAAGAGAATTGGACATAACTCAGATTTTGTGAACCGATATAAAATGATCTTTTATGTCTGCCCTTTTTTAGTGTTGATAACGATTGAAAAACCGTTATTTTTATACTTAATTTTGATATCAAATGCACCCTTGTTGACTTAGAAACTTGTTTTGACTCATGATTTTTCTTTAGTTATGTGAATAAAAGAGTTGAGGATATGTTTTATGATTTTATCATTAAATTCCCTTGATTTTGTAGGTTTTTGGAATGAATTGAAAGAAAGGTTGAAGTATCAAATGGTTGGAGTACAGAAAAGTCAAACAGAGTGCAAAAAAGTCAACCAGTCAACCAAAAAAGTCAACCAGACAACCAGAATGCTGAAAAGTTGACCAGAATGTTGAAAAGTCAACCAGAATCCAGAAAAAGTCAACCATAACGTGATTTGATATATTTTGTGCGATTTTTATGATCTGTTTGGGTTTGAACCTGTTTTCTGTTATTTTTATGTCCTATTTAAAGGCCAGAATGTCTTAGGGCTTGTATCTTTTGATGGCTTAGATACAAAACACACTTTTCACCCCTTTGGGGTAGATTTGAAGGTGGTGACAGCTCTCCTTTTCTCCTTTTTAGGGTTTCTATCTCTTCCATTCCATTATTCACCTAGTTTCTCCATGACGATGGAGAACTAACTTTATTTGTTGCTGGGAAAGATGTAACCTCTAAACTCTCTTATATCAAAATTCTTATTTTCTTTATATGCTTGCATATGCTTATATTATCAATTGTTGGGTTTCTTACCTTTACTTAATGCTTTTATCGTTTAACTCATTTGGTAAATATTGTTTTTCTTTATCGATACGGAGACGTACGGTAATGTTATGAACTGGTAGGAAATTCTTTGATTAAGTTAATACCGCCTAGAGATAGGGGTAGGACGATCAATTTTATTTTGCTTGTGTTTATAATGCATTGCTAATTACTAGGGGAGACTAGAGATAGTAAGCCAATAATTAGTAATAGGCTCTTTTCGCCAAGAGATTGTGTTTAGGGTAGACTAAGAAAGTTTGCATGACAATATGATAATAAAGCGAATTAAATAAGAAAAGTAGATATATGAGACTGATTGGGTGAAATCTGAACCCTAGCAACAAACTCATCTCATATTATCTTATATTCAAAAACCCCAAAATATTGTTCTTATAGTCTTGATTGGTTAAGCAAAAACACAACAGTTTAGTGCCATGAGTCTCTTGGAAAAACGATACTTGGACTTACCATTTTATTATTACTTGATACGATCTGGTACATTTGTCAGGGGTTTAACAACTGTTTCCAAATTCTTTTTAAAATCCTCAAGCATTCAACATTGTCTACAGACCGTCTAACTCCTGCAAAGAACATCTAACACTACTTAAGAAAGTTTACAAACTCTATTCAATACTCCCTCCAACCATTTGGTTATTATTTCAAAAACCATCAAATGAGTACAAAGTTAAGTCAAGGAATAAAGAACAATGTTTTTTTTTTCTATTTCATAAGGTTTTAAATCATAATAGGAGTGATATTGTTTAAAAGCCAATGTAGTTTTGATAAGATTGATTTACAAAAATTTATGTTCTCAGTTTGTTCAACATGTCAGTTTCTCTTTGGGATAACTAATTTTTCTTAATAAGTTGGTGACAATGATTATTTTATGTATTTTCGTCTTTTATACAAATAAAAATATTTTCATAAATTGATTGTCGTAAATCCACTCCTTTTTATTTTATTTTATTCATATGTTGTCTATTTTACTGAGTCACATTACATTGTGCATGCGATTTAGAATTTATTTTCTCAGCACTTGATATAAGTGGTATCATAATCGTAGCACTTTTACACCAAAAATTACACAACATTTGTGTTGTATTATTTGTTTATTTTAATTAAAAAACAAGGTTATATTCTTGGTAGTAGTTTTGCTATAAACATCATTGTTTCTAGTAGTTATGATTCAAGGCCAAAAAGAATAACAATCAATTTTTAAAGTTCTAATCATACTATACATTTAACTTATATAATTTTAGAGGTATGTAAAATATTTGTAAATCATATAGAAACATTATTTTATGTCTTACTAAAATACTATGAATAATAATAAGTAAAATATAAGCATATTCAATCAACACTTTGTCCTTTTATATATATATATATATATATATATATATATATATATATATATATATATATATATATATTATTACCATATAAAAAAATGTCTTTTATATATACGACGAATTAAAGTACCATTAATTAATGTTATTAAAATAATTTATGTTCTCCTTGTTATAGGTTTATTTGAATGAACTTCTTTTTGTCAAATTTATATGACTCATATTTTTTATTTTCATCTCTTATGCATAATTTAAGTCAACCACTAATGCAAAAACAGTTTTTAACGTCACACATTTCACGTCTGATCAAACAAAATCCAACATAAAAAATGATCGGTGGCAAATTTGTAATTAAATTCACTTGTAGATGTCGGCTAGAAGGGGTCCCGACGTCAAATACCATGTAGACGTTGGCTACCGCTCCATTAGATATCAAATAGCCTGTGAAAGTAACCCAAAAGGCACTATTTCGTTCCATTTAGACGTCATCTCCTGCTTCTCCAACGTCAAATTCCATTTTGACGTCGGCTCCCCCTATATATCGGACGTCAAATACCCTATTAAAAGTAACCCAAATGGCACTATTTTATTGCATTTAGATGTTCGTTGCTACTCCTCCGACGTCAACTCGTCAGTTGTGTAGGGGACCGACGTGTTAAACCATTTAGATGTCGCCTAGGTAGGGAACCGACATCAAATTGTCTATTTTTACACCTATCCAAACGCGAACAACAGTACGCGTTTTCCTTGCTGCTTTTGCTTGATCATATGTACAACAACACAATATTTCTCTATAAAAGCATAGTTACTTTTGACAATATACAAAAGGCTACATCAACATTATCTAAAGACAGTGGCTTAAGTGAATCATTTTGATCATATCCTTACATTAAAAAAAATAGAACCACTATGCCAATTTTCAACACTAATATGGGAACATTGGAGTGTATGTAGCTAAGTAAGTGGGAACCTCAATTAGTTCCATGATTGGAAGTTGTTGGGCTAAGGAAAATAATACGTATTGAAAAGTCTCACATCGTCTAGGATAAGATAGGGAGTCGGTGTTGGCGGCTATATAATGAACTATAATTCCATGATGTTTCTTTTCTTAGTCAAAGACACTTTAAGCTTATATCTGACTTTTCTTATACTCTTGTAGTAGAATGTTGTGGGGTTTAGGTTAAATTCTTGCTTTGGAGAGTGTAGGTGTACTTGGGGTCAAAGTGCATGGGAAAATTATCAGTGTAGTACAAATTTTCACATAGCGTTATTTTGTTATTAGTAAGATGATTCTTAGGGGTAAAGACGATAATGTTCTTCATTGGTCATGCGTTTTTTCCAACATGTTGTATCAAGAACTATGGTTTGGTAGGATTTTCTTAGTAATGCATTGTGGTTGCAGCTTAGTCTAATCTTCCACATTAAAAAAGATTAATTCCTTGTTGTTGGAGAATCATCCTTGGTTGTTTAGGTTGTAATGACATTTGCAAGTTTTGTCAAATGTGACATGGAGAAATTTGAAGGAAGGATGAATTTTGGCATGTGGCAAACTCAAGTCAAAGATGTGTTGATTCAAGCTGGATTACACAAGACGTTGAAAGGAAGAACTCCTTACATGAAGGAAGAAAATGATAGGAACTAGATTTGAGAGTTGCTAGTGCAATCTATTTGTGTTTGGCCAAAAATGTTCTTGCAAACCTGAAAAAGATGTAGATGACAAAATAACTTTGGAAGAGACTCGAAGGTTTATATCAGGAAAAGGACATCTCAAATCGGTTTTTATTGAAGGAAAAGTTTCATAACCTACACATGGGTGATGATACGGAATTCCTTAATCATCTTTGTAATGTTAATGAAATTGTCTCTAAATTATAGGCAATTGAAGTTAAGGTTGAAGAGGAAGATAGAGCATTAAGACTCATTTGAACTTTTCCATACTGTGAGCTTATCAAGCCTATCTTGATGTATGTCAAGGAACCTTTGAGCTTTGATGAAGTTGATGCTAAGATCCTTTCTAACAAAAGAGGATGAAAAATCATGAAAGCAGGTCAACAAACTCAATAATGATTGTTAGAAGTGAGTCACAAGGGGACAAGAACCACAAAATGAAAGTGGTGTGTTAGAAATGTGGAAAGCTTGGGCATATGAAGAAAAATGGTCGAGGTGGAGTGTCTCAAATTTAGAGAAGAATGTATCTCTTGTTTTGGGAGACACCTCATTGCCATGGAAAAGGATGAGTATTTGTAGTGATGAATCTGAGCTTGGTTTGTGGAGGTCTGAGGAGGGTTGTGCAGGGTGAATGATGTTAATACATGGACATTGGCTAATATTGATGCAAGATGTATGAGGATTACACATGGGCATTGGTTAGGATTGATGTAGGATGTATGGTGTTTATCCACGAATATGGGCTAATATTGATGTGGGGTATGTGGTGATTATACACGGGTATTTGTTAGCATTGATGTAAGATGTATGGTGTTTATACATGGACATTGGCAAATATTGATGCAATGTGTTAAGGGATTATACACTAGCATGGGTTAGCATTGATGTAAGGTGTATGGTGTTTATGCACAGGGACTGACTGATATTAATGCAAGTTATGAGGTGATTATACATGGGCATTGGTTAGCATTGATGTAGAGTGCATAAAAATTCTTGTGATGGTTTAATTCTAATAAGTATACTTTCTGGCAGAATTTGAAAATAATACATATTGGAAAGTTCCACATCACCTAAGATAAGTTAGGGAGTCATTGTTGGTGACTATATAATGGATTTTAACATGGTGTTTTTTGCCCCAGTCAAAGACACTTTTTGTCTTGTTCACTTGAATGGATTTGGAGGAGAGTGATTAAGAGGATTTGAAGATAAACTTTTTTGTTGTTTATTTGAGTGGATTTGAAGGTAAGTGAGAGTAGATTTGAAAGTAAAGTTTGTGAAAATTAGTGTAGGATTTGATTTATGTGACAGATTAAAAAAAAATATTTTCAAATCTACTCTCAGTTACCTCCAAATCCACTCAAATAAACAAAAAAAAAATATCTTCAAATCCTCTAAAATCCATTCAATCACTCACTCTCAAATCCGTTCAAGTGAACAAAGCCTTTAAGTTTGTATTTGACTTTTGTAATAGAGTGTTGTGAAGTTTGGATTTGAATGTAAAGGTGACTTGATTACTTTATCTTACTTTTTATATAATATTTGAGATTTGGTTTTTGAATGTTTGAAAATTGAGAGAAAATGATATTTGAGTTTTTTATTAATAAAAGATTGTTTTAGAATATACTTTGAATTTAATATTGTTGTCAAGATATTGATGTGGTCAATATAGATTAAGCATGTTAAGGTATGAAGTCTTTAAATTGAATTTTGAACATGATTTAGATGAATATGATTAATTTATTATAGTTATTAGGGCAAATTATATTGGAGCAGATTATAATCGTACTAATCATTTTGAGTTTGTCTTATATTTATTTTGAATAAAGAGTTTAAACAAGTTATTGGGTCCTACTGTATGAAGCTAATTAATTTTCCGATATGTTGATTAAAGTGATTTTTCTAGTGAAAATAGCGTAGAAACTCAACGTTTAATTTTTATCTTATTTTTTTCAAACAAAATTAGAATTAAAATGCAATCTGTAGTCCATCATACTTTCGTTTAAATGAATAATTTTTCTAAGTTAATTTTTTTTTTAATTTTTAATTGATTGAATATAAATGTTAAATATGAATTTAAGTAGAATATGGAATTGTATATTCAAGACTCTTTCCTAGTCCAAATTTCAGCAATTCAATAAATTGTGATTGCTCAAAGTTGACTGAGAAGCAAATGTATGAGCAACTTGATAGTTTGTCCTGTAGCACTTAAGTTGAACTTGCTTATTTAATAGCATTGTGTTTTGTAACTTGATCATGAACTACATTTTTCATTATTACAATTGACTTTTAGCGTTTTTCGACAATAAATTGTATTGCTCTTTTTTTATGTCCGGGAAAATGAAAACCCAATAGAGAGTAAGAAGGCATAACTTATTACTAGAATAAGAGAATCATCATACACATTAACATTGATACATCTAATAAAAATAAAATAATTTTAAAAAAATAAATTTTTATAATATTTTAACAAAATAAAAAAAATAAAAATAATATCAAATAAATGTAAAAAATGATGTACATCAAAATATATTTTTCTAATAAATATGTTAATATTAATATGCGTAAATCCGTTCCTTTTGCTTCAATTCGCATTTAGTTCAAAAAAAAGTGGATTGGACTAATATGTCCCGTACAAGTAATTTAGACTAATTTTTCTTAACCTGCAGGTTTAGGGCCAACTTAAATAAAAAAAATTATTTGTCTTTTAATTTCCTCCTTGTAGCATATAAAATATAAGGATGTATGATTTTAACAGTTTTATTTTTATTTAATTAAATTAATTAGAAATAATAAATTTTATAAATCTATTTTTTAAAATGAATAATATTCATAATTTTTTAATTTCTCATTTTTAAGTAAAATATTTTTAAAATAATAATGAAAACTAAATTTCAGGTAACTAAAATTACCAAAAAAGAACTGAAAATTGACGAACAATTCCTCCGAAAACAAACTTAATTGATGAAAAATCCAAACAACAAGCCTAAATGAAGTTATCTAGGACGAGTCTAACCACGGGTCAAAATATTCCGTCTCTTTCTTACTTTTTCTTACAAGTTTACAGGTTTGATATTGTCATTCCTACTTATCACATTCCTCATGTAATTTATGTAATTTATCCAATTTTATCCAATCACTATAAATGTAGTTAACTAATTGTTTCGGTCGTATTTGGAGGTCCCTTATAACATTCCTGATGGAGACTTGTCGGAGGCCGGACGGTCATCATGATTCTCTCTAAACTTAAAGTTGTTCGTTCTCCCTCCTTTCTCCTACTCCAAACCAGACGGGACGGGTACCTGTCAAAGGCACGGGTACCTGTCAAAGGCACTCCGACACTCAAGTCAGTAAGAGTGACCGAACGGTCATCAGTATAAGGGATGCATGTAGTGTGCATAATGTAGAACGTGGTCATGAAATCATACCTGAGACCTTTATTTATACTAGTTGTAATGGGCCTTTACCTTTCGTGGGCCTAATGACGACCCAATCACACCTTAACCTCCATTAGAGGCTTTAATAAACTATTATCGTTTATAATCTATCAATGTGGTCGGCCTGAGTAATCGACCTGATGGTTGGTCGGCCTGGAAGGTCGGCCTGAAAGATCGGCCTGGTGGTTGGTCGGCCTGGTGATTGGTCGGCTTGAGTGATCGGCCTGGTGGTTGGTCGGCCTGGTGGTTAGTCGGCCTGAAAGATCGGCCTGGTGGTTGGTCGGCCTGGTGATTGGTCGGCCTGAGTGATCGGCCTGGTGGTTGGTCGGCCGGATGGCCGACCTGGAAGATCGGCCTGGTGGTTGGTCGGCCTGGAAAGTCGTCCTGGTGATTGGTCGGCCTGGTAGGTCGACCTGGTGATTGATCGACCTGATTGTTGGTGGCCTAGAAGATCGGCCTGAGTGGTCAATCTGATGGTCGGCCTGAGATTCAGCCTGCAAGAGCATACGGTACACTAATCTTTTTAGATTTTCATGATTTTAGGTTTCACCGGTTTCATTTGTATTTATATTATTATTTTTTAAATACCAAATCACAATGAAAGCCTCATCAAATTTTATCAAATATTAAACATGTATGATATAAACGGATCGGTTCACACCTATCCAGCAGTCAGCCATATAGAAAGTTAATCCTAAGAACAAGACTAGTTAAATCGAACGGTTGAAATATTCAACTTCCTGATTGTTTCATATAAATATCTTATTTGTAAATTAACAAGATAAAAAAGAATGTTTAGATAATATTGAAAATAAGGTAAAAAAAGTGAGTTGTGATATTTATTAAACATTTAAAACTTAACTGAAATATAATTAAAAACTGATTTCAACTGTCAGAATGCTTTTAAGAAATATCTATTGTTTCGATTTGAATCCTACAAAAGTCAACAAGTTCAAAAAATATAAAATAAGATTAAATTGTGAAAGTGTAGTTTTTTACCCTACACAAAACAATAATTTAAAATATGTTTTTAAGTCTATTTAAATTCAAATATATCCAAAATGTGAATCTTATGAGCCGTCAATCATAAAAATAAATCCTTACGAGTTGTGCACGAATGTTGGTTTTGTAGAAGATGCTTTAAATGATGAATATAATATGACAACACTACAATAATTAAATGAGTTGAACACAGTGGCAGATTATTTTGGGCCAGGAGGTGTCACGACTCCCCAAATTAAAATTTTTAAGATTTTTTATTTTTTCAATTCTATATATTATAATTTTTTTTTAATTTCTGTAAAGTATATAATATTAATTAATGGAAATCAAACTACACGGATTTTTCTTCTTTCAAAAAAATACACCATTTAATTTCATGGATAATGTTAGACTTACTCGTGCTGTTCCTGAATCCTTATTATACTTGATCATTGAAATACTTGATTATCAATTCTATCATAATCAAAGAGTTTACTTTAATATAGAACTTTTCTTAGCTTTAATACTTTATCTAAATTACTTTGCTTATAAATCCTTGAGCTTGCTTCATATGCATTTCTTCATCCAAAATATCATTTAAAATTATTGATTTGACATTCAATCAGTGAATACTTGTTTTTGTGTTGCAAGGGTCATTGATGTAAGATTCTATAAAAGTTTAATACCTATTTTGGTCCTTCGAAAGAGAGGTTTTGTTCAAAAGCATCCTACCTTTTTTAAAATGTAACAAGTAGTCCCACTATTTGAAAAAATTGTTCAAGTTAGTCCTTTTGGCTAACTCCGTTAAAAACTTAATGTCAGAGCTGCCACACTGGACCAAGGGTCATTACGTGTCAGTTATAATTGAATTGGTGGCACTGTGGTGTCTTTTTCTTTTTTTCTTACATGTGAAATTAAAATGAAAATGTTATCCAATTTTTGGGGTTATGTTAAAATGAATTTGGGGTTTCTTTTTACAGAAGTTAAAAAGAGGGGTTAGGGTTTGTTAGGAGAGGGGGATGGCTTCTTCTCAAGGGTGTTCATCTTGTTCGAATAGATTGAGCAAAGGGTCTTCACGTTCCTCCCATGGTGGTGGTTGGAGGGGAGGTGGGTTGATCCCTATTTGTTATTGTGGTGACATTACTGTAACCAAAGTTGCGAGAACTATAAAAAATGGTGGAAGATAACCATCACGCAAAATTTGGCAACTGAGGAAGATAATAGACACCCATACTTGCAGTAGGCAACTAAATATTAAACTAATGAATGCTAAATGGTTGAGTCAGGAGCTAGATAAGTCTTTAGTTGACAATCCAAATTTAAAGGTAAAAGAGATACGCAATAAAGCGTTAAGGAAGTGGAATACAAAAGTGACAATTTCGAAGGCAAGAAGAGCTAGGTTAATTGCATCAAGACAACTTGAAGGAGATTTCAAGGATCAGTTTAAAAGGATCCATGACTATGGACATGAGTTGTTGAGGAGTAACCCAGGATCAACAGTGAAGGTTAAAGTTGACTCGGCTAATGGTGAACCAATCTTCGAAAGAATATACGTTTGTCTCAAAGCTTGTAAAAACAGTTTCATCAGCTGTAGACCGATTATTTGTTTAGATGGTTGCTTCTTGAAAGGTCAGTTCAAGGGGGAGGTGCTTACTGCTGTGGGTAGGGACCCAAACGACCAAATGTTACCCCTTGCGTATGCAGTTGTAGAAGTGGAAAACAAAGACAGTTGGAGCTGGTTTTTGCAGTTATTAATTGAAGACCTTCGGGGAAATGAAGTTTGTGGAAGGTGCACATGGATGTCGGACCAGCAAAAGGTATATAATTTATGCTTTGTTAATTGTAACACTTTTTAATATTAAAGAACAGAGATTAGTTAATTGTAACCCTTTGTGCACAGGGATTAGTGCCAGCAATCCAGGAGCTTCTTCCTGAGGCAGAACAGAGATTCTGCTTAAGGCACCTGTATACCAATTTTAGAAAAAGGTTTGGTGGTCAAATATTAAAGAATCTCATGTGGAGGGTTGCCACATCCACATATCCCCAAGCTTGGGAGAGAGAGATGCTGAAAATTAAAGAAGTCAATGTTGAAGCATACAAGTACCTGATAGCCATTCCCCCAAGGTAACTCATTGCCCATTACCTGAAAATTAAAGAAGTCAATGTTACGTAACCTATTTTTGTGCAACAGATTTTGGTCAAGATCTCGCTTCACAGGTCAAGCAATGTGTGACACCCTAGATAACAACATCAGTGAAGCTTTCAACAGTGTTCTTGTTAATGCTAGAGGAAAACCAATTATCACCATGTTGGAGGAAATCAGAGTTTATCTCATGAAACGATGGGTCACTAACAGGAGTAAGGTGACATCTATGGATTTCACAATATGCCCAAAAATAAAAAAGAGACTTCAAAAGGAAACAACTTTATCAAGATTTTGGGTCCCAAGGTAATTTCCTCATTTGTGTTCATATACATCTATGTTCATATGCAATTGTTGACGACATTAATTTATTCCAGCTGGTCTGCGAGAAAGATTTTTGAGGTTAGTCACACTTCATCCACTTGCAACAAGTTCACTGTGGACCTAGACACTAAAGACTGTAGTTGCAGAAAGTGGATGATAACTGCCATCCCATGCTGTCATGCAATTGCAGCAAGTAACTACTCCAGTCTAGACCCAGAGGATTTTATACCCACTTGCTTTAGACGATCCACATATGAAGAGGCGTATGCATCCATTATTTTTCCAGTCAATGGCCACTTGCTATGGGAAAGAACACCCTACCCTAATGTTCTACCACCAATTATGAGGAAGTTGCCAGGGAGGCCAAAGAAAAAAAGGAGGTTGGAGCCATGGGAGTTAACTAAAAATGACACCCAAATGCGTGTTGGAGGGCACAGGAAAAAATGCAGCATATGCCGTCAAAGGGGCCACAACAAAAACAATTGCCCTTTTCGTCCCCAGCCAGCAGAAACAACAGACCAAACTCAACCATCACAGCCACCTCCAAGTACCCAATCTACTGCAGCATCACAAGCACCACCAACTACCCAATCTCCTGCAGCATCAGAGGCATCACCAACTACCCAATCTCCTGCAGCATCAGAGGCACCACCAACAACCCAATCTCCTGCAGCATCACAGGCACCGTTGAGAAAAAAAATAGATTGTAGAAGAAAATGTAGTTAGTTACTCATAATGATCTATATTGGTTGACTTTGATGGTCAAAAACACTGCTGGAACAACTTTATTTAAGTAGTTTGCTTATGTACTCTCATAATGATCTATTTTGATTGACTTTGATGGTCAAACACACTGCTGGAACAACTTTATTTAAGTAGTTTGCTTATGTACTCTCATAATGATCTATTTTGATTGACTTTGATGGTCAAAAACACTGTTGGAACAAGTTTATTTATGTATTTTGGTTAACAACCCTGTCATCGTCATCATATACAATAACTATTTTTAAAATTTTTAAAGCAAATTAGGGACTTATTCAAACATGAAACACTGAAAAACTCGCATTAAAATCGGCACTAGTCCATGGAAAATAATACACTGCACGACTGAACCAAAACGTACACATACACGCCCACTTTGCCCACCTAACCACATCATCCTAAACAGAACCTCAACATCACAAGGTTCAGTACAAAAGAAACAAACAAAGCTACAACTACAAATTTCATCTTTTTCTGTAAACCCTTCACTACATTTTCCAGATCAATAATTATCCTCCTTTGCCTTGCAATTGTACAGTCTTTTTCATCAACGACTTCTTCAGAACACCATTTGAAAAAGTTACACGAGCTCCCACTTGAACAGCCAGCCTGTTATTCACCAAGTGAGGGAATCTATAAACAAATACATAGAGTGAAGGGAACATAAACTGAAAAAAGGAATACTTCAAACCTTGTAATGAGGACATCCCCAAAAACTTCTGCCACCATTTTTTATAGTTCTCGCAACTTTGGTTACAGCAATGTCACCACAATAACAAATAGGGATCAACCCACCTCCCCTCCAACCACCACCATGGGAGGAACGTAAAGACCCTTTGCTCAATCTATTCGAACAAGATGAACACCCTTGAGAAGAAGCCATCCCCCTCTCCTAACAAACCCTAACCCCTCTTTTTAACTTCTGTAAAAAGAAACCCCAAATTCATTTTAACATAACCCCAAAAATTGGATAACGTTTTCATTTTAATTTCACACGTAAGAAAAAAAGAAAAAGACACCACAGTGCCACCAATTCAATTATAACTGACACGTAATGACCCTTGGTCCAGTGTGGCAGCTCTGACATTAAGTTTTTAACGGAGTTAGCCAAAAGGACTAACTTGAACAATTTTTTCAAATAGTGGGACTACTAGTTACATTTTAAAAAAGGTAGGATGCTTTTGAACAAAAACTCTCTTTCGAAGGACCAAAATAGGTATTAAGCCTTTTATAAACTTTTAATTTAGTTGAATAACAACAATGATAATTTAAGTTTAAATTATAATTTTAAAATGAGTAAACTGACAAAACAAGTTTTGTAGCTCATTTGGTTAGATTATTTGGGTATCATAGGAAAGGTATTAGGGTGAACTCCCATGATTTTAATAAATTTGGGCTTAGAGAAGCATAGTAAATATGGTATAAGTCCTCAAGAGTAATTAAGATTTTTATTAATGATGAAGTTTTGGTGTAGGATATATATTTTTTTTTAGATGACGTCATTTAGGAGTCTATAGATAAATGAAAAAGAGGAAAATGTAAAGAACTTTTGAGGATTAAGAGCAATAGTAGAGTACCAAGAATTAGAGTTGAAATAATAATTTAGGTAAGGAGAGTTAATTATTCATGTTTTATTTTTTTGCTTGTGCTTGTGTGTGTTGTAAAGAGAGTTAGTATTGTTTATTAAGATCATAATTGGTTATGGTTGTATGTTTAATCATTTATGTGATGGTTTGTTTTATCTATTAGATGTCATTCTCAATACAAGATTTAAGTTGATGGATTATATCAAGTTTTGGATAACAAAATATGATGGAATAGATTTAAAACCATAAGATATGCATTTTTGAGTGTCTTTAGTTTATGCATTTTCGTTGGGTACAATTTCGGACCATTGGGTGCTATCGTGATAGTGGAGACAATGTCACGAAATTGTTGGGCGTGAGTATTGCATATGCAGGGTGCCATGTGTAGGGCATTGGGATCACTTTATTTTTCTATTTTGAGCTGTTTCGGTCAAATTGTAATTTCTGCTTTGTTAACCATTAGATCAAACTAAAATATGATAGATGGTTCTCCACATGTAGTACTTTAGTTTGACCGTTGGGATACACAATTAGATGCCTATGGTTAGACAAAACAATCAGGTATAATTGTTATATTTTAGGATTCTCTTTCTTAGTTCTTCAAATTTGAGAGCATTATTAATTTGAGGTATTAATTATTTATGAGACACTTATTTGTGTTTTTGGTTTGACTTTAGAATAAAAGAATGTTTAATAGTAATTTATGATTGTTGTAATTCAAATGGGTTGTGATTGGTGGAAATTGGGTTTAAGAGTCAAGAGGATTTTTAAAGATTTTTGCGATGGAAAATTTAAAATTTGAGTTGAAGTATCTGAGTTATAAACTTATCATTTTGTAGTAGGATTAGTGTGTAAATAAGTTGAACATATTCCATTTTAACAAAAGGATGTTGTGAATGATATTGGACTATATTGATGATGGATTGTTGAATTCTCAATGTAAGAGATGACATTATTAACCTAATTCAATTTTATTCGATTTATAGATAAATAGTGTTTAAGAAATTTGATCATTATTTTGAGTAAAAGTTAATTAATATTATGTGGTATCAATATATGGTGATATAAGAAATCATGATAATTAGTGATGGATTGGAAAGTCTCGGTAAGTGTAATGAAAGTGTGATTAAGTTTGAAGGATGATCGATTAGTTTTTATTTGATGTAATAAAATGGATTCTTTGTGGTTACATGAAAGAAAATGAGTTAAGCTTATGTTAAGTTAAGTAGAGTTGAATCAATTGAGAAAATTGGTGACTGGTTGAGTAGTAAGACTTGAATGAAATAAATTCAGGGTCTAATGCTTATGATATTGGGAATTTGGAACTGTTAAAAGATATTTTTAAGGTAATGATAAACATTGAAAGGAAGTTGGTGGAGAGGGTAAAGGGTTACATTATGGAGTATTTTCATGTTGTTGTATTATTTTATGAGTCAAAATTGTGAAGTAGATATTTATTTAGTATGATTGTGATGACATATAAATGTATGCTTGTGTGATGGTGACTCACCGAAAGTTGGCTACTATGTTAGTCTCGAGTGATGAGTTTGAGTGTTCACTTTACTCGTAGGACTCCTAGGGAGTAGTAGGAAGAATAACTCTACGTAGTTGTATCAAATGTGAACTTTGTCGATAAATATGAAATCATGATAATTGGTGTTGGATTGGAAAGTCTCGGTAATTTTAATAAAAGTTTTATTAAGTTTAAAGGGTGATCGATTAGTTTTTCTTTGATGTAATAAAATGGATTAGTTGCGGTTAGATTAAGTAAAATGAGTTAAGCTTATGTTAAGAGATGGAAGCTCCTTCAACAATATTGATGCAGACTCCTTGATGAAGAGGTTGATGGTGCGAAAGTATGAAGATTAGGAGGTTGAGTGGCTTGATGAGTGTGGCATAAGATGCATCCTAAAAGGAAGTTGGGCCAATCTTGAAGGAAAAGGTAGAAAAAGACTAGAAAGAGACAACTCCAAGGAGAACTTAGGAAGAGAGTCTTATAATTCTGGCAAAGTTTCTTTAATATCATTCAAGTTCTAAAGAATACAAGAGGAAGTTTCTCCTTATATAGGTGAAGGAGAGAGCTTAATAAAGGAAAAACACATGTACTTGAAAAGAACCTAGAAGATTCCTTATCCAAGGGGATGAATGGGAGCATCTCCCTTCAAGTAACTCTAACTAATGTCCAAGTTAAAGACATGGGAGCTTTTCCCTTTAGTGACTTGTTATATTATTATTCATGTTATGATGTTTGATCTTCACATTAGTTTACCTTTGCATGTTCGTGTGTTTGATTACGATGAATGTATATATATGTCGATATACATGAGTAGATGTTGTTGTTGATGTTGATATATATCGATGAGGAACATTGAGTTTACTTCAAAAGTATAATTTGTTTTATAAATGAACTTGTTTTAGACAAATGTTATTGTGAAGGAATTTACACTTTAAATTAAGTTATGGATATTTTAATGTTGCTCTAATTGTTTGAACAAATAAATGAAAGATTTTAAAATTTACAAATTTTATTAAATATCTTAATAACATTATAATCTGGTGTTACGATTAAAGTTATAATTGTATCTAGATAAGTAACTAGAAAAAAATGTTTTCTTGTTGTCAATTTTATATTATGGTGAGTATCATTAATGACTAATCTTTCCATATGGTGCCATTTAAATTGAGCTTTCTTTTGTAAAACCATTTAAGTCTAATGAAATATTTTTTCTTCTAGGTAATCTGAGTTTCCAAATGTTATTTTCTTATTATCATTTGAACTTTTTTCCTTAATGACTGGAGTTTCCAAGTATTATTTTTTTATCATGTCAATTGTGTAGGTTGATAACATTGTCATTAAAAAAAATCTCTTGTCAAATGATTTGACCTACTCATATCTAATTGAACACCTAAAGATTGAATTTACTAAAAAATTATAAATGTTTTCAAAGAATAATTCAACTTTTTTTTATTGTATTTTTCTTGTTTTTCAATATAATATAACCTTTGTAATGTGAAAACTCTTCATATGTCACGAGTTATTAGGTTTTACTCACTTATTTAAGATAAAATTAACATACTTTTAAGTTATAAAGTTAAAGATAATTTTATATATATTCAATTCGTTGTTATTATTATTCGTAATTTTTATTTTTTAATTCCTTTTTTTATATTATTGATTTTTTATATTTTAAATTTTGGGTAATTTTGTTTAACTTTCTTTTAATTATTTATAGTTTTCCTTTAAACATGACATATTAAAATAAGAGGAATGACATAATACCTCCTAATCAAATTAGAAAAAAAAAACGGAAAAAAATACAGGAATTTAGAATTGGAGTATCATAGTCCTCCTATCAAATGCTAGGAATTTAAAACTTGAAATATAACAAGAGTCTTCAAAATAACTTGAGTTCAAATGGCATAAAGCCTAGAGAACTAAGCTGCAGCATCTCTATTTCCTTCCAACGCTGTCTCCAAGGAAACCTCATTCTCCTCTGCTCACATCCAAGTGGATGATCATTGCAAAAGAAAAACATACGCAAACATGGCAGCAAACACAAGCAAGCAAGGGTGAGCTAATTATATAAAAAAAAACATGCATCATGTTAAGCATAGAATCTACAAGAGTTATTCTCAAATCAAAACAGATTAAGACAGGTATCCTAACATGTTGAACACTAGACTTGACTCGTCCGGACTTTAGAATGAGAGTCGAGCTATGGCGGGTCATGCACCCGTGGTGGCTTGTGATACTTAGGCTCCCCCGCCTTGGGCTCCCCCGCCCTGGGCTCCCCCGCCCTGCCATACTCACGAGGTTAGTCCGCGCCCTGGAGCATGATGGAAGCCTCCAAGACTAAGACCTCCTACTACTCCTCACCACATGGTTCAGTCCTCTCTACGTGGGAAGAAAGACCATTGGAGCGTCAGGAAGACCCCCAAGACTGAGCTCCTACTTTCATTCTAAAACACTAAGAATCTCACCAAGAGATTCTACACAGATGGAACTTGGTTTACCACTTGAATCGTACTTTCATCACTTTGTAATCATAATCCTCTTTAAATTTTCAACGTACCATAGTTGTTACATTCAACACCAATCATAACCTTCATATGTACATACTTTCAATTTACTAACATTCCAACAATCATACATCAAAGTACAATAAACAATTCAACAATGCATTAAAATTCAATTAAAACATAAGCATGAAAGTAACTAGGGTAATCTAAACCTTGAAACTAGAGAGGTCCACAACATAATTGTGAATAATTTCACAGATTCACGCTTTCAACAGTTCATAACATGCAACTTAAGTTACCAAAAACTTAACTTAAGCACAAACAACATACCATTTCAGAATGCAACACACATACACATCGTACAAGCAAATCAAGGAAACATAACTAGCTCCCCTTACCTCTTGAAGATCTCTTGCTTAGAATTTGTTCCTGAAAACTTCCAGAATCTCCCAAATGCAACAAGGATTTCTTCTCACACTCTTCTCTCAAAATTCTAAGGGTTTTTGGTGCAATTTTTTTTTAGCCATCTCCCTTATGACTATTTATAGGCTAAAGTTTGACACTATTTAGTTTTTTTTTTATTATTATTATTATTATTATTATTATTATTATTAAAATATTATTTTATAAAAATAATATTAAATGTTCCATTACCAAAAGTTGTTCCCCCTTAATTTCCACTTGTGAAAGTTGTTTGTCTTTTGTAATTATTATTATTACTATTTAGTTTTTTTATTATTATTATTTTAATATTTTATTAAAATATTATTTTATAAAAATAATATTTAATGCTCCATTATCAAAAGTTGCTCCCATTAATCTCCACTTGTGAAAGTTGTTTATTTTACAAAAGACAAACAACTTTCATAAGTGGAGATTAATGGGAGCAATTTTTGGTAATGGAACATTAAATATTATTTTTATAAAATAATATGTTAATAAAATATTAAAATAATAATAATAAAAAAACTAAATAGTAATAATAATAATTACAAAAGACAAACAACTTTCACAAGTGGAGATTAATGGGAGCAACTTTTGATAATGGAGCATTAAATATTATTTTTATAAAATAATATTTTAATAAAATATTAAAATAATAATAATAAAAAAACTAAATAGTAATAATAATAATTACAAAAGACAAACAACTTTCACAAGTGGAAATTAAGGGGGAACAACTTTTGGTAATGGAACATTTAATATTATTTTTATAAAATAATATTTTAATAATAATAATAATAATAATAATAATAATAAAAAAAAAAAAACTAAATAGTGTCAAACTTTAGCCTATAAATAATCATAAGGGAGATGGCTAAAAAAAAATTGCACCAAAAACCCTTAGAATTTTGAGAGAAGAGTGTGAGAAGAAATCCTTGTTGCATTTGGGAGATTCTGGAAGTTTTCAGGAACAAATTCTAAGCAAGAGATCTTCAAGAGGTAAGGGGAGCTAGTTATGTTTCCTTGATTTGCTTGTACGATGTGTATGTGTGTTGCATTCTGAAATGGTATGTTGTTTGTGCTTAAGTTAAGTTTTTGGTAACTTAAGTTGCATGTTATGAACTGTTGAAAGCGTGAATCTGTGAAATTATTCACAATTATGTTGTGGACCTCTCTGGTTTCAAGGTTTAGATTACCCTAGTTACTTTCATGCTTATGTTTTAATTGAATTTTAATGCATTGTTGAATTGTTTATTGTACTTTGATGTATGATTGTTGGAATGTTAGTAAATTGAAAGTATGTACATATGAAGGTTATGATTGGTGTTGAATGTAACAACTATGGTACGTTGAAAATTTAAAGAGGATTATGATTACAAAGTGATGAAAGTACGATTCAAGTGGTAAACCAAGTTCCATCTGTGTAGAATCTCTTGGTGAGATTCTTAGTGTTTTAGAATGAAAGTAGGAGCTCAGTCTTGGGGGTCTTCCTGACGCTCCAATGGTCTTTCTTCCCACGTAGAGAGGACTGAACCATGTGGTGAGGAGTAGTAGGAGGTCTTAGTCTTGGAGGCTTCCATCATGCTCCAGGGCGCGGACTAACCTCGTGAGTATGGCAGGGCGGGGGAGCCCAGGGCGGGGGAGCCCAAGGCGGGGGAGCCTAAGTATCACAAGCCACCACGGGTGCATGACCCGCCATAGCTCGACTCTCATTCTAAAGTCCGGACGAGTCAAGTCTAGTGTTCAACATGTTAGGATACCTGTCTTAATCTGTTTTGATTTGAGAATAACTCTTGTAGATTCTATGCTTAACATGATGCATGTTTTTTTTTATATAATTAGCTCACCCTTGCTTGGTTGTGTTTGCTGCCATGTTTGTGTATGTTTTTCTTTTGCAATGATCATCCACTTGGATGTGAGCAGAGGAGAATGAGGTTTCCTTGGAGACAGCGTTGGAAGGAAATAGAGATGCTGCAGCTTAGTTCTCTAGGCTTTATGCCATTTGAACTCAAGTTATTTTGAAGACTCTTGTTATATTTCAAGTTTTAAATTCCTAGCATTTTATAGGAGGACTATGATACTCCAATTCTAAATTCCTGTACGGATTAAGGAGGACTGTAATCCTAATTACTCTTGACTGCTTTCCAATATTATGCATGATGACGTCTTATTTATATATTCCTCTTCTATATAATTGGGACGTCACATTTATGGTATCAGAGCAGTTTCTATCCTTAGGAAATCTCATAGGTTGTGTGTGCGCCTTGCTTCTGCTTGTGTACTCTTAGCACATCTAGGCAATTGTTTTGCCTCTTTGAATCTGATTGACGGTCTCTTTTCTCTGTGTAACCAGAACAATGGCGCCTAGGCCTCCTCCACCTCCTCCTCCTCAGCCAGAGCCTTCAGAGAACACCTTAAGGCTGGAGGCTATACTTGAGGCAATGCAACGCCAAAATAATGCCTTGCTGCAGCAAAACACTATCGCTCTACAGAATTTAGAAGCTGCAAGGGTGGCCGCTGAGAATGCAAGGGTGTCAGCGGACAATGCAAGGATGGAGACTGATAACACCCAAAGACAACTCATGGATATGCTGGCTAAAGGTGTACCCACTCCCGGTACTTCCTCTTCTGCTGCTCCAATTCAGGAGTGGACTTTGGAGAGCTTTCTCCAACATCATCCCACCAGGTTCACTGGCAAATGCAGCCCTGACGAGGCCGATCACTGGTTCCAGGACATGGAACGAATTTATGAAGCAAAAGGGTGTCCAGATGAGAGGAAGCTGGCCTACACCCAATACTTGATGACAGGAGAGGCTGGACATTGGTGGAACAGTGTGAAGACAATTTTGGAGAGGAACAGGACTCCTATCACTTGGGAGTTGTTCAGAACCAAATTCTACACGGAGTACTTCCCTGACAGCGTCAGATTTGCTAAGGAAGTGGAGTTTCTTGAGCTGGCACAGGGAAACAGGTCAGTGTCTGAGTATGCAAATCGCTTTAAACATCTACTCCGCTTTAACACCATGGCGGTAGATGAGGAGTGGCAATGCCGGAAGTTTGAAAATGGCTTGAGGAAAGATATAAAGTTAATGGTGAAGGGGCTGCGTATCCGAGAGTTCTCCACCTTAGTGGAGATGGCTCGTGACCTGGAGAAGACCAAGGGAGAGCCAGAAGGACCTCAGATACACCAGAGCCAACCACTGAGGGTTGGTGGACCAGTGATATCCAGAGGTGGTTCCAGTTCTAGGAGGACCCCTTTCTCTAGACCTACTCCTTCTGGGTCCAGGGGTTCTTCCTCTCAGTCATCAGGACATTCCAGCTTTGCTAGCCCCGTGAGATGCTTTAGGTGTGGAGGACCACACTTTCAGTCTGTTTGCCCTCAGCTAAACGGGTACAAGAAGTGCAACGTTTGTGGGCGTGAAGGACATTATGGCCGAGACTGTCCTACAACCAGGAGGACAGGACCACAGCCACGCCAGACTGGGATAGCCATTCAGAGAGGTGGTGTCAGACCACAGGCTACAGGGAGAGTTTATGCTTTGACAGGAGCTGAGGCAGCTAGTGCAGGTAACCTGATTGTCAGTAGTTGTTTGTTATTTGGAGCCCTGTGTGTGACCTTGTTTGATTCGGGGGCGACACACTCTTTTGTGTCTGAGGCTTGTGTGGAGAAGCTCGGTCTAGTTGTCAGAGAGCTTCCGTGGGATCTGGTGGTGTCTACACCAGCAGCTGGGTTAGTTAGGACATCTAATGTGTGCTCCAGATGTCCTATTGAGGTAGAGGGGCACAGGTTCAAAGTGAACCTTATTTGCTTACCTCTACAGGGGCTAGAGGTAATCCTAGGCATGGATTGGTTATCCTCCAATCGTATTCTTCTAGATTGTGGGGGAAAGAAGTTGATATTTCCCAATGAAGGCGAGAACATGCCATTGTCACTCGGTGTGTTAAGGCAAGACCTTATAGAGGGCGCTTGCTGTTTCTTAATCATGTCTTACATGGACGGGGTTCAAGACTTTGACCTTTCAACTCATGAAGACCAGAATGTAGATGTTCGGGTGGTGAACGACTTCCTAGATGTGTTCCCTGAGGAAGTCCCCGGTCTACCTCCTCCTAGAGAGGTAGAGTTCTCTATAGACTTGGTCTCAGGAGCAGGACCGATTTCTATAGCCCCTTATAGGATGGCGCCGACAGAGTTAGCGGAGTTGAAGAAGCAAATTGAGGAACTGTTAGAGAAGAAATTCATTAGACCCAGTGTTTCACCCTGGGGTGCACCAGTTTTGTTAGTGAAGAAGAAAGATGGTAGTTCAAGACTATGTGTTGACTATCGGCAGTTAAATAAGCTCACTATCAAGAACAAATATCCATTGCCGAGGATAGATGATTTAATGGATCAACTACACGGAGCTACAATGTTCTCCAAGATAGACCTGCGGTCAGGTTATCACCAAATCTTGGTGAAAGCTGATGATGTTCAGAAGACAGCTTTCAGGTCTAGGTATGGCCACTACGAATATGTAGTTATGCCCTTCGGTGTGACTAATGCTCCAGCCATCTTCATGGACTACATGAACCGGATATTCAGACCATTCTTGGATAAGTTTGTTGTAGTCTTCATAGACGACATTCTTGTTTATTCCAAGACTCGAGAAGAGCACGATGATCACTTGAGGACAGTGCTTGGGGTGTTGAGGGAGAGAAAGCTGTATGCCAAGCTATCTAAGTGCGAGTTCTGGATGGAAGAGGTCAATTTCTTGGGACATGTTATATCAGCTGGTGGAATTGCGGTTGATCCAACCAAAGTACAAGCCGTGATGGAGTGGGAAAGGCCAAAGACAGTCACTGAGGTCAGGAGTTTTGTAGGCTTGGCGGGCTATTATCGCCGCTTTATTGAGAACTTTGCCAGGATAGTAGCCCCATTGACTCAGTTGACCAGGAAAGATCAGCCTTTTGTTTGGACTGAAAAGTGTGAAACCAGCTTCCAAGAGCTTAAGCAAAGGTTGACAAGCGCCCCAGTGCTAGTTATTCCAGACACAGGTAGACCCTTTGAGGTTTATTGTGACGCCTCTCATCAAGGGTTGGGATGCGTACTGATGCAAGAAAAGAGGGTAGTTGCTTATGCATCAAGACAACTTAAGGTGCATGAGAAGAACTACCCCACTCATGACTTAGAGTTAGCTGCGGTGGTCTTTGCCTTAAAGATTTGGAGGCATTATTTATATGGCGCCCAATTCCAAGTGTTTAGCGACCACAAGAGCTTAAAGTATCTCTTTGACCAAAAAGAGTTAAACATGAGGCAAAGGAGATGGATGGAATTTCTCAAAGACTACGATTTTGAGCTTTTATACCATCCTGGGAAGGCGAATGTAGTGGCAGATGCCTTGAGCAGGAAGACAGTGCACATGTCCGCTTTAATGGTAAGAGAGCTTAAATTGGTAGAGAGCTTCAGAGATTTGGAACTCCAGGTTGAAGTTGAACCAGACAGCATTATCTGTAGTAAATTGGTGATATCTTGTGGCTTGTTAGAGCGCATTAAAGAGGGGCAGTTGTTAGACCCCGAACTTCAAACGTCCATAGCTCTAATTGGTACTGAGAAAGGGAAGGACTTCAACACAGGGATGGATGGTCTCTTGCGGTTCAGAGGTAGGACTTGTGTTCCTAATGATGGAGAATTAAAGAGACTATTACTTGAAGAAGGACACCGTAGTCGTTTCAATATACACCCAGGTATGACAAAAATGTACCAAGATCTCAAGAAGTCATTCTGGTGGTCTGGTATGAAGAAAGACGTAGCTCAGTTTGTTGCTTCCTGCCTAACTTGTCAGAAGGCTAAAGTGGAACATCAGAGACCTGGGGGTCTGTTGCAGCCATTGGAGATTCCGGAGTGGAAATGGGATAGCATAGCCATGGACTTTGTTACCCATTTACCACGCACTTTCAGGAAGCATGATGTTATATGGGTTATAGTGGACAGATTGACCAAGAGCGCCCACTTCTTGGCAATCGACTTGAGAATGTCTATGACAAAATTGGCACAGTTATATGTTAAGGAGATTGTGAGGCTTCATGGAGTACCTTCCAGTATTGTGTCAGATAGAGACCCTCGCTTCACTTCCAGGTTTTGGCAAACACTTCAGAGTGAGATGGGAAGCAGGTTGCAGATGAGCTCCGCTTATCATCCCCAGACAGATGGTCAGTCAGAGAGAACGATTCAATCATTAGAGGACTTGTTGAGGACGTGTATATTGGATCATTTGGGAGTATGGGATGAGGTGTTGCCATTGGTAGAGTTCACTTATAATAACAGCTATCAGGCCAGTATAGGTATGGCTCCATTTGAGGCTTTGTATGGAAGACGCTGCAGAACACCCTTGTGTTGGTTCCAAGATGGAGAAGCAGTATTAACGGGGCCATAACTTGTACAACAGACCACGGAGAAAGTAAAGCTCATTAAAGAAAGGATGAAGGCATCTCAGAGTAGACAGAAATCATACACTGATCAGAGGCGCAGATTTTTGGAATTTGCAGTTGGGGACCATGTGTTCCTTCGGGTGACTCCTACTACTGGCGTAGGAAGAGCCATTCGAGCTAGGAAATTGTCTCCTAGGTACCTGGGTCCTTATCAGATCCTGAGGCGTATAGGACCAGTTGCGTATGAGATAGCCCTGCCACCTCAGCTAGCTAATCTCCACCCAGTCTTTCATGTTTCTCAGCTTCGAAAGTATGTCCCCGACCCTTCTCACGTGTTGGAAGCTGACATTGTACAAGTCAAGGAAGATCTCTCTATAGAGATGCAACCAGTTAAAGTAGATGAGAGGCTAGCCAAACGACCAGACGGGAAAGCTACTAGGCTGATCAAAGTCATATGGGACAACAGAACCGGCGATTCTACCTGGGAGAAGGAGGAAGAAATGAAGAAGGCATATCCTCACTTATTTTCTGATAAGTCCTAATTTTCGAGGACGAAAATTTTTGTTGTTGGGGAGAATGTAAGACCCAAAAAAAAAAAAAATAATATATCTATTTTAATAAATAGAAGTAAATTTTAGCATTTTTATTAGTAATAATAATTAAAATGCTAAAAAAAAAACATATATAATAATAATAATAATAAATAAATAAAAATATATATAATGATTACAAAAGACAAACAACTTTCATAAGTGGAGATTAATGGGAGCAATTTTTGGTAATGGAACATTAAATATTATTTTTATAAAATAATATTTTAATAAAATATTAAAATAATAATAATAAAAAAACTAAATAGTAATAATAATAATTACAAAAGACAAACAACTTTCACAAGTGGAAATTAAGGGGGAACAACTTTTGGTAATGGAACATTTAATATTATTTTTATAAAATAATATTTTAATAATAATAATAATAATAATAATAAAAAAAAAAAAAAACTAAATAGTGTCAAACTTTAGCCTATAAATAGTCATAAGGGAGATGGCTAAAAAAAAATTGCACCAAAAACCCTTAGAATTTTGAGAGAAGAGTGTGAGAAGAAATCCTTGTTGCATTTGGGAGATTCTGGAAGTTTTCAGGAACAAATTCTAAGCAAGAGATCTTCAAGAGGTAAGGGGAGCTAGTTATGTTTCCTTGATTTGCTTGTACGATGTGTATGTGTGTTGCATTCTGAAATGGTATGTTGTTTGTGCTTAAGTTAAGTTTTTGGTAACTTAAGTTGCATGTTATGAACTGTTGAAAGCGTGAATCTGTGAAATTATTCACAATTATGTTGTGGACCTCTCTGGTTTCAAGGTTTAGATTACCCTAGTTACTTTCATGCTTATGTTTTAATTGAATTTTAATGCATTGTTGAATTGTTTATTGTACTTTGATGTATGATTGTTGGAATGTTAGTAAATTGAAAGTATGTACATATGAAGGTTATGATTGGTGTTGAATGTAACAACTATGGTACGTTGAAAATTTAAAGAGGATTATGATTACAAAGTGATGAAAGTACGATTCAAGTGGTAAACCAAGTTCCATCTGTGTAGAATCTCTTGGTGAGATTCTTAGTGTTTTAGAATGAAAGTAGGAGCTCAGTCTTGGGGGTCTTCCTGACGCTCCAATGGTCTTTCTTCCCACGTAGAGAGGACTGAACCATGTGGTGAGGAGTAGCAGGAGGTCTTAGTCTTGGAGGCTTCCATCATGCTCCAGGGCGCGGACTAACCTCGTGAGTATGGCAGGGCGGGGGAGCCCAGGGCGGGGGAGCCCAAGGCGGGGGAGCCTAAGTATCACAAGCCACCACGGGTGCATGACCCGCCATAGCTCGACTCTCATTCTAAAGTCCGGACGAGTCAAGTCTAGTGTTCAACATGTTAGGATACCTGTCTTAATCTGTTTTGATTTGAGAATAACTCTTGTAGATTCTATGCTTAACATGATGCATGTTTTTTTTTTATATAATTAGCTCACCCTTGCTTGGTTGTGTTTGCTGCCATGTTTGCGTATGTTTTTCTTTTGCAATGATCATCCACTTGGATGTGAGCAGAGGAGAATGAGGTTTCCTTGGAGACAGCGTTGGAAGGAAATAGAGATGCTGCAGCTTAGTTCTCTAGGCTTTATGCCATTTGAACTCAAGTTATTTTGAAGACTCTTGTTATATTTCAAGTTTTAAATTCCTAGCATTTTATAGGAGGACTATGATACTCCAATTCTAAATTCCTGTACGGATTAAGGAGGACTGTAATCCTAATTACTCTTGACTGCTTTCCAATATTATACATGATGACGTCTTATTTATATATTCCTCTTCTATATAATTGGGACGTCACACCTTTTAAGTTATAAAGTTAAAGATAATTTTATATATATTCAATTCGTTGTTATTATTATTCGTAATTTTTATTTTTTAATTCCTTTTTTTATATTATTGATTTTTTATATTTTAAATTTTGGGTAATTTTGTTTAACTTTCTTTTAATTATTTATAGTTTTCCTTTAAACATGACATATTAAAATAAGAGGAATGACATAATGCCTCCTAATCAAATTAGAAAAAAAAAACGGAAAAAAATACTAATAATTTAATAAAAATATGAGTAATTATTTTTTTTTAAAAAAAAACCTAAAATTATGAAAAATAAATGAAATTTTGTAAAATATAAAAACCAAAATTACTAAGAGATATTATTAGAGACCAAAAGTTTCCAAGATTTGGATTTGGGTATTCTTCCCTTTCATAAATATTTTTTCCAACATAAAGCTTAGTTTTGGAGACCAAAATAATATTGTAACTACGCAAACAATTAGGAAAAATATTCTATTGTTGTCAACTCCAAAAAGTGACTATTGATTAATGACTAATCTTTCCACGTTCTTTTGTATGTTATTATAAGATTCAGTTTTGTTTGTAAAATCATTTTTAAGTCTAATGACATTTCTTTCTCGGGAACAACCTACAAGTTTTTTAGTGTTATTATTTTTTATCATTTTAATTATTTTTTTTCCTTTAATGACTATTTCAAGTATTATTCTTTTTTGTCATTTTAATTTTTCTTTTTGTGATCCGTCACATGTTCAAACCTTTAAATGAGGCATATCATTCAATTTTTTTATCAGTATATCTCTCTTAAAAGTCAATTGTATATGTTAATGACCTGTATAAACCAGTTGTCTAATTAACGGTATTTTCTAAAAAGAAAATTATAAATGTTTTCAAAACACAATTCAACCTTTTTTATTGTATTTTTCCTGTTTTTCAATATAGTAAAATTCAAATATAACCTTTGTTAAGTGAAACTCTTTAGATGTAGGGAGATATTAGGTTTTATTCACTTCTTTAAGATAAAATAAACATAAATACCTTTTAAGTTATATTATTACTGATGATTTTATATTATATTATAATATTATACATATAATATTATATATATATATATATATATATATATAGAGAGAGAGAGAGAGAGAGAGAGAGAGAGAGATTAAATTCGTTGTTTCGATCTTTAATTTTTTTTATAATTTCAATTTGTTATTTTTTAATTGTTCGTAATTTTGATTGTTAAATTCCTTTTTTTTTTTAATTATCTGTAATTTTGTTTAATTTTCAGTTAATTATTTATAGTTTTCTTTTAAACATGACAGATTAAAATAAGAGGAAACACGTAATACTCATGATTAAATTAGGAAACAAAAAACGCAAAATACTCATAATTTAATAAAGTGGTGAGTAATTAAAAATTAAACAAAATTGTGAAAAAAAACGTTGAATTTTATTAAATATAAAAACAAAAATTACTAAGATTATATTATAGACCAAAAGTTTTCATGATTACGATTTGAAAAATATTTTTTTAACAATTTTTTTTAATAATTTTTGTACAAATTTATATAGTAATTCGTAATTAATCTGTTACAAATATATCAATAATTTATTATTAATAAATTATTAAAAAAAGTTATTAAGATATGATCTTTGGATTTGAGTATTTCTCCATCTCTTAGATATTTTTTCCAACATAAAGCTTAGTTTTGGAGACCAGAATAATGATTTACTTGTTTTAAAATTAATTTTCTGGTACAAAAAGTGGGTCAATGGTTTCCAATAGTCAATGTATGGAAGGAAGAAATTTCCACAACGTAGCTGTGGGGTGTGTGGGTGTGATTGGCCTTACTTTTAGTCCAGGTTGAGTAGGTCCAGCTCATTCATTCAGCAAAGGCAAAGACTTTCACCACCATCAAAGTGCATTCCTTTGTCTTTGTTTGTTTTAATTTCTATTTATCATCAATCAATAAGCCTAACTAAATGTAAGGACCAACTTTATTCTAACCATGGCTTCCCCTTTGCTTCCCTTGCTCTTCCTTTCAATGATTTTGTTACCCTTTCAATTCATCAGTGTTATAGCCCAAACCAAAACCAACTTGGTTATTGGTGATTCTCATACTGCAGGAAAAGACTCAGCCCCATGGTTGGTTTCATCACCTTCTGGTGACTTTTCCTTTGGTTTCCTCCCTCTTGAGGACTCTACTGATCATTTCATACTTTGCATTTGGTATGCAAAGATTCAAACCAACACCATAGTTTGGTTTGCTAATAGGGACAAGCCTGCACCAAAGAACACAAAGGTGGAGCTTACAGCTAATGATGGGTTGGTGCTCACTGCCCCAAATGGTGACCGCTTATGGAATACTGTTACCAGTTCTAGAGTTTCTGGGGGTTCGTTTAATGACACTGGCAACTTAGTGCTTCAGGATGGTGACTCCAACAGTGCATGGGAGAGTTTCAAGGATTATAGGAACACCTTGCTGCCCTATCAGACTCTGGAAAAGGGTCAAAAGCTTTCTTCTATGCTTAGGGAGAATGATTTCAACAGGGGCAGGTTTGAGCTATTTTTCCAAAATGATGGTAATCTTGTGATGCACTCTATAAATTTACCATCTGGGTATTCTAATGAAAGGTACTATGAAAGTGGAACCGTCGAGTCCAACACTTCTGGTGCTGGGACACAATTGGTGTTTGATAGCTCAGGAGATATGTATATTGTGAGAGCAAACAATGGAAGGTATAATTTGTCAGAAGATGGTGCTGGTGTTTCTATCACTCAATTTTACCTTAGAGCAATTCTTGATTTTGATGGGGTGTTCACACTCTATCGATATCCTAAGGGTTCTTCTGACCGTGGAGGTTGGACCCCAGTGTGGTCTCATCCAGATAATATCTGTAAGAACTATCTTGCTGGTGCAAGTAGTGGTGTTTGTGGATATAATAGCATATGCAGTTTAAGAGATGATAAGAAACCAACTTGTCAGTGTCCAAAATGGTACTCATTGACTGACCCTAAGGATCCCTACGGTAACTGCAAACCAGATTTTGTACAAGAATGTTTTGAAGATGATCTTAGTAACAGAAAGAATCAATATGATTTTGAGGTGTTGACAGATACTGATTGGCCTCTTTCAGATTATGAGCTTCAAAGACCCTTTAATGAAGACCAATGCAAACAATCTTGTATGGAAGATTGTATGTGTTCTGTTGCCATTTTCAGGCTAGGTGATAGCTGCTGGAAGAAGAAGCTGCCACTTTCAAATGGTAGAGTTGATCCCACGCTTAATGGTGGAAAGGCCTTCATGAAAGTGAGGAAGGACAATTTCTCCTTGATTAGTCCTCCAACAATCATTGTGAAGAACAATAGGAATACTTTGACTTTGATTTTGTCAGTGCTTTTGGGCAGTTCTGCTTTTCTCAATCTAATATTGGTCTTTGCAATCTGCTTGAGCACTTCCTACGTTTTCCAGTACAAGAAGAGGCTTAGAAGAGCTGGAAAAACTGATACTACTGTGGAGACCAACTTGCGTTGCTTCACTTATGAGGAACTTGAAGAAGCCACTGAAGGCTTTGACAAAGTGCTAGGGAAGGGAGCTTTTGGCGTTGTGTATGAAGGAGTCGTCAACATAGGTTCTGTTACTCGTGTGGCTGTGAAACGATTGAACACTTTTCTCTTGGAAGAGGTTCAGAAGGAATTCAAGAATGAACTGAATGTCATTGGCCTCACACACCACAAGAACTTGGTTCGTATACTTGGATTTTGTGAGACTGAATCAGAAAGGATACTTGTTTATGAGTACATGAGCAATGGCACTTTAGCAAGTCTTCTTTTTAATGTCGAGAAACCAAGTTGGAAACTGAGGCTACAAATTGCATCTGGGGTTGCTAGAGGACTTCTATATTTGCATGAAGAGTGCATCACACAGATAATCCATTGTGACATAAAGCCTCAGAACATACTCCTTGATGATTACTATGTTGCAAGAATATCAGACTTTGGATTGGCCAAGCTTTTGGTCATGAACCAGAGCAGAACCAACACTGCAATAAGGGGAACAAAAGGGTATGTTGCACTTGAATGGTTCAAAAACATGCCAATCACGGCTAAAGTGGATGTCTATAGTTATGGGGTGCTGTTGCTTGAGATAGTTTCATGCAGAAAAAGTGTGGAATTTGAGTTAGAAGATGAATCCAAAGCAATCCTAAGTGAATGGGCTTATGAGTGCTACTCTGAAGGTACTCTTCATGCCTTGGTTGAGGATGATAAAGAGGCATTGGATGACATGAAGACAGTGGAGAAGTTGGTGATGATTGCCCTTTGGTGTGTGCAAGAGGATCCTGGTTTTAGACCAACAATGAGAAATGTGACACAGATGCTTGAAGGTGTTGTTGAAGTGCAAGTGCCACCATGCCCCTCACAAGTCAGTGTTCAATATTCCCTAAACTAATCAGTTGGTGCTAATCCTACCCATGTTATCTAGATTCTAGTGTGAACTGGAGGATTTGCAGATATGTATGTTTATCTGTTTGAAGCTTTATGATCTTTCAGCATTAACTACTTTGGGGTTTATGATCGATTCGCCCTTTTGTATTAACTAGTTTTATAAGCCAGTTGTTATGTTTTGAATTGAGGAAGTGTAACTTAAATATGCCATATTAGCAAAAGAAATAAAACAGAGACTATCACATTATACTCAGTATTCCACACTCAGATCTTGCAGTTTACAAGGTTCTCAAATAGCAGTTCTTATCAGAATTCTAAATATTTTTGTAAGAACACGTAAAAACTAAACAGAATATACAAAACTTTCTTCCCCCAAAATGCTGAGATTAAGTATCACTATTATACTCCTCTAAACCTTGGCTCTAATCTTCATTATTGGAAGTATCACTGCAATTTATTCTCCTCTTACAAGCTTTCCCTTTTAAATGGAACAAAGAATTGTTATTGGAGACCATTTACCAATAAGTTGTAAAGACAATACACAACTACGACACCATAAAAACTAGTAATTAAAGGGAACTTACACACTTACCCGAATAATATGCAAGAAAATGGAGAATGCAATTATACTTTGTGTTGTGGAAATAATTGAACAGAATCACTGCAGGAACATCTACCCAGAGAAATGCAAAATTAATCTGAAACACACCTAAATATACAGAGAAGACACATAATCAGTATTTCATATTGGACCACTCATTAATGTCGAGTTTTATCCTCGAGATGTATATATCTCGACATGAGGAAAGTGTGTTATAAGTCACACGACCAATATTGGATTTAATTTATTTTCCGTTCATATCTGTGCATTTATCTTCATATATTTATATTCTATTTTTATATTTATATTCCGTTTATATATTGTTTCAAACAATTATATATATGTAAAATTGTACTCTCTTCTTATGGAATAAGAAATACAATTCCTATCCTTTCTTTTCTCATAACATGGTATCAGAAGAAAATTAATTTTTTATCACGTTCTTCCGCAACCAATTCTTTTCCTGTCCAGATCTTCATTTTCTACCTTTCGTTCTTGGCTTTTCTGCCTTTTTCTTCTCCTTTTATGGCTACTCCCTCTGTTACTCTCGCATCGTTGCAAGATACAACACATGACTATTACATTCATCCTAACGAGAATCCTTCATTGGTGCTTGTTTCCCCGATTCTTGAAGGTCACAATTATCATGGATGGGCTCGCTCGATGTCTATGGCACTACAAATGAAGAATAAATTTGGCTTTGTTGATGGTTCCATTCCTTGTCCAGCTGGTACAGATCCAATGGTTCAAGCATGGAAGCGTTGCAATAATCTAGTTTTATCTTGGATCAATCATTCTGTTTCTCATGAGATTGCTACAAGTATTATTTGGATTGACTCTGCTGCTACGGCATGGAAGGATCTCAAAGATCGTTTCTCCCAAGGTGATTCTGTTCGAATTTCACAATTGCATCAAGATCTTTATTCAATGCATCAATCTGATCTAAGTGTTACTGCATATTACACTAAAATGAAGATTCTCTGGGATGAACTTTGCAATTTTCGCCCTATTCCTGAATGCCAATCTTCTGCTTCTTGTTGTGTTGTTTCTAAGACAATGAAGGAATATCGTGAAAATGATTGTGTTCTTTGTTTTCTTAGAGGCTTGAATGATAATTACTCTGTTGTTCGCTCTCAGATCCTTCTCATGGATCCCTTGCCTTCTTTACCCAAAATTTTTTCGATGATAATTCAACATGAGCGACAATTACAATCAGGAATTCTTTCTCAACCTCCAGTCATGGCGTCACAAGTTTCTCAATCTAAACCTTCTTTTTCTACCTTCAATGGCAGAGGTAAACCCTCTCCTGCCAATGATTATGGCCGGGGAAGATCTTCATATCAAGGTTCTCAGGCTCGTTATCAAGGTTCTCAGGCTCGTTCCTCAGGGGGAAGGTTTGGTGCACCTCGACAATGCACTCACTGTGGCAGGACAAACCACACCATTGATACTTGCTTTCTAATACATGGATTACCACCTGATCTCAAATCCAAAAGAGTCCACAATGTTACAACAGATTCTTCTACAGTAGTTCCTTCTTATAATAATTCTCCGGCACAGTCACATTCCGCAATTTTGGGACTTTCTCAAGAGCAAATTCATGGTTTATTGGCACTTCTTCCTCAATCTAATCCCACAATCCCACATTCTACTAATCTAGTGAGCTCTCATAATGCTTCCACTTCTTCCCAGGCTCAAGGTAATATCTATTCCAAATGGATTCTAGACACAGGTGCTACTGATCATATATCTAATTCTTTGTCTCATTTTATTTCTTATCATAGAATCTCACCAATTACAGTATCACTACCCAACAAGAACTCTTCATTTGCTCATTTTTCTGGCACTGTTTCACTTAGCCCACACCTTACTTTATATAAT